>NC_069421.1:48547267-48615642 GCF_026875155.1 Cherax quadricarinatus
TCACACTAATGAAATGGTAAATGGTCCAAGTCGGACCAAAATGTCGTCGTAAGCTCCTCTCTTCTATGTGCGGGTTATTTGTGTATTGTTCCAGTCAGGTATTGTGCCTTTTTTTGTTATTTAGGAAACAACTTGTTTTTGCCATGAAGCTTCAAATTTAGGTCAATGAAATGGCTGGTAACATCACCTAAAAATGCTAAACCAAATACATGTAGTCATTTCTTATTACATGAAAGGGCTCTTTCCTCAGGCAGCTCATTCTTCTCTTCTAGAAAATTATGAACACCTTTTCAGTTTCCAAAATCTACTGAGAAGCTGTCCTCTAGAAAGCCAGTGCACCTCACAATGAAGGATGAGATCACCATATTCCAAATCTTAACAATTCACAATATTCTCTCAATTAGCTTCTGTTTAATTAATCATCTCGGTCCAATTTTTTACAGACATTTGACAACTGGTAACATAACATGCTGTAAATTTAAAGTTTTTCCACACAGTGACTCTTGGTGTATAATGCAGTGTTATTTTAACAGAGGATAACCTAAAAAATTTCCAGCAAAGTTGCAGTCCCGGCTCCTTTACCTATCATTGGCAGTGCTACTTCATTACAAACACTGATGAGTTTACTAGAATCTAGTTGCAGATTTTCTAGGCATGACTTTAATTTGTCACATATGTCTGAGCCTCTTGTTTTTCCATGAAGTGTCTCAAGACTGTTATGTTCTTCGAAGATGTTAAAATTATCATCAGTTCCTTTTATAAAAATGCTTAACTGTGCTACATCACATATGTCAGCAGAGTCATCCAAAGCTAAAGAAAAGAAAGTACAAGCCTGGGCAAGGTCTTTCAGTTGCTCAGATACATCATGGGAAAATTCTTCGGTGTGTGTTGGAATGTTTGCTTTGATAGAGCAATTTCATTTACTTTTCTTTCAATATTATTTATCACCAAGACATCTTGCAAATATTTGGAGATAAGGCTTAACAATGTCTTCTCCATTAGAGAAAGGCATCCTATGAAATTTCAAAGGCAATTTTGTAGGATGCTTCCATCATTGCCAAACTTTCACAAGTTGTTATAACAAATATATTTTATCTTCTTATAGTTCATTCTTTTTCTTAATCACATGCTCTTCTCATATCTCAGACTCAAGCACTAACATCAGTTTTTCTTCTATTTCAGCCTGATTTTTTTTTATAGTATCTATTAAGATCATGTCTTCTGTTATCTGAGAGTGTGTGTTCACAAACAATGCACAACAGTTTTCCTGATGGACCCACAATAAATAAAAACTCATTTTCCCACTGTTGATTAAATTGATGTTTACTATTAATTTCTGCTTTTCTTTAGTTCATTTTCTTTTACACTGTGATGGGTAACTGACTGTAAAACAAAGCTAAAGTTTCAAAATGTATAAAACTTGAATTGTTCACAAAGAGCGAAATACAACTCTACCACATGAGTGTCAAGTGTAAACCAACTGGTAAAAAACATGTGATGCACTGCAGCTACTGCTGGTGCCTGGCACCTTGAGATGAAACAAGTATCAACATGGTGAATATACCTTCGCTAAATTTAAATCCAAAGACCTTACAAAACCTCTAACAGTTGGAACAATTTATAGAGTTCCTCTCTCCAATATTTACTCTTTTAGTGAAAAACTAAGAAACATAATAACTAGAGCTGAAATAAATAAACACCACCTAATACAGGGGACTTAAACATAAATCCCATCCATGACCCACAAGTGACTGAATTCACAAACACTATGAACAGCTGCTTATTTTTACCAACAATAACAAAACCTACAAGAATCACTTGATACAAATGCCTCATTACTAGACCATATCTGGAGAAACACTATATCCCCATTAAGAGCAAGCATAATCACAGATAACACCACTGACCACTATCTCATCTTTCTCATAACCAACATGTGTAAAGTGCCCCAGGACACAACTAAGATCACATTCCGACTACATGACGAGTCATCTGTTAACCCTTTCAGGGTTGGTGCAATACTAGTACAGCTTGCACGCCAGGGTTGGTGCCGTACTAGTACGCATAAATTCTAGTAGCTTCAAATTAAGCGGGAAACAGCTGGTAGGCCTAGATGTGAGAGAATGGGTGTGCATGGTTGGTGTGCTCGGTAGAAAAAAATTCTGGGACCCAGTGGTGCATTGTGGGAACGCCATTTTAGTAGACCTTGTTCACCATGCCTCGAGGTAAGAAGCTCCTCACTCCTCGGCAAATTGGGACACTTTTGTTCCCCAGTGACAGTTCTAATACAGATGGAAGTGCCAGTGAAGATGAGTTTCAAGGTTTTGATGAGGTTGTGACCGAAACTAATGACCATAATACCGGTAATAGTGAGGAAAACCCAGACGACCCTCAGCCTTCCACCTCTGGTGCTGGGCCGTCTTGTTCACATTCAGTTGTACCAGAATCAAAGAGGAAACTCCTATTTTCCCAAATCCTGGACTCAGATGTGAGCATTGGTGATGATAGTGATAGTGAATATGAACTACAAGCTCTTGAAAACAGTTCCAGTAGTGATAGTGAAGTGGAATATTCTCCAGTGAAGCGTCAGTATATACAACGTTATATGCGCTCTGGTAGTGTGCCATATGCTATTCCAAGGGAAAGGAGTACATCTTGGAGTACATCCCATGGCTGTACAGCAGGAACAGACAGTGAAAATGAAGATGATAGTGTTGCAATAGTGATGGAAAATGTGCATGGTGGTGGTAGTGGTGGTGCCGGCCGTGAGGCACCAGCAGTGGGCCATGCTGCCACCCACGCCGTTGCCTCAGCTGATCTACAACAAAGGCCACCATCCGCTACCCACCCACCACACCATCCTCCACAACCACAACCACCTGTCAATATCCAGTACTCACCAGCAGATCGCACCTGGGATTGGCAGGAAGCTGCCAATTTTGTTCCCAATGCCCATCACTTTGATGAAAGTCAGAATGGAATACGGCCATCTTGTACACTTGGGAACAATGCCAGTGAACTGGAATGTTTCGAGTTATTCTTTGACGAACCCCTGATGGAAATTATTGTCAGGGAAAGCAACAGATACTACGAGTACACCATGGAAACACAATACTTTCACCAAACTCATGCCTACACCAGTGGAAGGAGACAACTGTGGCTGAGATGTATTTTTTGTTTGCCACAATAATGCTTATGCCACATGTGTATAAGCACAGTGTGAAATCATACTGGTCAACAGACTGCCTGATTGCAACCCCAGGTTTCAGTGATATAATAGGAGTGAATCGATTTGTGCTACTATTACATAAGCTTCACTTTTCAGACAAAACCAGGCCTGACAGAAACGACAGGTTATATAAGATTAGGAATGTGTTTGTGTATCTGAAACAGAGATTCAATATGTATTTTTATCTCTTTAGGAAGCTTGTTATTGACGAGTCTTTGATTCTGTTCAAAGGAAGACTCTCATTCAAGCAATACATACCAAGCAAGAGGAAACGCTTTGGTATAAAGTTGTTTGTAATTGTTACAGTGGTCTTGTATTGGATATAACTGTGTACACTGGAAGTAATATATTGCGAGATACCAGGAAGTTACTGGGTATCTCCAGTGATGTGGTTAGAACAATGATGGAACCATATCTTGGTAAGGGACATATATTATATACTGATAACTGGTACACAAGCCGCTTTCTCAGGTTAAAACAATAAATGGAGAAAAAGAAATTGGAATGACTTACGCAGCAAGTAGCACCACCAAACAGTAGCAGCAGGTTGGTGTGGTGACCCTGGAAATTTGAAGTTATGCTAGCCAAAATTAGTGCCGAATAACTGAAGGAACCGAATAACTGATTGCCGGATTTGTGATGGCGGACCTGTACTATAAGTGAGTTTGAGAGCGCCACCACCAGATGGCAGTGTTGTGTATCAAAACACTGCTCAGTCTGCGTGTGTTTCAACTAGCCGTGGAGATAGTTCTTGTGATTTGCTTATGTTTCGTGCAGTTATTTTGCAGAATTTCTTGTTTCTAACCATGGGTCCCAAGAAAGCAAGTGCAAAGGACAGTGATGAGAAGAAAAAAAGCCAAAAATCAGTGAATAGTGAAGTGACAAAGTGTATCATTAAGAGTGTACCATTAAGAGTGTAGCATTAACCCTTAAACTGTCCAAACGAAGATCTACGTTCTCTCACGTGGTGCTCCGAATATTTTGAAAAATAAAAAAATCGTTTTTTTCTTTTAAAATGAAGAGCACATTTTTCTACATGTTATAGGATTAAAAAAAAATTTAGGGTCAGTACTTACCGAGATATAAGACCGGGAAGTTGGCTCTGGATGCTCATCAGTCAGCAACATTGGCTCCTGCCGCTTGCAGAAGTGTTGCCGATGTACCTTTTTTTCTTGTATTTATTTTAATTTATATATTTTTTTATGTTCTGATAATTTCAATTTATAATAGTTCTTGTAATTTCATAGCCAATCTTTGTTCTGACACTAATATTAGGTACTGAAATAGTGCTCAAATAGTAAGTCACAGTCACATTGACAGGTGAACATTTACAGTGGCCCGGTGGCCTGGTGGCTAAAGCTCCCGCTTCACACACGGAGGGCCTGGGTTCGATTCCCGGCGGGTGGAAACATTCGACACGTTTCCTTACACCTGTTGTCCTGTTCACCTAGCAGCAAATAGGTACCTGGGTGTTAGTCGACTGGTGTGGGTCGCATCCTGGGGGACAAGATTAAGGACCCCAATGGAAATAAGTTAGACAGTCCTCGATGACGCACTGACTTTCTTGGGTTATCCTGGGTGGCTTACCCTCCGGGGTTAAAAATCCGAACGAAATCTTATCTTATCTTATCTTACACCTGCTTGGGTTATTTACTATTGTCTAGACATATATGCAAAGTTTTTATAGGTCCCAGCAATGTTTTAGATATCCTGGCATATACCTTGAAGCATGTTGTTATGAAAGGCATCCCTATACTGTTGACAGCATGAAAGGCATCCCTATACTGTTGACAGCCCAGTGACATTTGATAAATGCCCACTGCTCCAGCTAACCCTCACTGTGAACATTCAAATGGTATAAAATACCGACAGGTTGTTAGATAAGACACATATGCAACAGTTAGGTATCTTTATTTCAAAACGTTTTGCCTACACAGTAGGCTTCTTCAGTCGAGTACAGAAAAGTTGATAGAAGCAGAAGATACTTAAAGACGATGTAATCAGTCCATCACCCTTGAAGTTTTGAGATGGTCAGTCCCTCAATCTGGAAAGAGTATTGTTCCATAGTCTGAAACATATTGTTTCAGACTATGGAACAACGCACACCCACCCACACTCACTCATGTATTTATCTAACCTATTTTTACTTTCCTCTTAAAATGGGAGTGTTAATGCGACATGGCATCAGTGAATCCCTGGTGTTTGCCATGCTATTTGCTCTAGCTGGCGCTCAATTGAACTGGTGCTCCCACAAGGTACAAAGTGCTCCCAGATTTTTTTATTGTGCGCACACTGAGTGCACAGACCCATTCTTTCATGTCTAGGCGACTCGAGCCTGTTGTGCCAAATTTGAAGGAATGAAAAATAAAACGTTGATCTATGTTTGGAGCGCTATGTGTGCAAACGTAGATCTATGTTTGGACAGTTTAAGGGTTAAGAGTGTACCATTAAGAGTGTAGCAATTAAGCGATTAAGCGATAGAAAAAGGACAAAATGAAATGAACTCCTGACAGCATACGCAGCTGTGCCCAGCATCTCTTCTCCCTCATCAAACCTTCACCAGCATATCTTCTCCACCATCAACCACCAACATTTCTTCTCTAAGGTAAAGCATTATTATTTTTGTTATTATTATTATTGTTGCTTTCCTTATATGAACTATGCAATCTAATGCAGTTTGCCTTACAAACACTCCACTTTCTGTTATAATAAAAACATGGGAAGGTGTGTAGTCAGCAGGAATGGCCGCTGCGGTGACCCTATACACCCCACCAACAACAATGGCTGCCGCTACTGCTTCCACTACCACTACTCACATATATAATGACATATTTCATTCATTCTAGTGTATATATCATGTTTCTGTGTTAATAATATTGTTTATTATGTAATATTAGATGAACTTTGATAGATAAATAAGCTGTAGAGTTGATATGAGGGAAATATTGAAGTATTTTGTCGTGCCTCCTGAGAGCCGAAATGGATTAATTGCTTTTCAGTTAATTTAAATGAGGAAAATTGACTCTACAAACGAGGAAATCCAGATGTGAGCAGTCACGGAAAGGATTAAACTCGTGAATAGAGGTTCCACTGTATTTGTTTGGTATGGGTGTGGCAAATTCTTTTTTGTTTGGTACAGTTTGGTAAGGACATCCTGCAGCATGCAGTGCATAATGTGAAAAAAAAAATTGCGACAGTGTTTTTGGATTAACCCTTTGAGTGTCGCAAGCCCCTTTCTGAAACTGTCATTCTATGTCACAAAATAGTTGAAAAAAAAAAAATTCTTGTGAAATGATAGAATCTTTTCCCGATGCTAATGACACCAAAAGTGCGAAATTTGATCGAAAACTTACGGAATTACGCTCCCACGAAGTTAGGGTTTTAATCCAAAAACACAATTGGATTTAGTGTGTACCTGTACCTAAATATACTTACACACTGTGCTGGCATGCAAGTACACATTAAAATCATTTTATAGAACAGAAGACATATTACAGAAATTGAGATGATTTTGACTGGTTTTACAATGAAAAGTGTCTTGAAATTGAGCTCAAAGTAGCAGAAATGTTCGATTTTTACCAAAGTTCAAAAGTAAACAAATCATGCCAAGCATCCAATATACATCAACTGGTGAGTCTAATATTATTTCACAAGTGCGCTGATATTATTTATACCATTTCTACACTAATGCAGTAGTCTGTATAACAGTAAATCTTCTATTTTTTGTAAGAATAAAAATTGAAAGTGGAAAGCCAAAGAAATATAAGAGGGGCCTGGGGATGTGACTAACAAACAGAGAACTTGTTATTTTAGTGCCAGGAGTGTCTTGTTTATCCTGGACCCTATTTGGAAATTGGCATCTTTTGAAATTTGTGTGAAATTGGCAAAATTGTTAAATTCTGACCACTTTATTGGATAGTTGAAATCGGTAAATGGGTGGTTTCTTGTACTCATTCGATACAAAAAATAGAGTTCTAGCAAAATAGTTATGATTTTTGTCAACTAGTACATTGGAATTGGCCAAAAATAGAGCTCAAAGTGGGCAAAATCGCCGATGCGTAAACATCGTGTGTCTGTCGTTGTCTGCTTGTCTGTCTCAGAGCCACTCATTAAGAGTGTACGTGGTCTTGAAGACGCCATATTAATAATGATAATAATAATCACTGAGGTGCATTAAATGTTTATAAAACATTAATATAGACATTTTCCTTAATCCATCTATGATTTTTTTTCAAAATTATATAATAAACATGCTACATAACATATAAATTAACAAATATGAGATTTTTTCTGGTCGGCTTGACAGTGAACAGGAATCATTCGTGTCTGGGCTGGTAACAACAACAACAACAATGTTTGCTTACATAACTAGTGAACATTCTACATACTCATTCTCTCTCTCATTTATTCATTTAATCTTGTTTACTCACCTCTCACTCTACATTAAAACTACAGATATTTTAAGGTAAGTAATGAGTGGACACGATTATTATATTATAGCTTAATAATAATAATAATATTAATATTAGTACATATGTATTATTGTAATAATAATGATTATTAATATTATTATTAATTTAGGGCACTGGAGCACAGATCCACTGTATAGCACTTTGTCTGGATTTTTTGGGTTATCCTAGGTAATTTATAATATGTATGATAACCTGACTTGCGTGTACCAGTGAGAGAGAGAGAGAGAGAGAGAGAGAGAGAGAGAGAGAGAGAGATACAGAGAGAGATACAGAGAGAGAGATACAAAGAGACAGCCACATTCGGTCAGCCAGTCAGCCAACTACCCACCCACCCATCCAGCCACCCACCCACCCACCCACCCAGCCACCCACCCACCCACCCATCCAGCCACCCACCCACCCACCCATCCAGCCACCCACCCAGCCATCCAGCCACCCACCCAGCCACCCGGCCACCTGCCCATCTGCCCATCCAGCCAGCCACCCACCCACCCGGCCAACCACAGACCCGGCCACCCAGCCAGCCAGCCGGATACGTATTACACATGTTCCAGAGTTGTTTCTCTTTACTTAGGGTATAGGTTACACAACATTCTGCCAGGATGACAATATCAGTGGTATTCTCCCATTCCACTGTGTCGACAATACATAAAGATAATAGTAACGTATGATACTGTGTGCGATGTAAAATTTACAATACTTTACACTACCATGTATACATTATATACAGTATGTACATAAATAATTAAAATACAACAATAGAAGTAAATTATGGTAAAAAGAATGAAATAATGATTGTACATTACATTACAGTATTATGTAGGCAGTTTATATAAGAAAATTTTGACATTATGCCCAACCAATATGTCGGCAATTTTCAAAGGTTCGACTTACGTCCATTTTGACCTACGACCGGTTGGTCGGAACCAAGCTTGGTCGTAAGTCGGATGGCAGGTGTACTTTTCATCTTTTGTCCTACATTAAGACTACAAATATTTTGAGGTAAATAATGAGTGTACTGTGTGTGTATTTTACTTTTTATTGTATTTTAATGCCTAGTTCTACTACTAACTTAATATATGTTATTGTAAACTTATTATCTGACATTTATATGCTTTTATAAGTAGGAAAAAATGGCATTCTGCTTTCCAGCAGTAGCCTGGAACCTAACCTGCATATAAGTGGGGCCATACTGTATTTGAAAATATAAAAATGAAATATAATACTAACTAGTTGATTAGTAAGACACATATAACAGTTAGGTATATTCTGAAATATTTTGGCTTCTTGGTAGGCTTCTTCAGTCGAATACAAAGGAGGCAGCAGAAGCAAGGGTGATGGACTGATTACATCGTTTTTACATCTCTACTATTTCTCCTGCCTCAGTATTCCTTAATAAAGATTCCCATATGTTGCATAAATGTCTCATTCTTCAACTTATCAGTTCTCTAAACCATTTATCACACTTGACTTTAGAAGCTTACTGTGTAGGTAAAGGATTTTGGAATAAAAATGTCTAAATGTTGCACATGTGTCTTGCTAATCATGTTTGAAACTTGATTCTGAAGGTCATATTTGAAATTTCTGTCATCTTTATTATTTGTTAAAATGAAGAAGAGAGTCAGAAAGCCTCTCAGACTGTTTCAGATATGGTCTAGAATTTTGTTGATATAAGCAGGGTATACATTGATGAAGTGTTTTGTCATACCTGTATTGGATCAAGTAATCATTATTATGTGGAGTAATATTGACTTGATTACTTACAGTAGTTACTAATAACTGGCCATTCTCTTTCTGATAGACTCAAGGAGCACAAAAGTAGTGTCAGGCTTGCCAACACCAACAGTGCTCTTTTCTGGCATGTCAGAGATCACAGTCATCCTATTGACTGGTCTTTTGCTAAAACTGTCCACCCTACTTCTAACCTTCACAGTTGCTGTCTGGTTGAACACTTCCTTATACACAACTTTCCTTGTATGAATCTTAGTCCTGTCTTTGTCTTTGTAGATGCTTTCCTTTCCCATTACATTGTAAAATGTTCCATACTTCAGAACACCCATGACTTAACCCGATTCTTTTTTTCTTTTTTTTCCTCTCCTTCTCCCTCTTCCCCTTTCCCTTTTTCCTCTTTCTTCTTTGGGTTTTCTTTCTTCTACCTTGGGTGTTTGGTTCTTTTTATTCCCACCCTGTGTTTTTGTTCCTACCCTTTGTGGGCCCCTAGCTCTCCTGCAGTGCACATCCTTCTTGATCTTTGACTGACTCTACAATTACTACTACTACTACCACCGCCGCCACCACCACGAACACCACCACTACTATTACTGCTACTACCACTACCACCACTACCTCTCAACTTCCTGTTCTACTACCTCTCTGGTCCCATCCCTGTGTGCTGGCCTATATATACTGCCCCCTTCTCTCCTTTGTTTTAGTGTGACTTTGTAAATGGTCCATGTCAGATCAAAACATTGTTGTAAGTTCCTCTCTCCTATGTGCAGGTTATTTGTGTAACAGTAGTATTACTAGATTCATTATTTCATTTTATTTTACCCTGTTATCTTGTATTATTTTGATCTATAGAAAACTGCTCATTAATTTAACCAGTAATGACCTTGATGCATATTTTCAGTTACTGGATCTGTGACATGAAGAAATTATTATAAAAATTACCCCAGGTTGAAGTACTCAATGAAATCCACACATACTTGTTTTGGAGATTCATCCCCTCATGAATGTTCCTGTATTGGTGTATCAATACAAGCTGGAGCTCCTCATCACTGTAAGATATGATGCTGCTATCAAACCTGACAAAATAGTATTGGGTAACAAATAGTTGAACTGAGTTAAAACTGACCAGTATTAAGAAAGAACAAAATCAAGTTTCTAACTGAAACTCGTTTGTGTAAAAGCTGATATTTCAGTATTCAGCTTTGTGTAAATTATTTATGTTTTTCATCAAATAATTTTTGCAACAGGGGTAAGCAACAGCTGCTTAGGTCTTATGGAGGTAGCACTTACCCACTCAAGTGATTAAACCTTTTGAAGGCAAGAGCTGCTCACTGAGGTCACTTGTGTGCATGACTTTTACAGGTGTACTGCACAGTTCATATAGAGGTAGTATGTAGGCAAGCCTTTTTTACATAGGTAGTACTCAGGTGTTTCCCAGGTATTC
This sequence comes from Cherax quadricarinatus, assembly GCF_026875155.1. Lineage (NCBI taxonomy): Eukaryota > Metazoa > Arthropoda > Malacostraca > Decapoda > Parastacidae > Cherax > Cherax quadricarinatus. The sequence continues at coordinate 48,558,141 of NC_069421.1, forward strand.
TGATAAGAGATGGTATCCTTCACAGAGGTAGTAGTAGCACTGAGGTGTTGCCCATGCTTGCTGGTAGTTCTCAAATCTCTTACAGGTGCACAGATAGTGCTCAGGATTTTTAGTGGTAGTGCTCAGCTCCTTCACAAGGTTAATGCTCAGGCCCTTCACAAGGTTAATGCTCAGCCCCTTCACAAGGTTAATGCTCAGGCCCTTCACAAGGTTAATGCACAGGCCCTTCACAAGGTTAATGTTCAGGCCCTTCACAAGGTTAATGCTCAGGCCCTTCACAAGGTTAATGTTCAGGCCCCTCACAAGGTTAATGCTCAGGCCCTTCACAAGAGTACTGCTCAGGGCCTTCTCATAGGTAGCAACTGCCCACAGTCCCTTTACAGCCTTCATGAATTCAGCCAAAGAAAAGAACATTCCTTAAAGTGTAAGTCTTGTATCAAGAGAATAATTTTCTTTCAGCACAATCTTTCCAACATAATTTATATGACTGGGATCTGTTTCTGCAAGATTATACGTGTGTGGTTGTCATACTGCCATGATAGTAAAGCATTATTAAATTAAAGCAACTTAATTTGCTAAATGGATTAGGGGTTTGTTATTATATAACTGAGACAGTACTTAAGAGGTCATACAGTGCCTGGGTTATGAGAGGTAATCAGCTTTGATCTGAAGAAGGGGAGGATAGGTTCAATTCCATGGATGAAGAGCCTGTCACTGGCATCAAGACACCCCATTTGAAGTGTAGTGGTTTGTTAAATAACTAGATAATACTGTAAATTGCTGAGCAACCTTATAAATTAAATGTTTTCACAAGTTCAGATTTTCAATTGTATTTGCAGTCATATATAAAAATACTACAGTGAAAACTGAAAAAGCAGTTTTCATGTGCTTACACATGCACATCTTCATTCCTTGAAGATATATGTGTAAGCACATAAAAGCACTCGGGTTTCTTGTCCGTGTTTTTATTAGTATTTTTATATACTTGCAGTCATTCATTTTACTGTGATTTCTTCCACTGCAGTTATATGATGTCTTGATTGTGCTATTCCTTGTTAATTATGTTTTATAGTTTACTTCTCTTTGGTGATCTGTGTTTCAAGTAATCTCAAATAATATTAGTCCTCGCCTATATGTTATTGTAGGGGTTGAGCCTCAGCTCTTGGCCTCTCTGTCAGTTACTTGCCAAGTGGCAAGTAACTGACAGAAGTTGGTCAGTATTATTCACAGAAATGGATTCATATCATGAATACTAGAGTGCATCAGTAGGAACTTGAACCTCCTCCAGCTGGCAATATTCACTTTATGCTATTATGCCTGCTCTTAAAACTATGTATGGAGTCTACCTCCACCACTTGTTTGTCAAGATCATTCCACCTCCTGACAGCCCTATTCTGCCCCCGAGTACCTGTTTCCCAAATCTCAGACAGCCTGGCCCTGTCTGCCTGTTCACCTCCTTTAACCCTTTCAGGGTCGGCAGGGCCTCTCCTAAACTTGTTCTCAGGGTCGGAAATTTTTCGAAAAAAAAAAAAAATTATTTTTTCTTATGAAATGATAGAGAATCTTTTCCTGATCATAATGACACCAAAAGTATGAAATTTGATGGAGAACTTACGGAGTTATGCTCTCACGAAATTAGCGGTCTCGACGATGTTTACACATCGGCGATTTCGCCCACTTTCAGCCCTATTTTCAGCCACTTCCAATGTACCAGTCGACAAAATTCAGACCTATTTCGCTAGAACTCCATTTTTTCTATCGAATGAGTACAAGAAACCACCCATTTACCGATTTCCACTATCCAGTAACGTGGTCAGAAATTGGCAATTTCACACAAATTTCAAAAGATGCCAATTTCCAAACAGGGTCCTGAATAAACAAGACAGACATTTCTGGCACTAAAATAACATTTCCTCTGTCCATTACTCATGTCCCCAGGCCTCTGTTACATTTCTTTTGCTTTCCACTTTGAATTTTTATTGTCACAAAAAATAGAAGATTTATGTTATGCAGACTGCTGCATTCGTGTAGAAATGGCATAGAAATGATAAATACAGTGGACCCTCGCTTTATGATCAGCTCCCAGTGCGACCAATTATGTAAGTGTATTTATGTAAGTGCATTTGTATGTGTATGTTTGGGGGTCTGAAATGGACTAATCTAATTCACAATATTCCTTATGGGAACAAATTCGTTCAGTAATGGCACCTGAACATTCTTCTGGAATGAAATAATATCGTAAACCGGGGGTCCACTGTAATATCAGGGCACTTGTGAAAGAATATTACACTCACCAGTTGATGTGTATTGGACGTGTGGCATGATTTGTTTACCTTTCAGCTTTGGCAAAATTCGAACATTTCTGCTGTTTTGAGCTGAATTTCCAGGTACTTTTCATTGTGAAACCAATCAAAATCATCTCAATTTCCATAACATGCCTTCCATTCTATAAAATGAGACCAGGAAAACTAGAATACAAGCATAAATAGCATACAAAAATACATTGCAAAGTCACTGTTTTAAACCAAAAACACACTCAGTTTTTTTTTTCTCATTATGCAGTGTGTGCCGCAGGATTTTTTTTATACTGTGCACACTGACCACATAGACCCATTCTTTCATATGTAGGCCTACCAGCTTTCTCTCTCTATATTTGAAGGCGCTGGAATTTATGCATACTAGTACGGCACCAACCCTGGCATGCAAGCCGTATTAGTACGGCACCAACCCTGAAAGGGTTAAGTATTTTGTATATCTCTCTTGGTCCTTCTGTCCTCCACTGTTGTTATATTAAATTCCTTTAGCCTCTTTTTCATAGCTCATACCCCTTAGCTCTGGACCTAGTTTTGTTGCATACTTCTTCGCTTTCCCCAATTTCTTAACATGCTTTCCCAAGTGTGGGTTCCATACTGGTGCTGTGTAACACAAGATAGGCCTAACATGTTAAGATGGGCCTTTCTGGCAGTAGTGATAGGCAGTTGTAAATTATTGGTAAGACACATCAGGGGGTCCAGGCATGTAACAAAATGTATATAGTACAATTTCAAATATATTCATTTTTTTATTTGAACATGATACATTGTTGCACAATGAATTTTAGTAGTTGGGTGAACATGCCAAAAGCCCCTTGTATGCAGAGCATTATGGGCAGGCTTAAAATTAATTTAAAATTAGCAAGCAATAAAAGGTTCAGTGACAAAAGATGATCAATTTGCTATATGTTGTTTTGAATTGTTAAGATTTAAGTAATTGGGAGAATTATTGGTAATGTTAAATATTGAGTGTTAATTATTTAGTCCTGGACGAGATCTGTTGGTGAGGAGAAGTTTGAGTGGAGGGTTTATGTTTGCAGTATAGTCATTAAATGGCACATAAATATTTTCTAATACAGTGGACCCCCGGTTTATGATATTATTTCATTCCAGAAGTATGTTCAGGTGCCAATACTGACCGAATTTGTTCCCATAAGGAATATTGTGAATTAGATTAGTCCATTTCAGACCCTGAAACATACACGTACAAACGCACTTACATAAATACACTTACATAATTGGTCGCATTGGGAGCTGATCATCAACCGGGGGTCCACTGTATAGATTTTTTTTTTTTTAACAAGTCGGCCATCTCCCACCGAGGCAGGGTGACCCAAAAAGAAAGAAAATCCTCAAAAAGAAAATACTTTCATCATCATTCAACACTTTCACCTCACTCACACATAATCACTGTTTTTGCAGTGGTGCTCAGAATACAAGAGTTTAGAAGTGTATACATATAAAGATACACAACATATCCATCCAAACGGCCAATATTCTAAACCCCCCTTAAAGTGCAGGCATTGTACTTCCCATTTCCAGGACTCAAGTTCGGCTACATAAAATAACCGGCTCACACTCCAACACCTCCTCAGGTTCCTAATACCATTCGTCTCCATTCACTTCTATCTAACACACTCACGCACGCTTGCTGGAAGTCCAAGCCCCTCGCCCACAAAACCTCCTTTATCCCCTCCCGACCTCTTCAAGGGGGGTTCCTTGGCGTGGTGAAGGGGCTCTTGGTGTGAGGAATTAGACCTGTCAGTCTCCTTCCTCAGACCGAGCCTAATTATCCCCCAATCCCCCCTTCCCTATCCCATCCTCCCCTTTTTCCTTTCCTCCTCCCCACCCCTCCCTTTTGCCCTTCCTTTTTGGCCTTTGGTATTTTTTCCCACAGGCACGCTAGTTCCTAGGTAGGGGAAAGGGTACCGGGGTCCATCCCATTCCATTGAGGTTCTTGGTGGTGGCGTAGTTTGCCGTGGAATCTGGATTGCCTGGGGATGTCCCAATCCCTCTCTGGTACCCCGGAGGGTGGCTTTGGGTGTCTCTCAGGCAACAGGTGTATCTCTGGAAGCCACCTTTCAGATTCCGCGGGTGATGGCCAAAGGAGGTATGCTTTGTGGCGGATATCCGGCCGCCCTCTCTTTTGTCCACCGAGGTAGCTCGGGAGATGTGAGGTTGCTATCCCAGATTGCTGGTTTACTGGCATGATGGGTAGGGTATGGCACGGGTTCCATGCTGCATCTACGCTACTAGCGGTGCTGAGGTCCTCTTGGGTGCGGAGGGAGATTTCTAGCCCTTTCATTCCTCCTAGGAACTATCACTCCCCGGTCCCCCCTTTTTTTATTCTTTTTTTTTATTTTTATTTTCTTTTCTTCTTTCTTTTTTTTTCTTAAAAACAAAAAGAAAGAAGTAACCTAACCATGCCAGCCCCAGTCCATGAACCTGCTACCCCCAGGCCCCTTCTTGATACTGCACCCCGTTCTGATCCAGTCTCGTCTTTGGACCACTCTTCAGACACTCCTCATGCCTCTGTATCTCTTGCCGGTGCTGTTTCCTCACCCGCTTCTGGTACTGAGGTCTCGACTGACTCCTTCGATTTATCTGACCTTCGCTCTCCTTTGACTATGCTTCCGGCCTCTCCCTCTACGGTGCGGCAATTTTCGAATCGCCGGCCCGTTCCACATCGGACCAACTCTGGTCCCACGCCTAAACACCAACGACAATTACCTGCTGATGATACTTCTCCACCTTCTCATTCTTCTCAGAAGAGATCGACACGTCCTGCACTCCCTTTCCACACTCAGTTTCAGAATGCACAATGGACTAAATTCTTCACTTTACGACCGGCTTCCTCTACTGCCTATCTTTCCGACCACAGTATTGGCAAGGCACTCCTACGCCATGTTGGTAAAGATATTTCTTTTCATGCTCCTAAGAGCGGTACGTGCATCATCACTGTACAGAATGCTACTCAAGCTCATGATCTTTCTCTTCTTTCCCATATTGATACTGTTCCTGTCACTATTGAAAAACATCATTCCCTCAATTCTTGTAGTGGTACCGTCATTCTGCCCCATACCATAGTTCAACAAAATTTCCAGACATGTGGCAATGACATTCTTCAACAGCTGGAACTCCAAGATCTCCCAATCCTCAAGGTAGACACTTATGTTCTTCCTGCCCGCGGGCAGAGACGATACCCTAGCAATGTGGCTCGTTTAACTTTTGACAGCCGTGAACTCCCATCCTCAGTTTATGTAGCAGGACATCGGTTACAAGTTCGAAAGGTGATCCCTACACTGCAACAGTGTAGAAATTGCTGGCGATTTGGCCATCCAGCAAAATATTGCAGATCCATAGCCAAATGCCCAGTCTGTGGTGCCGATGACCATTCTAATATGTCTTGCAATCGACCTCCCTCTTGCCTTAATTGTCATGGGGCTCACCCTTTGTACTCTCGCCATTGCCAAGTCTACTTAAATGAGCGGGAAATCCATTACCTCAAAGAGGCAGAAGGTCTCCCTTATGCCATGGCAGTTTCTCATCTCCGCCTCCAAGGGAGACTACCTCGTGTTTCTTATTCCTGTGTTTCAAAACGTCCCCCCACTTCTGGGGTCCCATCTTCTGCAGCCTCCTCTGTGGTTACCTCTCCCATAGTCATTCGTGTATCTAATTCTTTTGCTGTCCTGGGCTCAGACGTCCCTACTTCAACGCCTGTCTGTTCTCACTTCTTCATGTTCTCCCTCACAAACCTCAGTATCGACGAGATCTCGTATGACACCTCCTCCCAATCATCCCTCTACTTCTCAGAAGTCAAAAAAAGGTCCTTTAACCCCTCCTTTCCTTCTTCCACCTCCTCATTTTACCTTCCCTGTCTCTGTACCTGGTTCTTCCCCTCTCACTGGCTCTATTACAAGTGTAGAGGTTCACCCTCCTCCTCGTACTGTACCTTCCTCCCCTGCTCCCTCCCAAGTTTCTTCCTCTTCTGCCACCTCCCAGGTTTCTGCCTCTTCTGTTCCCTTCCACGCTTCTTCTCCAGTTTCCTCCACCCTTTTGCCCCCCCCCTACCTTGATACAGTCCATTACAGTTCCAATCTTTACTCATCCTCCCCCTACCATCTCCAATATTGTCTCCCATACGACGTCTCTGAATTCCGAAACACTTGAAGCAATCTCTGAATATATTGCAGAGACCAAACCATCAATGGACACTGATCCACCCTCTGTTCCTTCTCTCTCCTCTCCTCCATCTGCGCAGCTCCTTTCTTCACAGCGCACCGTTCCTTCGCTACTTGACCGTTTTCCGCTGCCTCCGCATGTGGACTTTTCTAACCCCTCTAGTTCATAGGAACCCTTACCTGCGGATTTCAGGTATCTTTATCATTGCCAATCATGGCCTATTTACAGTGGAATGTATGCGGCCTCAGGGGTAATCGGGGTGAGCTTCAGATGTTACTCTCCCAGTTTTCCCCTGTTGGTGTTTGCTTACAGGAACCAAAATTACACTCTGCTGTTATCTATCCCATCTCAGGCTATAATTTATTGTATTCTTCAGATCCTTTTCCTGATGGGACCTTTAATGAAAGTGCCCTTCTTCTACACACTGATATTCCGTACCATCAGCTATTTGTTCATACTTCGCTGCATTACACAGCAGCCCGTATCCACTTGCATAGGTGGTATACACTCTGTTCTTTATATCTCTCTCCTTCTCGGGCATTATCTATTCCGGATATTGCCTTTCTTGTTTCGTCATTACCGCCACTGCTTCTGTTACTTGGCGATTTTAATGCCCATCATTTTCTCTGGGGAGGTCTCACTGTGGCATTCAGTTAGAGGCTTTTATTGCTACCCACCCCCTCCATGTTTTAAATACAGGTACTTACACCCATTTTGATCCTCGGACTCACACTCTCTCTTGCATCGATCTCTCAGTCTGCTCTTCCTCCGCCGCATTAGACTTCACCTGGTCTGTTCTCCCAGATTTACATGGCAGCGATCATTTCCCAATCATTCTTACTTCCCCTTCATATTCACCACCTCTTCGTATCCCACACTGGCAATTTGATCAGGCAAATTGGAACCTTTACTCACAACTAACTGTTTTTAGTGAGGTTCCTTCTTCGTCCTCCATTGATGAGCTTTTATACCTCTTCTTGTCCTCCGTTTTAACCACAGCTTCTCATTCTATACCCCAAACTTCAGGCAGGCATTCTCAGAAATGCGTGCCTTGGTGGTCTCCTGCTTGTGCTCGTGCAGTACGTTTGAAATGCACTGCATGGGGCAGGTACTGGTACAATAGAACCACGGAGAGACTTCTTGATTTTAAGCAGAAGCATGCGATTGCTCGCCGCGTCATCCGTGATGCTAAACGCACTTGCTGGCGAGATTATGTTTCCACCATCACCTCTGCTTCCTCTATGAGTGCAGTCTGGAAAAAAGTACGAAAACTGAGTGGTAAATATTCTCCTGACCCGGCTCCTGTTCTGCGGGTTGCCGGAGTTGATATAGCAAACCCACTAGATGTTGCCAATGAAATTGGCAATCATCTGGTCCGTATTTCTCAGGGGCTCCATCTATGCCCCTCATTTCTTTCCTCAAAGTCTGCCAGAGAGTTAGCACCCTTGGACTTTTCTTCTCTCAAAGAAGAACAGTATAATGTGCCTTTTACACTTCAAGATCTGGAGGCAACAATCTCAGCTTGCCGATCATCGGCAGCTGGGCCCGATGACATTCATATTCGTATGCTACAACATTTACACCAGTCAGCCCTTGTAGTCCTATTACGCCTTTTCAATCTTATTTGGTCACAAGGAGTTCTTCCACAGCTGCGGAAATCTGCCATTGTTCTCCTTTTCCGCAAACCAGGCACTACGGGACATGAAGCCTCCCACTATCGTCCCATTGCTCTTACCAGTGCAGTTTGCAAAGTGATGGAATGCCTGGTAAATAGACATTTAGTGTGGTATTTAGAGACACACAACTCTCTCTCCACTCGTCAATATGGCTTTCATAAGGGACGTTCTACCATAGACCCCTTACTACGCTTGGATACGTATGTTCATAATGCCTTTGCGAATAACCACTCAGTTATTGCCATATTTTTTGACCTTGAGAAGGCATATGACACAACTTGGAGGTATAATATTTTGGCCCAAGCCCACTCCTTAGGCCTCCGAGGCAATCTACCATCCTTCCTTAAGAACTTTTTAACTGATAGACATTTCTGTGTTCGGGTTAATAATGTGCTCTCCCCGGACTTTATCCAAGCTGAAGGTGTCCCCCAGGGATGTGTTCTGAGCACAACACTTTTTCTCCTTGCTATTAATGATTTGGCCTCTAGTCTTCCATCAAATATTTGGTCATCACTCTATGTTGATGATTTCCCTATTGCCTGTGCAGGCGCTGACTGTCACCTCATTACAGTTTCTCTCCAGCATGCGGTCGACCGTGTTTCCAATTGGGCCACCACACATGGGTTTAAATTTTCCAGCACTAAAACCCACCAAATTACTTTCACTAGACGCTCTGTCATCTCCGATCATCCTTTGTACCTCTATGGCTCCCGTATCCCTGAACATGATACAATCAAGTTTCTGGGCCTCCTCTTTGACCGTAGGTTATCCTGGAAACCTCACATTACCTCTCTGAAGGCAACTTGTCACAGCCAGCTGAACCTTCTTAAAACCCTTGCTCATCTTTCATGGGGAGCTGATCGTCGAACCCTCCTTCGCCTACATTCCACCCTCATTTTATTGAAACTTGATTATGGTGACCAGATCTATTCAGCGGCCTCTCCTGCTACTCTCTCTAGCCTTAACCCCATTCATCACCAAGGATTACGTTTATGCCTTGGTGCTTTTCGCTCTTCCCCTGTTGAGAGCCTCTATGCAGAAGCAAATGTTCCATCCTTATCCGATCGCTGTGATGCCCATTGCCTTTGCTACTATGTACGCTCTCATGATCTCCGCAATCCTTCCATTTATAGAATGGTCACTGATATTAGTAGACATTCTTTATTTGTTCGCCGCCCCTGTTTACTCCATCCCTTCTCTCTTTGCCTTCATTCGCTCTTGTCTTCTCTTCAATTACCACCTTTCTATGTTCATGTAGCATCTCACTTTTCCCTACCCCCCTGGGAAGTTCCAGCTGTTCGAGTCTGTTCTTTCTCTCTCCCTTGCTCGAAAGCCCAACTATCTACGGTTGCTTCCTGCTCTCTTTTTCTTGACCACTTCCACTCTCATTCTCATGCAATTGCTGTGTACACAGATGGCTCTAAGTCTTCTGACGGCGTAGGATTCGCAGCAGTGTTTCCGGACAGCGTCGTACGAGGGCATTTATTATCTTCGGCTAGCATTTTTACTACTGAATTGTATACCATCCTTGCAGCACTTATCCGTATTGCATCTATGCCTCTGTCATCATTTGTGGTTGTCTCAGACTCCCTTAGTGCTTTACAGGCTATACAGAAATTTGATACACCTCACCCCTTAGTCCTCCGTATCCAACTTTGGCTACGCCGCATCTTTACCAAGCATAAAGATATTGTTTTTTGTTGGGTCCCTGGTCATGTTGACGTACAGGGCAATGAACAGGCAGACACTGCTGCGCGGTCAGCAGTACATGACCTACCAGTTTCATATAGAGGTATTCCATTTATGGACTATTTTGCTGCAATATCTTCCCACCTTCACACCCGTTGGCAACAACGTTGGTCTACTATGCTCGGTAACAAACTTCAATCTATTAAACCGAGTATAGGTTCCTGGCCGTCTTCTTATCACCAGTGTCGAGGTTGGGAGATTACTCTCTCCCGTCTTTGCATTGGCCATACTCGTCTTACTCATGGATATCTCATGGAGAGGCGCCCTGCTCCTCTCTGTGAGAATTGCCAGGCTCCATTATCAGTCAGCCACATTCTGTTGGACTGCCCACTTTATCAACGAGCACGCAGAATTTACCTCCGTTGCCGTCTTCGTTCCACTGCTCTCTCTTTACCTTCCCTTCTCGCTGATGGACCCACCTTTCATCCGGACTCTCTCATTGACTTTTTGACAACAACTGACTTACTTCACAAATTCTAATACCTTCAGCCCTTTCTACCTCAATCTCTTGCTACCCTCTACCCCCGTACTATCCCCTGCCCCGCTGTTTTCTGTAACCTACTGATCATCCCTCCTCCCTTCTGCCACCCAATACCCTCGCTTCCTTCCCTACCCCGCAGCGCTGTATAGCCCTTGTGGCTTAGCGCTTCTTTTTGATTATCCCCTCCCTCTAACTTTTTTGAGGACGACCCCTACCCCGCCTTCCTTCCCCTACAGATTTATACACTCTCCATGTCATTCTACTTTGAACCATTCTCTCTAAATGACCAAACCACCTCAACAACCCCTCTTCAGCTCTCTGACTAATACTTTTATTAACTCCACACCTTCTCCTAATTTCCACACTCCGAATTTTCTGCATAATATTTACACCACTCATTGCCCTTAGACAGGACATCTCCACTGCCTCCAACCGCCTCCTCGCTGCAGCATTTACAACCCAAGCTTCACACCCATGTAAGAGTGTTGGTACTACTATACTTTCATACATTCCCTTCTTTGCCTCCATAGATAACATTTTTTGCCTCCACATATACCTCAATGCACCACTCACCATTTTTCCTTCATCAATTCTATGATTAACCTCATCCTCCATAAATCCATCCACTGACACGTCAACTACCAAATATCTGAAAACATTCACTTCTTCAATACTCCTCCTCCCCAGTTTGATATCCAATTTTTCTTTGTCTAAATCATTTGATAACCTCATCACCTTACTCTTTTCTATGTTCACTTTCAACTTTCTACCTTTACACACACTCCCAAATTTGTCCACTAACCTTTGCAATTTTTCTTTAGAATCTCCCATAAGCACAGTATCATCAGCAAAAAGTAACTGTGTCACTTCCCATTTTGTATTTAATTCCCCATAATTTAATCCCACCCCTCTCCTCAACATCCTAGCATTTACTTTTTTTACAACCCCATCTATAAATATATTAAACAACCATGGTGACATTACACATCCCTGTCTAAGACCTACTTTTACCGGGAAGTAGTCTCCCTCTCTTCTACACACACTAACCTGAGCCTCACTATCCTCATAAAAACTCTTTACAGCATTTAGTAACTTACCACCTATTCCATATACTTGCACTATACTTCCATATACTTCCCTATCCATTCTGTCATAGGCCTTTTCTAAATCCATAAATGCAATAAAACTTCCCTACCTTTATCTAAATACTGCTCACATATATGCTTCAATGTAAACACTTGATCTACACATCCCCTACCCACTCTGAAACCTCCTTGCTCATCTGCAATTCTACATTGTCTTACCTTTAATTCTTTCAATAATAACCCTACTGTACACTTTTCCTGGTATACTCTGTAAACTTATTCCTCTATAATTTTTACAATCTCTTTTGTCTCCCTTCCCTTTATATAAAGGGACTATACATGCTCTCTGCCAATCCCTAGGTACCTTCCCCTCTTTCATACATTTATTAAACAAAAATACCAACCACTCCAACACTATGTCCCCCATTTTAACATTTCTGTCATGATCCTGTCAGTTCCAGCTGCTTTACCCCCTTTCATTCTACGTAATGCCTCACACACCTCCCCCACACTCACATCCTGCTCTTCATCACTCCTAAAAGATGGTATACCTCCCTGGCCAGTGCATAAAATTACCGCCTCCCTTTCTTCGTCAATATTTAAAAGTTTCTCAATATATTCTCGCCATCTACCCAAAACCTCCATCTCCCCACCTACTAACTCCTCTACTCTGTTTTTAACTGACAAATCCATTTGTTCCCTAGGCTTTCTTAACTTGTTTAACTCCAAAATTTTTTCATATTTTCATTAAAATTTCTTGACAGTACCTCTCCCACTCTATCATCCCCTCTCCTTTTGCACTCTCTCACCACTCTTCACCTTTCTTTTACTCTCCGTATACTCTACTCTTCTTATAACACTTCTGTTTTGTAAATTCCTCTCATAAGCTACCTTTTTCTCTTTTATCACCCCCTTTACTTCATCATTCCACCAATCACTCCTCTTTCCTCCTGCACCCACCCTCCTATAACCACAAATTTCTGCCCCACATTCTAATACTGCATTCTAATACTGTACAAGCGTATACACACACACCCCTCTGGGTTTTCTTCTATTTTCTTTCTAGTTCCTGTTCTTGTTTATTTCCGCTTACCTCCATGGGGAAGTGGAACAGAATTCTTCCTCCGTAAGCCATGCATGTTGTAAGAGGCGACTAAAATGCCGGGAGCAAGGGGCTAGTAACACCTTCTCCTGTATAAATTACTGAATTTAAAAAGAGAAACTTTTGTTTTTCTTTTTGGGCCACCCTGCCTTGGTGGGATATGGCCGGTTTGTTAACAAAAAAAAAAAATTATTTTCACTGCAAGATAAAAAAAAATCTAAATACGTGTATCCGTAATATTTTTCACCGAAAACTGCAAGTGATTCTCAATGTTATTTTATTAAGTTTACCTAAACACGTTGTCATGTCTGAACATACTTAGGCTGTTTTTTTTTTTTTTTTTTTTTTTTTTTTTTTATTCGCCGGTATTCTCCCGGCCCGGGTCTTTTCCAAATAGTGGTGACCCAGCCTTGGCTCCCTCTTTAGGGAGTGTCTGAGACCTAAGTCTCCCATGGGAGGAGGCACAAGTACCTCCTCATCTTTGGGACCAACTGCCCCCAGGCCTAGCCACAAGCTAGGCCTCTCTGGTCTGCCATCCCCGCCCCAAGGGGGCTAATGGGAATCGCAGTCTTGTGAGCTGCAAGCTCTGGCTCAGGCACCCACCCTGCCCTAGAAGGGCTGGGCATGGTGTCAATGACTTAGGCTGGGAATAGCATTCCTATCAATATTATTATTAACTATTATTTTGATTGTTATTTTTATTAATTAATATTAATTTTTTATTATTATTATTAATTATTAAAATAATTTTTATTATTATTATTAGTTATTAAAATAATTTTTATTGTTATTATTATTAAATATTATTATTATTATTATTATTATTATTATTATTATTATTATTACTATTATTATTGATGAGGCAGTGCTAAGTTCACAGTTGTCATACAGCTTCTTTTTTTCTGCAGCTGCAATAAATTTTCCTGGTATAATTTGTTAGGGGTACAATAAACAGATTTATTAAATGATTTGTAATCATCATTATTATTAAACTAATCATGGTACCATTGTGGGTGTTTGTATGACCCTTGAAAGAGGTGCCTTGCTGCTGTTGAAGGGATTTTGATCCAAGGGATTAAATATACCTTTCCAGATTGCTTCTCATTTTCCCCATGAGTTCTTCCTCATTAATATAATAATCTTTAGGTACCTAAATATAACCCAACATTAACCCTGATGGGTTTACCACATTTTTTGTGAATGTACAGAATGATAATTGTAAATTTAAGTAAAAAATATAATTTTGAGCAGTCTTAAATCTCATAAATTGCCTATGTAAAAAATTCAAGTTTTTACTTAGAAAATTGTTACAATAATAGTTTTTTTTTTGTGTATAATAATAATATAATATCTTTATTTCTACAAGTACATGTACAAGGTATACAGGCCTAGCTGACATCAATGACATACTACTATATAGAAAGCTCCTTGTTATGCTAAGCATTTCAGGCAAATTAGGTCAGTTTTGTCCCAGGATGCGACCCACACCAGTCCACTAACACCCAGGTACCCATTTTACTGATGGGGAACATAGACAACCGGTGTAAGGAAACACGCCATATGTTTGTTCCGTTGCCGGGAATTGAACCCGGACCCTCGCCGTATGAAGCAAGAGCTTTAGCCACCAGACCATGAGGCACCGTGGCCTGGTGGCTCATTCAGAATTATAACTACAAGAAAAGACAGACAAAGAAGCCTCAAATTATTTTGAATTGATTGTAAGAATCTGTCCTCACTTGCATGTAATTGAAATACAGTAGACCATCATTTAACACGTTTTTGTTTGGCATGTTTTGGTTATAGCACCATTGAAGAATTGCGGCATATTTTTGTGTAAATCTTCGTAAAATTAACTTAACACTGTTCAGTTTGTGGGAGGGGAAAAAATTGGAGCGTGCGTTGCCCGCGGGATATGGATATGCTTGGCTGTGAGTTAGACCACTGAGTCGACAGTGGAGACCTACCACCATCTCCTGCCACCCCCACCACCCTCCACCTCTCCCACTACCCTTGTTCCAGCTGGTTCATACACGTGTAGGACCATCCTCTGCTAGGAGTGTTTATTTTTGCTTTTTAATTGAGTTTAGATCTTTTAATTGCCATATCTCAAATCTGCCAAGCAATCATGGCACCCAGTAGGCATACAAGTGTTGCTGAAAATCTAAGTCTAGAAGTTACGAAGAAAAACAAGATATTACATGAGCTTAAGAGTGGCTTACTTACGGTGGATATAGTGAAGGCCTATGGCCTCAATGAAGCATCATTTCGTACAGTTAATAAGAACGAGGCTAATATACGAGCTTGTGAAATGAATAACCCAAGATGTCATCTCATGAAAAGAGTGACACACAGATCACAACAAATAAATGAAACTGAAAACTTGTTGCTTGAGTGGATTGAACAAAAGACAAAGAAAGATCTTAACCCTTGAACTGTTCAAAGGTAGATCTACATTCACCTGCATGGCACTCCGAATATTTTGAAAACTAAAAAATCGTTTTTTGTTTTTAAATTAAAGAGGGCAATTTTCTGTGTGGGATAAGACCAAAAAAAAATTTTTAGGACCAGTACTTACCGAGATATTAGACCACAAAGTTGGCTCTGGATGCTCACCTGACAGCAACATCCAGTCCTGCCACTTGCAGAAGTGTTGCCGATTTACCTTTTTTTCTCGTTTTTATTTTAATTTATATCATTTTTATAATAATAATAATAATATTTTTATTTACTAAAGTACATGTATAAGGTATACAGTCCTAGCTGACAACAATGACATACTACTATACAGAAAGTCCCTTGTTATGCTCCGCATTTCGGGCAAATTAGAAACCAGGGGTGTGTACACCAGGGGACATACCAGGTAGTACACCACCAGTGGTACTAATGAAACACAAAGCAGGACAAAACATCCCACTTGGTAATTCCTGCTTCATATTTGTAAATATACAGGGTTTGAAATCAAATAAAAATGACAAAGTTAGTTATGTCAGTGGGCTCCTGACAGAAGCGAATGCCATATTCAAAACATTTACAGAAACACATACAAGGGATGTTTTTTTTGCAGGAGAGATAAAGATAGAAAACTACAACCAGGGCCGGATTACCGCATAGGCAAACTAGGCATTTGCCTAGGGCCCCGCGCATTTGGGGGCCCCGCGGTCCAAGGGGTTCAGGGGCTCATCCAAGACTGCGCACATGGTGCAAGTGCAAAGGGGTCCCTACCTAAAAAGTTCAAGTGTTTGGAGATTGAACATCAAAATGGTATACAATACCGACAGGTTGTTAGGTAAGACACATATGCAACAGTTAGACAACTTTATTCCGAAACGTTTCGCCTACACAGTAGGCTTCTTCAGTCGAATACAGAAAGTAGGCAGGAACAATAGAGATGTGAAGATGATGTAATCAGTCCATCACCCTTGTAGTCATAGAATTTGAGGTTGTCAGTCCCTCGGCCTGGAGAAGTTCAGTTCCATAGTCAGGAACTATCTGAAGATCAAGCGACAGTGCGGAGACTTAAATACTGTCGGAAGGAGAGGTGCAGAGTAGTAGTAGTAGTAGTAGTAGTAGTAGTGAGAATGTAGCCACTGAGAGGTCATGTCCCTCTCAGATCCAACACTTCTCACTTGAAAAGCTTGTCCAAAGTGTTTCCTGTACCAAGATGCCATGTGTTGCAGTGTCTGACAAGATGAACATCAAAATGGTATACAATACCGACAGGTTGTTAGGTAAGACACATATGCAACAGTTAGACAACTTTATTCCGAAACGTTTCGCCTACACAGTAGGCTTCCTCAGTCGAATACAGAAAGTAGGCAGGAACAATAGAGATGTGAAGACGATGTAATCAGTCCATCACCCTTGTAGTCGTAGAATTTGAGGTTGTCAGTCCCTCGGCCTGGAGAAGTTCAGTTCCATAGTCAGGAACTATCTGAAGATCAAGCGACAGTGCGGAGACTTAAATACTGTCGGAAGGAGAGGTGCAGAGTAGTAGTAGTAGTAGTGAGAATGTAGCCACTGAGAGGTCATGTCCCTCTCAGATCCAACACTTCTCACTTGAAAAGCTTGTCCAAGGTGTTTTCTGTACCAAGATGCCATGTGTTGCAGTGTCTGACAAGATGAACATCAAAATGGTATACAATACCGACAGGTTGTTAGGTAAGACACATATGCAACAGTTAGACAACTTTATTCCGAAACATTTCGCCTACACAGTAGGCTTCTTCAGTCGAATACAGAAAGTAGGCAGGAACAATAGAGATGTGAAGATGATGTAATCAGTCCATCACCCTTGTAGTCGAAGAATTTGAGGTTGTCAGTCCCTCGGCCTGGAGAAGTTCAGTTCCATTGTCAGGAACTATCTGAAGATCAAGCGACAGTGCGGAGACTTAAATACTGTCGGAAGGAGAGGTGCAGAGTAGTAGTAGTAGTGAGAATGTAGCCACTGAGAGGTCATGTCCCTCTCAGATCCAACACTTCTCACTTGAAAAGCTTGTCCAAGGTGTTTTCTGTACCAAGATGCCATGTGTTGCAGTGTCTGACAAGATGAACATCGAAATGGTATACAATACCGACAGGTTGTTAGGTAAGACACATATGCAACAATTAGACAACTTTATTCCGAAACGTTTCGCCTACACAGTAGGCTTCTTCAGTCGAATACAGAAAGTAGGCAGGAACAATAGAGATGTGAAGACGATGTAATCAGTCCATCACCCTTGTAGTCGTAGAATTTGAGGTTGTCAGTCCCTCGGCCTGGAGAAGTTCAGTTCCATAGTCAGGAACTATCTGAAGATCAAGCGACAGTGCGGAGACTTAAATACTGTCGGAAGGAGAGGTGCAGAGTAGTAGTAGTAGTAGTAGTGAGAATGTAGCCACTGAGAGGTCATATCCCTCTCAGATCCAACACTTCTCACTTGAAAAGCTTGTCCAAGGTGTTTTCTGTACCAAGATGCCATGTGTTGCAGTGTCTGACAAGATGAACATCAAAATGGTATACAATACCGACAGGTTGTTAGGTAAGACACATATGCAACAGTTAGACAACTTTATTCCGAAACGTTTCGCCTACACAGTAGGCTTCTTCAGTCGAATACAGAAAGTAGGCAGGAACAATAGAGATGTGAAGACGATGTAATCAGTCCATTACCCTTGTAGTCGTAGAATTTGAGGTTGTCAGTCCCTCAGCCTGGAGCAGTTCAGTTCCATAGTCAGGAACTATCTGAAGATCAAGTGACAGTGCAGAGACTTAAATACTGTCGGAAGGAGAGGTGCAGAGTAGTAGTAGTAGTAGTAGTAGTGAGAATGTAGCCACTGAGAGGTCATGTCCCTCTCAGATCCAACAATTCTCACTTGAAAAGCTTGTCCAAGGTGTTTTCTGTACCAAGATGCCATGTGTTGCAGTGTCTGACAAGATGAACATCAAAATGGTATACAATACCGACAGGTTGTTAGGTAAGACACATATGCAACAGTTAGACAACTTTATTCCGAAACGTTTCGCCTACACAGTAGGCTTCTTCAGTCGAATACAGAAAGTAGGCAGGAACAATAGAGATGTGAAGACGATGTAATCAGTCCATCACCCTTGTAGTCGTAGAATTTGAGGTTGTCAGTCCCTCGGCCTGGAGAAGTTCAGTTCCATAGTCAGGAACTATCTGAAGATCAAGCGACAGTGTGGAGACTTAAATACTGTCAGAAGGAGAGGTGCAGAGTAGTAGTAGTAGTAGTAGTAGTAGTGAGAATGTAGCCACTGAGAGGTCCTGTCCTCTCAGGATCAACATTTCCCTCACTTGAAAAGCTTGTGCAAGGAGTTTCTGTACCAAGATCCCATGTGTTGCGGGGTGTCTAACTGTTGCATATGTGTCCTCGTCCACCTACTACAACTGTCGGTTTTGTATACCATTTTGATGTTCATTTGTCAGAACTGCAACACATGGATCTTGCGTACAGGAAACACAACAACTTGACAAGCTTTTTCAAGTGAGAAGTTGGATCTGAGAGGGACATGACCTCTTCAGTGCTAATTCTCACTACTACTAATTACTTACTCGCACCTCTCCTTCGACAGTATTTAAGTCTCGCACTGTCACTGGTCTAGAATAGTTCCTGACTATGGAAACTGAATTTTCCAGGCCAGGGGACTGACAACTCAAATTCTACGGATACAAGTGAGTGTATGGATGTTACATGTCTTCACATCTATATTGTCCTGCCTACATTCTGTTTCGACGAAGAAGCTACTGTGTAAGCGAAACGTTTCGGAAATAAAGTGTCTAACTGTTGCATATGTGTCTTACCTAACAACCTGTCGGTATTGTATACCATTTTGATGTTCATCTTGTCAGACACTGCAACACATGGCATCTTGGTACAGAAAACACCTTGGACAAGCTTTTCAAGTGAGAAGTGTTGGATCTGAGAGGGACATGACCTCTCAGTGGCTACATTCTCACTACTACTACTACTACTACTCTGCACCTCTCCTTCCGACAGTATTTAAGTCTCCGCACTGTCGCTTGATCTTCAGATAGTTCCTGACTATGGAACTGAAATTCTCCAGGCCGAGGGACTGACAACCTCAAATTCTACGATACAAGAGTGATGGACTGATTACATCGTCTTACATCTCTATTGTTCCTGCCTACTTTCTGTATTCGACTGAAGAACCTACTGTGTAGGCGAAACTTTCAGATAAAGTTGTCTAACTGTTGCATTGTGTTTAGGAGATTAAAATTGATTTTAAAACATTTAATCAAAACAAAATAAAAATGAAAAAAAAAATAAATAAACCTAAACCATCATGGCAAACTCAACGCCTTTGTTTGAGATCTGAACGTGTGATCCCTCAATGGTGAGTATGGGAGATTCCTTCATCTTCGAGTATTCCACGTTTTAGACTGTACTGTGACATTATCTGAGAAATGTAATGACTGTAACTGATTCGGTCACTGGGAGTTTACTGGAGAGAGTTCAGGTGGCACGCCTCAGGCCTGGACTGTGACTCGGCCACCTTGTTCCTGCCTTTCGTATCACAGGATGTTGCTGCTGGCTGCAAACGTTCAAACAAGTTGCCACGTGCATTGGTCAGGAACGACTTTGGTCTTTATATGCAACAAATTGAAGACTACAGGATATGGAAAAAAAATAAACCACCATTATAGAGGCACCGAACACGCCTTGTTCATCACACTTATTTTACTCTTAAGTGTAGTGAGATTCCTCTCCATTTTCGGGGTATTACACGTTTCTAGACTTGTACTTGTGCAAATTATCTGAAAATGTAAGACTGTACATCCATTTTGGATTTACTGGAGTTTACCTGGAGGAGTTCCGGGGGTCAAAGCCCCGCGGCCCGGTCTGTGACCAGGCCTCCTGGTGGATCAGAGCCTGATCAACCAGGCTGTTGCTGCTGGCTGCAGGCAAACCAACGTACGAGCCACAGCCCGGCTGGTCAGGAACCGACTTTAGGTGCTTGTCCAGTGCCAGCTTGAAGACTGCCAGGGGTCTGTTGGTAATCCCCCTTATGTATGCTAGGAGGCAGCTGAACAGTCTTGGGCCCCTCACACTTATTGTATGATCTCTTAACGTGCTAGTGACACTCCTGCTTTTCATTGGGGGGATGTTGCATCGTCTGCCAAGTCTTTTGCTTTCGTAGTGAGTGATTTTCGTGTGCAAGTTCGGTACTAGTCCCTCTAGGATTTTTCAGGGGTATATAATAATGTATCTCTCCCGCCTGTGTTCCAGGGAATACAGGTTTAGGAACCTCAAGCGCTCCCAGTAATTGAGGTGTTTTATCTCCGTTATGCGCGCCGTGAAGGTTCTCTGTACATTTTCTAGGTCAGCAATTTCACCTGCCTTGAAAGGTGCTGTTAGTGTGCAGCAATATTCCAGCCTAGATAGAACAAGTGACCTGAAGAGTGTCTCATGGGCTTGGCCTCCCTAGTTTTGAAGGTTCTCATTATCCATCCTGTCATTTTTCTAGCAGATGCAATTGATACAATGTTATGGTCCTTGAAGGTGAGATCCTCCGACATGATCACTCCCAGGTCTTTGACGTTGGTGTTTCGCTCTATTTTGTGGCCAGAATTTGTTTTGTACTCTGATGAAGATTTAATTTCCTCGTGTTTACCATATCTGAGTAATTGAAATTTCTCATCGTTGAACTTCATATTGTTTTCTGCAGCCCACTGAAAGATTTGGTTGATGTCCGCCTGGAGCCTTGCAGTGTCTGCAATGGAAGACACTGTCATGCAGATTTGGGTGTCATCTGCAAAGGAAGACACGGTGCTGTGGCTGACATCCTTGTCTATGTCGGATATGAGGATGAGGAACATAGATGGGAGCGAGTACTGTGCCTTGTGGAACAGAGCTTTTCACCGTAGCTGCCTCGGACTTTACTCTGTTGACGACTACTCTCTGTGTTTGTTAGTGAAGAAATTATAGATCCATCGACCGACTTTTCCTGTTATTCCTTAGCACTCATTTTGTGCGCTATTATGCCATGGTCACACTTGTCGAAGGCTTTTGCAAAGTCTGTATATATTACATCTGCATTCTTTTTGTCTTTAGTACATTTAGGACTTGTCGTAGTGATCCATAGTTGAGACAGACAGGAGCGACCTGTTCTAAACCCATGTTGCCCTGGGTTGTGTAACTGATGGGTTTCTAAATGGGTGGTGATCTTGCTTCTTAGGACCCTTTCAAAGATTTTTATGATATGGGATGTTAGCGCTATCGGTCTGTAGTTCTTTGCTGTTGCTTTACTGCCCCCTTTGTGGAGTGGGGCTATGTCTGTTGTTTTTAGTAACTGTGGGACGACCCCCGTGTCCATGCTCCCTCTCCATAGGATGGAAAAGGCTCGTGATAGGGGCTTCTTGCAGTTCTTGAGCCAACAACAACATAACTATCTTTAACTACAATATCAGATCTTTAAGCAAGCCAATATGTCCATCATTACACTAACTGAAACCTGGCTAAAGTCTGATACTACAGATGTCTATGCCATTCCTGGTTACACTGTCATACACAACTGTAGGCCAGACCAACAAGGGGGTGGCACAGCTATATACTACTCAGACCAACTAGAATGTATCACTAATACTTGCACAAGGGATGAACATGGGGAATATATAATAGCTAAATTCAAATCCAAATACCTACAAAAACCTCTCACAGTGATAAACATCTACAGAATTCCACAATCAAACATTAGCCAATTTAGTCAAAACCTAGGAAGTATGATAATGAGCACGCATGAACAGAGATCACTTACTACTTCAGGTGACTTAATATAAATCTCCTACAAGACAGGACCCACACGTTACTGAATTCACAAACAAAATTGAGTAAACTGCATTTTCCCTACCAACAGTAACAAAACCAAAGAGTTACAGAGACTAGTGTTTCCCTACTTGCCCCACATCTGGCCCAACCCACCATATCCCCTTTAAAATCAGGCATAATTACAGATAATTACCACAGACCATACCCTACTTTCCTCATAAAAAACTCTTGGAAAAATTTCCCCCAGACACTACTAAAGTCACCTTCAGACTTCACATGAGGCAGCCATTAATAACTTCACAACAGCAGTAACAAACATTGATGGCACACTGAGCTAGAATCTATACAGATTTTGGACGAATGTTTTAATAATTTTCTAAAAAAGACCCAAACCCTTATAACAAGCACTCCCCAAAAAAAAACTAAACAGATGACGCTAAGAGACTGAACAGTCCTGGATAACACCCAGCATTCTCAAATCATAAATACAAACCCCGATATGAAAAACAGTACAGAATGGGTCACATAACCAGAGACCCAAAAAAAACGTTACTCGTCAATCCTAACCAGCCTGATAAGAAGGGCAAAAAAATTGTTTATGAGAACAGATTATCCAACTTACGAGGTGATATAAAAAAGACCTGGAAGACCCTATCAGAATTCTGGGAAACAAAAAAGATATCACGACATAGCGAAATAAAATTAACAAAATCAGATGAACCCCAACCCCCCACCAACAGAAACAGCAGACTCAATGATTTTTCTCCACTATAGGACAAACCTTGCCAATAATATCCCAAACTCAGATACCCACCAAATGACTACCTCACTGGTAACTACCCGAACACATGTTCCCAGCTTCCGACTAACCCCTACGAAGTCTTCCTTATTATCAACGCACTGAAAAAACAAGGCAGGAGATTTATAATACCTTACCACCCTTTATATACAAAAAAGCGTTTACAAGTACTATCACCAATCAAATTTCAACACTCTTTAAACAAATCCATTGAATCCTCCCCTTCCCTACAGTTCTCAAAATAGCAAGGGTCACCCCGATCCATAAAGGAGGAGACCAAACAGAGTTGAATAACTATAGGCCAATATCCCAAATTTTCACCCTCTCTCAAAAATCTTCGAAAAATTAATTCATAAACGAATTACTCCTACCTCATCTCCCATAACATTCTCAAACCCTGCCAATTTGGTTCAGGCCTAATAAAAATATAATGATGCTATTATACAATGCTAGAACATATATACACTGCAATAGAGAAAAAAGAAGTCCCACTGGGGGGTTTCATTGACTTACGTAAAGCTTTTGATTTCAGTTGACCATGACTTGCCCCCGTAAAATTGTCACACTAAAGGTGTAAGAGGGGACTCCCTCAAACCCACCCAAAATCATACCTCAGCAACAGAAGCCAATATGTGTACGCAAATGGGGCAAGCTCTTAAGATAAGATAAGATTTCGTTCGGATTTTTAACCCCGGAGGGTTAGCCACCCAGGATAACCCAAGAAAGTCAGTGCGTCATCGAGGACTGTCTAACTTATTTCCATTGGGGTCCTTAATCTTGTCCCCCAGGATGCGACCCACACCAGTCGACTAACACCCAGGTACCTATTTGCTGCTAGGTGAACAGGACAACAGGTGTAAGGAAACGTGTCGAAATGCTTCCACCCGCCGGGAATCGAACCCGGGCCCTCCGTGTGTGAAGCGGGAGCTTTAGCCACCAGGCCACCGGGCCAATTACAGTTGGTGTCCCACAGGGAAGTGTCCTTGGCCCTCTTCTCTTTCTCCTATACATAAATGACCTACCAAATGCTTCGCAATTACTCAAACCCACACTTTTTGCAGATGACACCACATACGTCTTCTCTCACCCGAGTCCAGTCACGCTAGCCAATACTGTAAACACCGAATTACAGAAAATATCTACCTGGATGAGGACTAACAAACTTACACTAAACATTGACAAAACCTACTTCATTCAGTTTGGTAGCAGAGCTACAGATGTACCTTTTAAAACATAACGTAAACGGATACCCTATCACAAAGCTAACAGAGGGAAAATTTTTAGGAATCACCTCGATAATAGACTCAAATTTCATACACATATACAACAAATTTCTAAGAAAATTTCCAAGACTGTAGGCATACTATCAAAGATACGGTACTATGTTCCACGTCAGCCCTTCCTGGCCCTTTATCACTCTCTTATTTACCCTATCTCACCTATGGAATTTGTGCATGGGGCTCAACAACTTTAAAACCATCTCAGACCACTAATTACCCAACAAAAGGCTGCAGTTAGAATGATAACAAATTCTCACTACAGGCAGCCACTCCACCAATATTCAAAACACTAAAACCTACTCACCAATACAAAACATCCATACTTATTATTGCACTTATTACATACATAGAACATTTAAACTCTGATATTAACCCTCCCCTCAAACATCTCCTTGCCAACCTCAACAGAACACATGACCAAATACAAGGCACAGACCCACTCTGATGTTCCTCGTGTCCATTTCACGCTATGCAAAAACTCAATGCACATAAAAGGCCCTAAAATCTGGAATTATTACCTTTAAATATAAAGAAACACTACCTGTTTATAAATTCAAGCTCTTCTCAAAGTTCACTTAAATCACTCAAAACCAAATAAAAAACTGAATAACGGAACCATATAAATTGTATATCCTAAATGTTACTCACAATTATATCACACAAATGTTTTAAAACCCAAAATTTGTTATTTTTTTTTAAATACACTACCTAACAGAATACTCCATTCTATGCATGCAATGCATGCAAGCATAGGACCTGTCTTTGTAATACTCGTTTGTATTTTATAGTTATCTGTTTACAATAATGTCTTATCACTGATTTCATCATTGCTTAGTTAATCTTAAGTTAATTTTAAGCCAGCCCGTAATGCTATGCATATAAGTGGCTTTGGCATGCTGCTCTTACCTGTATTTTTTGTACCTCTGTTTGTATGCTAAATTTCTAAATAAAATAAAAATAAAATAAAATCCGTCCCTCCCCTTCCCCTTCCAACCTCACTCAGAGGTAAGTTAATGTTTTGCTGCTGATTAGGGAAGGACAGTGAGCAGTTGCTCTGTCTCCATTAACATAGCCTCACAAACAAAGCCATTTTTGGGATTTAGAATTTCTGACTATTGTTCTGTCTTTGCATCTTATGTCCAATGTGAGTACTCTTGTTTCTGCAAGCTCTGGTGGTCTATACAGCGTCATTTGTACCGACTTCTTTGGGCAGTTTAAAATCATTTTAGAATTGACTGCCTCTGCAAGCAAGGGTCGTGCCTCTGTTCACAGTATCCATGATACACTCAGATGAACCACAGGGATGTTAGGAAGTATTTCTTCAGTCACAGAGTTGTCAGGAAGTGGAATAGTCTGGGTAGTGATGTAGTGGAGACAGGATCCATACATAGCTTTAAAACGAGTTATGATAAAGCTCATGGAGCGGGAAGAGTGACCGAATAGTGGTCAGTGAAGAGGCGGGGCCAGGAGCTGTGAATCGACCCCTGCAATCACAACTAGGTGAGTACACACACACACACACACAGGCTCGTATAACATGAAGGGCACTGCAATGGATCAGAGAATACCTGACAGGGAGGCAACAACGAGTCATGGTACGGGATGAGGTATCACAGTGGGCATCTGTGACGAGCGGGGTCCCACAGGGGTCGGTCCTAGGACCAGTGCTAGTTTTGGTATATGTGGATGACATGATAGAATGATAGACTCAGAGGTGTCCCTGTTCGCAGATGATGTGAAGTTACTGAGGAGAATTAAATCAGATGAGGATCAGGCAGGACTTCAAAGAGATCTGGACAGGCTGGACACGTGGTCCAGCAACTGGCTTCTTGAATTCAACCCTGCCAAATGCAAAGTCATGAAGATCGGAGAAGGGCAAAGAAGACCGCAGACAGAGTATAGGCTAGGTAGTCAAAGACTGCAAACCTCGCTCAAGGAGAAAGATTTTGGGGTGACCATAACACCGAGCATGTCTCCGGAGGCACACATCAACCAGATAACTGCTGCAGCATATGGGAGCCTGGCAAACCTGAGAATAGCGTTCTGATACCTCAGTAAGGAATCGTTCAAGACACTGTACACCGTGTACATCAGGCCCATACTGGAGTATGCAGCACTAGTTTGGAACCCACACCTGGTCAAGCACATCAAGAAATTAGAGAAAGTACAAAAGTTTGCAACAAGGCTAGTTCCGGAGCTCAGGGGTATGTCCTACGAAGAAAGGTTGATGGAAATCGGACTGACGACATTGGAGGACAGGAGGGTCAGGAGAGACATGATAACGACATACAAAATACTGTGTGGAATAGATAAGATGGACAGAGACAGGTTTTTCCAGAGAGGGGACACAGAAACAAGGGTCTCAGTTGGAAGTTGAAGACTCAGACGAGTCAGAGGGATGTTAGGAAGTATTTCTTCAGTCAGAGTCGTCAGGAAGTGGAATAGCCTAGCAAGTGATGTAGTGGAGGCAGGAACCATACATAGCTTTAAGACAAGGCATGACAAAGCTCAGGAAGCAGAGAGAATGAGAGGACCTAGTAGCGATCAGTGAAGAGGCGGGGCCAGGAGCTGAGTCTCGACCCCTGCAACCACAATTAGGTGAGTACAATTAGGTGACACACACACACACACACAGTTTGTACAGTGCTTTATGTGGATTTTGTCTCCGAGGTTGTTGTGAACTCAGTCTCTGGAAGTGATTTGCTTCTGCATACTTAGCATTGAGTGAACTTTGTGGACTCTTCCTAGGTTAGGAGTGAACAGACTGCTTTACTGGTGCCTTCATACTATATTGAGTGCACTTATGTTTGACTAGGTGATATCTGCATTCATAAACATAAACTATATGGACTTAGGGTTGTATAGTAGTGAGTTGTACACCTTATGAGAGGTCTTTGATGAGTTTTATGTGATAAATATTTCATTAGATTAGTCCAGCGTTGTACTTAAACTAATGATTATCTGCAGGTTTAGTAAGTTCCATCTGGCATACAGTGGTAGTGGGTAGATGGTGACAGTGGCTGTAAAGGTGCGCAGGGGCCCTGTGGTAGTAGTTGTTGTCGTCGTGGTTGTCCTGGTCTGCCCTGGGCCCCTGTCGCCACCTGCTGGGGTCTCGGCCAGACCCACAGCTCCCCAGACATATAATTAGGCGAGTGAAGGACCCACGACGCCCATGATGGCCAAGAAAATGAGGCGAGGATCATTGCTGGTTGTAAAGGTCTTGTGGTCGATACTGAGGTGGAGACACCAGACTCCCTGTTCTCACCTTATATTGTGTTGTGGGGGTCGAGACTCAGCTCCTCACCACATCTCTTTACTACCAAGATGGTCACCACTTATAGGTTTACTGCCTCCCAGGCCCTGTCGTACCTACTCTTGGAGCTGTACACAGATGTGTATAGGGTAGTGAGTGTATCTAGGTGATTTAGTGTGCAAAGATCACACACACACACACACACACACGCACACGCACACACACACACACACACACACACACACACACACACACACACACACACACACACACACACATTGTTATTAATATGGAGAAGTGCTAAGCCCGTCGAGATCATACAACACCTGGGTATTGAGAGACAGTCAAGATGGGTTCAAAACTCAAGAGACAGGACACTCCCTCTTCAGCCCTTGTAAAATGTGCCACACATAATTAGTAAAGATTATGTATAATGTGAGCAACTTAAAGGTATTAAGTATTAAAGTTTTTCTGCCGACACAGACATTTACTCATCCATCCCGCGGCACCACTCACCAGTGTTGTACAGCCTAGTGTAATTTGCTAAAACTGAGTTTTGGACAGTACTGCCCACTGGTGTTGCACAGCCTGCTTTAACTTGTGGCAATGCTAGATGCAACATACAGGTGGTGTACACCTGAAGCAATCTGCCAGAGGTAGTAGTGTAAAATTGTGTACTTGCTGTTGTAGTGGTGCTTATGGCTTTGAAAACATTTTTCTTCAATGAGTTCTACCTGGAGGCGGGTGACTGGCTCTTTATCGAAGGTCAGACCACCTAAAGTGAAGAGAAAAGAATACTGAGCTAAGAACCACCATTCTGCCTTGTACGGTACAAAGGTATTAACTCTCTGGATGGTGGCTAATTGGTGATGTTTTCTTCGTCAGGAATCTTTGCCAAGTCTCCTGATATGGGTTTTTGTCAGAGGATTTTCCGTTTATAGGTAAAGAATCCGTTGGTGTCCAGCAGCTACGTGGTCACTCCATTTATGTATCCAGCAATAAAACACTCGACTGGGAGGAAAAAAATAAACTCTTCTGAGATGAGTTTATATTGGAAAATTGGAAGAAGTCTGAGGAGATAGTTCATGTGAAGTCACTTAGAAGAAACAATTATAAAAAGCAAAAAGACACAATACCGTGGCTGGAACAATACACAAAGAAAGGGTTATGTATTAATTGTTATGTGTTTTGTATTAATTGTTAAATGATAAATTATTATGCATGAATATATGAATAAATGTAAATGTAATTTAGAACTGCATAAGCAGTTCCTCAGAAACGTAAATTGCAATATAGGGGAATATATTATGTTATTAAAGCTGAAAGATACATTGATGATACAAAGATGTTAAAGTATACACGAGGCTTGACGGATACATTACTAATACACTTTCGTGTGTGTTACAAATTACGCTACAGATATCTGATCCAGCTCCTCAGAGCTGGAGCTCATTCCCAGGATATAAGAGGCATTACCACTCTGATCTGCAGCACTGAGTTGCTGGAATAGAAAACTAGCTGCCTTGGGGTCCTTCGTCGCCGTTGTGAGTCTGTTGCCTAGCTCCTTAAGGAACCTGGATGTGCTCTTTTCCCATAGGTCAAATGTCTGAGCCTATGAGTACAAGCATATAACGATAAGCAAATTCACAATATTTTTTAAATTTTGGGGATTCCCTGGAGCTAACAAATGCCCATTATTCCTCCCTGCTGTATTAGAGATAGTTATTAGGTAATGTGAATAAACATCTGTAGTCCCACACCACCAGCTTGCCGTCTGTTCTGGCTTACAAAGTAATTAATCCCATCTAGATGCTTTTGGTTGCCATTGGATCAGCATAGTTGGGATGGCTCCCTTATTGCTTGGCATCCGGCTGTTGCAAGGTTCCTCTGTATATTGTTAACAACTTTATTCCTTGCAGTCTTTTGCTTTAATCTATGGCAAAGAATATGGTACCAAATCAGTGTGCTGATAGACTGTTGTTGATATTCCTGTGCTCGGCGAGTGTAGGAGCGGCAAGGCAAGAGGACAACACTAATGCGTATAGTCGGCGGGTCGAGACGTGTGCCAAGGGTGGAATTGGGAACAGCCAACAGAAAATCCCTCGCATGATGAGCTATCACTGCTGGAGGCGAGCCCTAGCCCTCCCTGACACTAAAACATTGTTGTGGCATTATTGTCCACTATTGGGCCATCCCAGTGTAACTGTAGTTGTTGAAGAGAGCAGACCTGGGTGTGGATCCTATTCGATTATCCCAGAACCGGGCTCCATCAATGAACTTTTGGTGACGACCCCTAACATTGTCCTTAAAGGGTGTTCGGGAAGAATCGCCCTATAGATTCACTAATGCCACCAGAAACATAAAAGCGGGGAGGCAGTCTGTGATGCTTCTGACACCAATGCCCACAGTCTGCTGGGAAATAAAGTGGTCCTATTGTCCTCATGAAATTATGGATTGTCGTATGGTGTGCAACTTAGGAATGTTAGTCTAGGCAGACTCAACACTTTATTAGAAGGACAAAAACATCGTGGGGGCTAGATTGCCCACAATATTCCATCATCTTCCCAAATTTTCCATTCTCGAAACTCGTCAAAGACATCATTTCAAAGGTCTCCAAGCGGGATGCTATTGGTGGGGGGCAATGGCTGACACACCTGGCAGTATAGTTCTCACTGCGTCCATTACTTGCTAACTTACTGAGATCTTTTCACATTTGGATGGATTGAAGACGAGTCCCATGGCCTGCCCTTGTGTCATCACGTGAGCAAACGCTTTTAGGACTCCTTTGTACCTGTCAGTGTGACATCATCCATGAACCGGATGTTTAATTCATTAGCCATTCTGACAGTGATTTCCCTAACCTCAGTGCTAAAGAGGAACGGGGAGAGGGGCATCCTTGCTAAACACCCTCCAAGAAGTGATTCGTTGTTCCTCAAGCAAGAGCATTAAGTCCTTGTTGTATCCATTTCAAAGATGCTAAGTAAATGTTTCTGTACGGCTAATACCACATATCTTTTCATGAGATTCAGTGTGTTCTTAAGTCTAGTTTTACTACTGCAGTGTCCTCCGATAGGTTATTAATATATGCCCTTGCCGCAGGAACCGCTGCTTGGCTGCCTTGAGAGACCTCAAAGCCAAGCCGGTTTGATTGAAGCATCATGGAAGTCACTGTGCGAATATTTCGGACAGCAGCTTGGGAAATGAGGCAGCGGAGTGTTGACCACAGCAAAGGGCCTAATTAATCTCCTTTCTTTTTCAGGACATACAGTGATGAAAAATAGAAACAAGTTTAATTATGTCAACAGTCAGACCAGCCAGGGTGTTAAGGAACCACAAATATGTATTAGTATTTAATAGGTTTAATAGATATCTGAATGATATGGAAGGCAAAGAGGATGCCTGGCGCTAGGAGAGACAACGTGCTAGTGCCCAAGCATACAACTGATTCAAGTTAAGAAATAATATCGGGTGAGGATGTACCTCCGCTGAGGGGACATTGCAAATGGCCCTTCCTCTCCCTTTCTCTGGATCAGACCTACATCAAAGAAACAACCATGGAAACGCTTTATACAGGGGAAATCTTTGGCCCATCTGAAAACTCTTGGCCTTCCTGGAAATTCATGGCACCTGAAACCGCCTGGAGCATGATTGTGTCAAAGAGAACTCACAGGTATTTCACGGAAGGTCGTCCTGAAGTGATTGGTTCCCCGTTACACACTACGTTAAATTTTATTGCATAACATGGTACAAAAGATTTAAGAGATACATTGTTTATGTAAACATGACATACACAATACATGAGGTTTAAGAGATACATTTCTAGTATGTATTGCTACGTGTTTGTCACTGTTTATAATGTGAAAATCTCATCCAGCTCCTCATTGCTGAGGCACGTACCCTAGATACAGCAGGCATTACCCCTCTGAACAGCAGCACTGAGTCGCTGGAACAGAAAACTAGCTACCCCGGGAACCCTAGTTATTCTGACGAGTCTTTTGCCTAGGTCCTTAAGGAACTTAGGTGCACTCTTTCCCCATGGGCCAAGGGTCCGAGCCAGTGGGAATAAACATATTATGATGGGCAAGTTCTCCATATTTTCTAGACTTTTGGGACTCCCTGAAGCTGGCAGCTGCCCTTCCTTCCTTTCTGGTGTATTGGAGATAGGTAGTCCCACACCACCTGCTTGCCGTCTGTCCAGGCTTGAAGGGTGGTACCATCTAGACGTTTTCGGCTACCATCAGATCTGCATAGTTGGGGTGGCTCGCTTACTGCTGGGTATCCGTCTGTTGTGAGGGTCCTCTTGATGTTATTAACTTCTTCATGCCTTACAATCTTTCCCTCGGACTTACGGCACACAAGACCCTGGTACCCAAATTGGTCTGCTGCTTCACTGCAGCGAGAATAGGAGCGGCAAGTCGACGGGCAACACCAATGCGGATGGTATGTGGGTCGAGGTGTGTGCCAAGTCTGGAGTTGAGAACGGCCAACAGAAAGTCCCCTGCATCAGGAGCTCTCACTGCCAGAAGGCGGGCTCTGTCCTTCCCGACACACTCTGAAACACTGCTGAGGTTATATTCTCCACTAATGGGCCATCCCAGTGTGACTGTAGTTGTTGGGGGCCCAGATCTAGTTTCAGAGCCCATTAGATTATCCCAGATCATGGCTCCATCAACGAACTTTTGGTCATAGGCTCCAGTCATGCCCTTAAGATGTTCAGGGAGAATCTCTGCTACAAGTCCACTGGATTCAACTCATAAGGACTGAAAAGCTGGTAAAGCAATCTGTGATGACTTGCGGACACCAATGCCTCGTTGTCTGGCTGGAAGTGTAGCTTGGTCCCACTGCCCATCTTCTAGACTCTAGAAGATGGGCAGTGAATCTAGAGTAAGGTTAAGTACTTTCGCAAAAAAATTCCTCAGGATACTGTTGTATTCATGCAGTATAGGGTTATCAAATGAAGGTGCACATCTTAGGAAATATGTTAACTTAGGCAGACTCAAGCACTTTGTGAGAAGGTACAAGGCAACGAGGGTGTCAAGATTGCGTATTCGTTGTTCCATCCTCCTCAGCTCTTCCGGTTTCTTCCTGAGAATTATATCAATGGCATCACTTCCCAGAGTTGCTCCAAGCAAAACGCTATTTGTGGGGGCAATGACTGATGCTCCTGGTAGTCTTGATCTCACTGCCTCAATCAGTGAAAAATCCCCAGACATCATAGCAGTCACAGAAACAAAACTCGCTGAGACAATAACAGACACAATCTTCCCAACAGGATATCAGATCCTGAGGAAAGATAGAAGGAGTAGAGGGGGAGGAGGGGTTGCACTGCTCATAAAACACCGATGGGGATTTGAGGAAATGGAAGGCATGGACATGATTGGAGAAAGAGACTACATTGTAGGTACAATTCAGTCCGGAGAACATAAAGTAGTCATTGGAGTGATGTATAACCCACCACAGAACTGCAGGAGGCCAAGAGAGGAGTACGAAGAAAACAACAGGGTGATGGTGGACACACTGGCTGAGGTGGCAAGAAGAGCTCACTCGAGCAGAGCAAAGTTACTGGTAATGGGCGATTTTCAACCACAGGGAGATCGACTGGGAAAACCTGGAGCCACATGGGGTCCCGAAACATGGAGAGCCAAGATGATGGATGTGGTACTTGAAAACCTCATGCATCAACATGTCAGGGACACAACCAGAGAGAGAGGGGGAGGATGAGCCAGCAAGACTGGATCTTGTGTTCACCCTGAGCAGTTCAGACATTGAGGACATCACTTATGAGAGGCCCCTTGGAGCTAGCGATCATGTGGTTCTGAGTTTTGACTATATAGTAGATTTACAAGTGGAGAAGGTAACAGGAACTGAAGGGGACAGGCCAAACTATAAAAGGGGGGACTACACAGGTATGAGAAACTTCTTGCAGGAGGTTCAGTGGGACAGAGAAATGTAGGAAAATCAGTAAACGAGATGATGGAATATGTGGCAACAAAGTGCAAGGAGGCAGAGGAAAGTTTTGTTCCCAAGGGAAACGGAAATAATAGGAAGACCAAAACGAGTCCTTGGTTTACCCCGAAGGTGTAGGGAGGCAAAAACTAAGTGCAACAGAGAATGGAAAAGGTACAAGAGGCATAGGACCCAGGAAAACAAGGAGATTAGTAGAAGAGCCAGAAACGAGTATGCACAGATAAGGAGGGAGGCCCAGCGACAGTATGAAAACGACATAGCATCGAAAGTCAAATCTGACCCGAAACTGCTGTATAGCCACATTAGGAGGAAGACAACAGTCAAGGACCAGGTGATAAGGCTGAGGAAAGAAGGTGGAGAACTCACAAGAAACGATCAAGAGGTATGTGAGGAGCTAAACAAGAGATTTAAGGAAGTATTTTTACAGTAGAGACAGGAAGGACTCTGGGGGACAGACCAGACGGGGACACCAGCAAGGAATACCCAACAAGTGTTGACGACATACATACAGATGAGGAGGAGGTGAAGAAACTGCTAAGGGACATCGATACCTCAAAGGCAATGGGACCAGACAACATCTCCCCGTGGGTCCTTAGAGAGGGAGCAGATATATTGTGCGTGCCACTTACCACAATCTTCAACACATCCCTGGAAACTGGGCAACTACCTGAGGTATGGAAGACGGCAAATGTAGTTCCCATTTTTAAAAAAGGAGACAGAAAAGAGGCACTAAACTATAGACCTGTGTCATTGACGTGTATAGTATGCAAAATTATGGAGAAGATTATCAGGAGGAGAGTGGTGGAGCACCTGGAACGGAACAGGAGTATAAATGCCAACCAGCACGGATTCACGGAAGGCAAATCCTGTGTCACAAACCTTCTGGAGTTTTATGATAAAATAACAGAAGTAAGACAAGAGAGAGAGGGGTGGGTTGATTGCATCTTCTTGGACTGCAAGAAGGCCTTTGACACAGTTCCTCACAAGAGATTAGTGCAGAAGCTAGAGCACCAGGCGCATATAACAGGAAGGGCACTGCAATGGATCAGAGAATACCTGACAGGGAGGCAACAACGAGTCATGGTACGTAATGATGTATCACAGTGGGCACCTGTGACGAGCGGGGTCCCACAGGGTCGGTCCTAGGACCAGTGCTATTTTTGGTATATGTGAACGACATGACGGAAGGGTTAGACTCAGAAGTGTCCCTGTTTGCAGATGATGTGAAGTTAATGAGGAGAATTAAATCTGATGAGGACCAGGCAGGACTTCAAAGAGACCTGGACAGACTGGACACCTGGTCCAGCAAATGGCTTCTCGAATTTAATCCTGCCAAATGCAAAGTCATGAAGATGGGGGAGGGGCACAGAAGACCACAGACAGAGTATAGGCTAGGTGGCCAAAGACTGCAAACCTCACTCATGGAGAAAGATCTTGGGGTGAGTATAACACCGAGCATGTCTCCGGAAGCACACATCAATCAGATAACTGTTGCAGCATATGGGCGCCTGGCAAACCTGAGAACAGCATTCCGATACCTTAATAAGGAATCATTCAAGACACTGTACACCGTGTATGTCAGGCCCATACTGGAGTATGCAGCACCTGTTTGGAACCCGCACTTGATAAAGCACGTCAAGAAACTAGAGAAAGTACAAAGGTTTGCGACAAGGTTAGTTCCAGAGCTAAGGGGAATGTCCTATGAGGAAAGATTAAGGGAAATCGGCCTGACCACACTGGAGGACAGGAGGGTCAGGGGAGACATGATAACGACATATAAAATACTGCGTGGAATAGACAAGGTGGACAAAGACAGGATGTTCCAGGGAGGGGACACAGAAACAAGAGGCCACAATTGGAAGTTGAAGACACAAATGAGTCAGAGAGATAGTAGGAAGTATTTCTTCAATTGTAAGGCAGTGGAATAGCCTAGAAAATGACGTAGTGGAGGCAGGAACCATACACAGTTTTAAGACGAGGTTTGATAAAGCTCATGGAGTGGGGAGAGAGAGGGCCTAGTAGCAACCGGTGAAGAGGCGGGGCCAGGAGCTAGGACTCGACCCCTGCAACCACAAATAGGTGAGTACAAATAGGTGAGTACTTGTTGACTGACTGAGCTGATTTCACATTTGGATGGATTCAGGGTGAGACCCATTTCCTGTCCCTGTGTCATCACCTGTCTAAGATTATCTAGAAGGGATTCCTTTGTACCCGCCAGTGTGCCATTATCCAGGAACCAGATGTTTAGCTCACTGATCAGTCTGACCGTGATTTACCTAACCACTATACAGAAGAGAAATGGTGAGAGAGGATTCCCTTGCTGGACACCCTCTGGTGACATGATTTCATACTTTCCAAACAGGAACGTTGATTCCTTGCTATATCCACCTGAAAGAAAATGGAAGAGATCAGGGAAATGTTCTTGTGCAGCTGTTAATACCACGTCTCTTTTCAAGTGATTAAATGCATTCTTGAAATCTTAATATTACCACAGCAATGTTCTCTCAGCCAATGTGGCCACAACCCGGCTGCATTCAACTCCTGAAGAGACCCCAAAGCCATGGCTGTTGGTTGAAGCATTAGTCCACCTCTGTGCGAATGAATTCGGAAGCATCTTTGGAAACGAGGCGGCGAAAAGTGTTGCCCACTGCAACTGGTCAAATTCCTCCATCCTTCTTTTTAAGGATACCATTGATGCATTCAAAAAAGAAAGTTTAATTTTGTGCAGGATCATACGCAGCCCAGAATTGTTGACGAGCCTGTGATCTCTAAAAGCAGTGTCTCTGGCAGTCCTCCCCGATGTTACAAAAACCGCGATTTTCAAATAAACATAGAGATCTCCAATGAAGTACTAGTAAGGACTGCCCTTCTAGCATCTGCCTGTTACTGGGGATTATCTAACATTAGTCAGTATCCCTTGGTCCAATTATCCATTACATTCACTAAGATGTCTATAGTGCATCAGGATCTAAACTGGTAGGCTACTAACAAAAGAAATTAAAATTTAATTAAGTTTATTAATAAATAAAATTGTCTAGGCGTATCATATCAAATTAAAATAAAGTAATGAACATATCAAAATATCACTTTTCTCCTCTTGTACAGTAAATATTGTGCTGAAGGCAAATATCACATTTATACTGTACACTTCATATGGTAGGCATTTAATAATGTACGTAATTATATATGGTACATTATCTTTTAATGAATCTATTATATATAGGACTAGAACGAAATCAAGGATTTGTGTGTATGTGTTATAAGTGCTCGAAGTAGTTCGCTATGTCTCACCGACCTTCGATAGCACTAAACTAGTGACTGACAAATATCCTCACATCACAAACTTCTGACCAACCTGGCGAATCAGAACAGGCTTTTCTTGAACATAACATGAACAGATAGCCGAACAACAATATATCAAGCAAAAGTGACACAGAACACCCCCACCCCCCCCCCCCCTCAGAGCTCGCGCAAATATATTATCTCTAGGCGGGGTGGGGGGGGGGGGGGGGGGGGGGGGGGGGGGGGGGGGGGGGATAAACAAAACAACACAACTGAAAGGAGAGGAAAAAGAGAGGATCTGTATTCTGTGTCACTTTTGCTTGTTATATTGTTGTATCTAGGGGCTTATCATCATTTTATTTTCAAGCAAGCTGTTCTGAATTGCCAGGTTGGTCAAGAAGTTTTGGTTGATGTGAGGACTTTGTCAGTCACTAGTTTAAGTCTAGTCAAGTCATGAGACATAGCGAAACTACTTCGCGCACTTACACACATAAAACATACAAAACTTATTTGTATATAAATATGTATTATTAAAAGTCAATGTACCATATAAATGTACCTTATTAATGTACCATATAATGTACATATAAATGTGATATTTGCCTTCAGCACAATATTACTGTACACGAGAGAAGTGATTATTTTGATTATGTTCATTACATTAATTTAATTTGATAAACTGACTATCGCGCTAGACAATTTTTATTAGTTAATAAAAGTAATAAATTTTAATTTCTTAAGTAGTAGCCTACCAGTTGTATTCCTGACACTATTGAATCTTATGATATTCTAATGGATAATTGGACCGGATACTGAACGACTTGTTACGACAAGCCCAGTAACCACGCTGGATCTAGAAGGCAGTCCTTACTAGTATTCCATTTGGATGATCTCTATGTTTATTAGGAAGCGCGTTTTTTTGTAACTCGCGGGAGACTGCCACACACTCTTTGAGAGAAGGGGGCGGGGGGGGGGGGGGGGGGGGGGAAGTGGGGCTGACTTTGGAAAGGGGAGGATGGAAAGGTATTTAGGTTTCAGACTGGATGGGGGTGGGTGATGCAACTCTGAGTCATACCTCTACTAAAAGCGGAACATAGTGAGTGAGTGAGGTCAGACGAGGGGATATGGATCGGAATTATTTTGAGCGGAGGAGATTAAGGGGCGAGGGTGGGCTAGGGGAAGCTGAGGGCGGCAGCAAGCATATCATAGTTCCAATAGGGGATGGGCATATACTTTCAAAGTATATATAGGCACAAGAGGTGCGAGTGCAAGGCGGGAGGTAAACCAATAGCCGAGACCGAGATGTGCTGATTGGTGGAGTGTGCGATGTCATCTGCAGTGAGAGTGAGATGTCAAGTCGGTAATGCGAGATGGCAGACGGAGGAGGTTGAGCGGAGTGACAATGCATGTGTAGGATTAGAGATGTAATGGAGAGATGCCATAACTACACAGTGAGCATCGCAATCAGTCTGAACTGAGAGTCCAACAAGCTAGCTACACGTCTTAGACGTGAGGCTGCACGAGTTAGGCTAGAATCGCATTGTGGCCTGATCGTAGAATAAGCAAAGGGCATGGCAACGAGCCGGTTATGGAATAATCGAAAGTAGCATGATGCGAGCACGGAAGCAGTATCGCCAGACGCAAGTGCGTATGCACCCTGGGTCTCAGCTTGGAACTGCTCTCAAATCGGGAGCTGCCAGAAGCATCACAATGTCTCACTGTCGGCTCATACGTGAGTGTGCGATCACTTCAGGTTAAATTACACCGGAGTCACGGCATCACTATGAGATCATACAAGGCCAACGATAAGGTGTATACTGATACGATTGAGTGCACACAGATGACACTGAGAGGCGGCTATCAAAGCGTATCCTACTAATCTTGAGCGGCCAGCATGATCGAGACACGAGCGAAGAACAGGATTTCTAGATGCGTGTCACAAGCTAGCAACTATCCATCATACATTGCGAGTGACAGATAGCGAGTCTCCACAGCGCAGTAATCAGATCTAGGCTTTAACAACGAGTACTGCAGGCTAGGCGGCGTGAGTGGTGAGCGCACGCCGCTTATGAGTTGGGCAATGCATCTGTGATCACACGCTGGCCTCAGCATGGCCCCGCGCGTCACTTGACTACCCGAGAGGAGCATCTATAGAGCTGAGCATGAGCGAGGAGCCTAGACCAATGAGTGCGTCGATGGACGCCTTGACTCTGTGCGGTATCACCACTAGACTCACTGGACTGCTGAGAACAGATCAAGCCCTCGTCAAAGGACAAAAGTTACAGTGGCATGCGAGTATCTATGCCGGAGGGTCCTATCTACGGGCATCATGTGTAGAGCATAGAAGGCTCATCAGCTTCAGCTACTCTTTGCAGCGACATGAGCTACATTGCCGAGAAGTAAGACTTCTCACCTACGTCAGTCTCAGTGCTGTGACTCAGACTCACTAGGTGGCGATGTGTATGTCTACGTCGCATGGATGTGGGACTGCGTGTGTGGAGCTCGTGTCAGCCACGACTCGTCTGGAACACTCAGATCTCGACTCTCTGATCATACAATATCGCGGAGTCGGAGTGTGCGGCTACGCAGTCTCCGTCTACTAGAAGATGCCTATATCTCGCTGTCATAGTGACACACGCAGAGCACACTCTACTGTCTGGTACAAGGCCAGTCTGAGTGTGCACGGAAGTCGATAGGATACACAGCCGCCTATAGAGTCATGATAGCGTAGCTCATATACATCGGAAAGAGACCATCATCCAACAACGGGTACTCCGACACCCAAAGAGACACGATAACAAGCGATTCGGAATTGGCGACTAAATGCACGCAGAATTTTGGAGGGGGGAGGGCTTGACACTGTGATCAACACACACACAAATGACATATCATCACAAATAAACCGAGTATGGGCACAGTCTGGAAGTGACATAGTGCCATCATGTTATCAACGTAGAGACATGAGATCCTTCGACTCACTAGGGTCAAGCGCGTGACAGACGGAAAAGCAGGGTGTGGGAACTAACTATAGAAAAATACACCAAAAGATCGGGAAGTGCATGGGACATGCAGGAGTACGATAGAAGGTGGGGCGCGCAGAGTCTCGCGACATGTGGTAAGGAGCGTGGCCGACTGCGTCTAGGACTAATAGGGAGATTGATGAAACTGGCGTGTGAGATGAGTGCGTGATGACACGGACGACGAGAGGCATCAGATCGAGTACTGGAGGTGACATTAGGTTAAGTGGCCCCAGGGATAGTTCGTTGAGGCGCAAGTGGCAATTGGTAGTGGGCGAGGAGAGGGCAGACAGTTAGTCACTAGGGCTTTAAATCAGGTTAGAGGAGGCAGGATGGCAGACGCGGACAGACATGACAGAAGGCGGAGGACGACTTTAGTGGATGGGTAGGGAGAGTATAATAGATAGGGCGAGTCAGTCAGAGTACAGTGTTCGGTAGAAATGGCTGTAAAGATGTGTCGAATGGGAGAGTTAGGAGGAGATTGACTGGTGGTGATCTGATCTTATTCGAGACGACATTACAGATGAGTTAAATAGACACAATCCATTAAATCACATAATACAAAGGAAAACAGTCGTGTAATTAAAAGATTCATGTTCATGTTTGTAGCGACGAGAAGTGTGTCATGAAGTAGCTAATATATTTCTATGGCGCGGGGGAGGGAGAGGGGGGGATAGAAGGTTCTATGGGGGGGGGGGAAAAGAATCGCTTTCTGTCTCTTTATAAAAGGGGTGGGTTCAGGGATGGTAGTAATATCTCTGGGGAGTGTTTTAATTATTGGTGAGAGAGTTTGAGGGACGTGGCGCAGATGGAGTTTTGACACATATAAAGAGTTGTGGAGTTTAGTAATGGAGTTACGAACAACTGAAGAATGGAGTGAAGGGAACTATGAGAGGAAGGAAGGACAGTGATTTGAGGATCGATTGGATCTGGGGTAGTAGTAGTAGTGGGATTATGTGTGATAGGAGGAGAAGGAGGGATTGACTTGTAGATGTATTGATGGAGAATATACTAATGTGGGATGTCAGGAGAGAGCAGATGGGGAACTGTGAGAGTACATGATAGTGGGTGATATATATACGAGGAGAGGTTTAGGGGTGGGTAGTACAGTGATGAGGTCTCTGTTGTGAGATGTGGAGAGGAATAAGATGGTGGGTGGAGGGTTTGGAGAAGAGAGAATAGGGTGGAGATGGTATGAAACTAAAGTAGTAGACTAGGACGACGTGTAGGAGTGACTGAGTGGGATGCAGTAGTGAGTGAGGTGAGACTGTAGTGCGGGAGAGAAGAGATGAGCGATTGGGATGAAGTAGGTGGAGTAGGTCACGGGTCTGGTATAAGTGTAGATAGGTCACGGGAATGGTCAGTGAGAGGGGATTATCTTCTGGTATTAGTTTAGTAGTGTGCGTGTTACGGGAGGGAGCAGGAAGCTTGTAACAGATGAGAGTGACAGGAGACGTGGATGTACAGGGAGAGATAGAGGTGATGGGGATGTGTGTTGTAGGGGGGTGTATTGGGTGACAATGGATAGTAGTGGAGACGGATAGTCATAGATGGTTACTGACAGTGGTTGTAGGTAAGATAGAGGTAGGGATGAGGGGGGCATAAGAGGTAGAAAGGAAGAGGTCAGGAGCAGATCTGGAGTAGGGAGGAGCATGGATATAGGTTGGACAAGGGGGTGGGAGGAATATCTGGAGATAGCAAAGTAGTGTTAGGATTGATGTAAGAGGGGTGGGAGTGGTGAATGGTGGAACAGAACTTATGGATAGGGGGTGGAAAGGAGGTGGTGAAAGGAGGGATTGGACAAGCGAGGATGGATGGATATGTAAGGGGAGTGAGGGTAGAGTAGTGTTGATACGTTATTGACGATGTGTAGAGGGTGGGTGAGAATGATAAGTACAGAAGGTGATGGGCGACGTGGTGACAGATGAGAGTGATAGAGGACACAGTACTACAATAAGGAGTTGGGACAATGAGTACTAGATGGTGACGGGTGGGTGGACAACAAACAGACTGAGTATGCAGAGTAGAAGGGGGGGGAAAGGTAGCGGGGGGGGGAGTGGCAGGGGGAGAGGTGACAAGCAGTTGGGTTATGAGTGGATGTAACTATTGATAGGATATCTGTGGCATGCAGGGACAGGTGAGTTTAGACAGTGGGATGGAGAGGATAGACAGGAGGTGGGAGGGGACGAGTGGATGTAGTAGAAAGAACAGACGTGACAGAGGGATGTAGCGAGGGTGAGTAGCTGGGAGTAGTTATGACAACAGAGGGAGTGGTACTCTAGTGTGCGTACTAGTTAAACGCAGAAGTATGGGGGATAGATAGGCACCAAGGTGTACGGAATAAGGACAAGTGGGTATGGGGGAGGCGTGAGGTGTAGGATCGATAATTTGATGAGGTAGATAAGGTAGTGTAATGCGTGGTATAACTGAGTCATGTGGACAGTCGGACGGACAGAAACATGTAGACATGGAGGTCTTCATTGGGACTCAAATTTAGATATACTATTCTCTCTATGGATCAGAGGGGAGAGGGGGGGGGGATCTCTTACTTATGGGGGAGGTGACTTGAGATATCTCTTGAGGATATATGGTGGCGACACTTGATTGAAGAGATTGGAGTGATTAGTGGTGAGGTGAACGAAGGTAGATGAGTGAGAAAAGAAATAAGGATTAGCGACACAAAGAACGGAGTATAAGTTAGGGTACAGCTCGGGATAGGAGGTGAGGTGTGAAAGATTCATAGTTGTGATTGGGGTGAGAGTGGTGGGACCAGTAACATAGATGACAGAGTTACACAACACACACAAGGTAAGGAGCAAAAGAGCTGACAGAGGAGGTGGTTAAGGAGAGTATAGGTTATGAGTAGAGAGTAGTTGATGGGATATATAGAGATGTCTAATATTAGATATAGTGGGAGTGAGTAAGACACACAGTAGGGAATTTAGGCAGTTGATTGGAGGAGGATGAGACTGCAGGGATGGATAGTGGGTGGGAGTGACATGGTGATGTATACTACTGTAGGATAAAAAGTATTACTGGTCAGGTGCGTGGATGGTGATGAGCGGAGATATAGACAGAGGTGTTAGTGTAGAAGAGGGGGGGGGGGGGGTGGGGTAGGACAGAGGAGAGTATCAGTGAGATATGAGTAGATTGGGGAGATGGACTTTGTATATTTTGATGAGGATCAGATCACGTGGGGTGACTGAGGAGGGAGAGTGGATATGCAATTGTAGATAGTGTGAATACTAATGAATGAGATGGGAGACAAGGGGCACATATTATGTATGGAAATAGAGGGTGGGTGTGGAGTAATTGACGAACATGTGTAGTCATCTGGTTAAGGGAATATAGATACACATGATTAGAGAGAGACGGTATAGATGATGATACAGATGGATTGGGGAAGGGGGGAGTGCGTAGAGTTCAATCTTCTATCTTTTCTATTGGAAGGTAAGAGGG
This sequence comes from Cherax quadricarinatus, assembly GCF_026875155.1. NCBI lineage: Eukaryota > Metazoa > Arthropoda > Malacostraca > Decapoda > Parastacidae > Cherax > Cherax quadricarinatus. Next base: position 48,601,070 of record NC_069421.1, read on the forward strand.
TCTGAGATGTTGGGAGGAAGTGAAGAGCGGGGAAGAAGAGTGTGGAGTGGGGGGGGGGGGGTGTGAGGGTACGAGGAATAGAGATAAAAAAGTAGTGTAACGTGTGAGAGAAGGAGAGGTTGGTGAAAGTAGTGTGGGAAGACGAGGACACAGAGAAAGTGCAGACTGACGTCAACATGAAAGGGGTAAGGAGTATGAGTTGATGACATACTAGATTGTACCGGTCTAGATATGATTGGGGTGTATGTGGGATGGGGAAATTTGAGGGAATAGAGGTATGATAAAGAAGGAATGAAATAATGGGGGATAAGAGAATGTGGAACGAGGGATAAAAGAAAGGAAAAAGAAATAAGGTAAGACCTAAATATGCGGATACAATGTAAACCAAAAGATGAGAAGATGGGTTGAATTACTTGTGGATTGATTATAGATGGAATATGGGGGTGGGGAATAAAGATGGGGGTAGGGAAATTTAAATAACTAGATCTAATAAAGAAGGGGGAGGGAGGATTAAGTGAATGGGGTGGAGATAAAGAAGACAATTAATTTAAAAATATGTTGAAGTTAGCTGATCGGTATTGGCTTGTATCTCATAGGCGCAACATTTGTCCTAGAGAAAAGAGCACATCCAAGGTTCCTTAAGGAGCTAGCAAGCAGACTCCCAACGGCGACGATGGACCCCCAGTCAGCTAGTTTTTCGATTCCAGCAACTCAGTGGCTGCAGATCAGAGTGGAAGGCCTCGGATATCCTGGGAATGAGCTCCAGCGCTGAGGAGCTGGATCAGATATCTGTAGCGTAATTGTACACACACGAAAGTGTATTAGAATGTATCCGTCAAGCCTCGTGTATACTTTAACAGCTATTGTTATCTTAATGTATCTTTCAGCATTAATAACAGAATATATTCCCTCTATATAGCAATTTACAGTTTCTGGGACCTGCTTTATGCCGTTCTAAATACATTTACATTTATTCATGATATTCATGCATCAGAATTTATCATTTAACAATTAATACAAAACCATAACATTAATAGCAAAAAACCCTTTTCTTTGTGTATGTGCCAGGCCACGGTATTGTGTCTTTTTTGCTTTTTATAATTGTTTCATTCTAAGTGACTTCACATGAACTATCCTCCTCAGACTTCTTCCATTTTCCAATATCAAACACCTCTCAGAAGAGTTTATTTTTTTCCTCCCAGTCGTGTTGTTTTATTGCTGGATACATAAAGGGGAGTACCACGTAGCTGCGGGACACCAACGGATGTCTTTACCTTTAAACGGAAAATCCTCCGACAAAACCCATATCAGGAACTTGGGGCAAAGATTCCTGACGAAGAAACATCACCAATTAGCCACCATCCAGAAGTTTAATACCTTTGTACCGTACAAGGCAGAAGAATGGTGGTTCTTAGCTCAGTATACTTTTCTTCTTCACATTAGGTGTCTGACCTTCGATAAAGAGCCAGTCACCCGCCTCCAGGTAGAACACATGAACGAAAAATGTTTTCAAAGCCATAAGCACCACTACAACAGCAAGTACACAATTTTTACACTACTACCTCCTGCAGATTGCTCAGGTGTACACCACCTGTATGTTAGCATCAAGTCATTGCCACAAGTTTAAGCAGCTGTGCAACTCCAGTGGCAGTACCTGTCCGAAAACTCAGTTTTTAAGCAAATTACACTAAGGCTGTACAACACTGGTGAGTGGTGCCGCGGGATTGGATGAGTAAAGACTGTGTCGGCAGAAAAAACTTTAATACTTAATACCTTTAAGTTGCTCACATTAATACCATAACATATGGAGTGATAATTGAGGGGGGGGGGGGTAGATGTGGTGTGGACAGCAATGAGAGCGCGCGCGTGTGACAAGGTAGAGAGCACACTGGTTCGCGGAGTAAGGGGTGGAAAAGGCGGGGGGGGGGCCATATGGGAGGGGCTGGGCACGCTAAAACTCTCAAAAGGTGTGGGAGGCGCGGCGAGGGTGTGGTAGTGTGAGTCTGTCTACGCGCGTGAGCCCTAAGTGAGCGAGCTCTCACACGGTATAAGTAGACCAAGTGGGTTATCTTGTGTTGTGTGGTGATATGGTGTGTTGGGGTGTGGGTGTGGTGGGGTGAGTTGGGTGTGGACGACCGAGAGAGGGAGGGGGTGGTGGGCAAATATAGTGGTGCGTGGTTCACGAGGGTGTGTGGGGTAAGCGAGAGAGAGTGAATATCTATCTATATGGGGGGGGGGGGGGGAGGAGGGGGCTGCACACATGAGCGAGCGTGAGATAATGTATGGCGGTGGGCGGTGTATTTATCTAAAGACCGAACACAGAAAAGAACTCAACGAAAACGCCATCCAGAACACAAGAGCCCCTAGCACGCAACCAGTAAACGTTTAGTGGTACCATATGGGAGTAAAGAAGTGGTGGTGCGGAGGCGCACACCCACACTCAAGTAAGGTTGAGAACAGGGAAGTCTGTGTCGCCACCTCAGTAGCGACCACATGACCTGTAACAACCAGCAATGAGCCTCGCCTCTCATTTTCTCCTCATGGGCGTCCGGGGTCTTCTCTCCCGATTTATATGTCTGGGAAGCTGTGGGTTCTGGCCGAGACCCCAGCAGGTGGCGACAGGGGCCCCACAACCAGGACAACCACGACACAACAACTACTACCACAGGCCCCCTGCCCCAGCGCTTACAGCCACTGTCACCACTACCCACTACCAGCTGTTATGCCAGATGAACTTACGAAACCTGCAGATAATCACTTAGTTTAATGTACAACGCTGGACTAAATCTAATGAAATATTTATCAATAAAACTCATCAAAAGACCTCTCATAAGGTGTACAACTCCTACGATACAACCCTAAGTCCCATATAGTGATGTTTATGAATGCAGATTATCACCTAGTCAAACATAAGGTGCACTCAATATAGTCTGAAGGCACCAGTAAAGCAGTCTGTTCACTTCCCCCTAACCTAGAAGAGTTCCACACATTCACTCAATGCTAAGTATGCAGAAGCTAATCACTTCCAAGACTGAGTCACAACAACCTCGGAGACAAAACCCACATAAAGCACTGTACAAACTGTGTTGTGTGTGTGTGTCACCTAATTGTTACTCAACTAATTGGGTTGCAGGGGTCGTACTCACTCCTGGCCCCCCTCTTCACTGATCGCTACTAGTCCTCCATTCTCTCTGCTTCCGGAGCTTTGTCATGCCTTGAATTAAAAAAGGCTATGTATGGTTCCTGCCTCCACTACATCAACGTTGCTAGGCTATTCCACGTCCTGACGACTCGACTGAAAAAATACTTCCTAACATCCCCCTCTGACTCCTCTGAGACTTCAACTCCTACTGAGACCCCTTGTTTCCATTCTTCGAAGAGGGGTTCCCCCTCTCTGGAACAACCTGTCCTCTGTCCATCTTAAGCTATTCCACAAAACAGTATTTTTGTAAATGTCGTTATCAGGTCTCCTCTCCTACCTGCGCCCCCGACCCGCTCCTGTCCTCCATTCGTCCATCCGATTTACCCATCAACCTTTCTTCGTAGTACATGACCCCTGAGCTCCGGAACTAGCCTTGTTGCAAACTTTTGTAATTTCTTTCTCTAATTTCTTGATGTCTTTGACCAGTGTGGGTTCCAAACTATGCTGCATACTCCAGTATGGTCCTGATGTAACACGGTGTAACAGTGGTCTTGAACGATCCTTACTGAGTATCAGAAAACGCTATATTCTCAGGTTTGCCATGCTCCCATATCGTGCAGGCAGTATCTTGGTTAGGATGTGGCCGCCGGAGACATGCTCGGTGTTTCTGGTCACCCCAAAATCTTTCTCCTTGAGCGAGGATTGCAGTCTTGGACTACCTAGCCCTATACTACGTCTGCGGTCCTTCTTCTTTGCCCTTCTCCCCATCTTCATGACTTTGGCATTTTGGCTGGTTGAATTCAAGAAAGGCCAGTTGCTGGGACCCACGAGTCCAGTCCTGTCCAGATTCTCTTTGAAGTCGCTGCCGATCCCTCATTCTGATTTAATTCTCCTCAGTAACTTCAACATATCCTGCGAACAGGGACACCTCTGATTCTTATCATTCTTATCATGTCATCCACTATATTTAACATACCAAAAACTATGCACTGGTCCTAGGACCCGACCACCTGGGGAGACCCCGCAGGTTTCGTCACAGATGCCCACTGTGCATAACCTCATCCCGTACGCATGAACTCAGTTTGTTTTGCCAGTCCCGTCTTGTATTCTCTCCTGATCCATTGCAGTGCCCCTATCATGTTTATACGAGCCTGTTTGTGTGTGTGTGTGTAACTCACCTAGTTGGATTGCAGGGGTCGATTCACAGGCTCCTGGCCCCGCCATCTTCACGACCACTATTTCGGTCACTCTCCCGCTCCATGACCTTTATCATAACTCGTTTTAAAAGCTATGTATGGATCCTGTCTCCACTACATCACTACCCCAGACTATGCCACTTCCTGACAACGCTGTGACTGAAGAAAACTTCCTAACATCCCTGTGGTTTCACCTGAGTGTATCATGGATACTGTGAACGGGAGAGCACGACCCTTGCTTGCAGAGGAGTCAATGTCTCTTCCTTTCGGTGTATTGGAGATAGTAGCCCCACACCACCTGCTTGTCCGTCTGTCAGGCTTGAGGGTGTACCATCTAGACGTTTCGGCTAACCATCAATCTGCATAGTTGGGTGCTTCGCTTACTGCTGGGTATCCGTCTGTTGGAGGGTCCTCTGATGTTATTAACTTCCTTCAGCTCTTACAATCTTTCCCTCGACTTACGGCACACAAACCCTGGTACCCAAATTGGTCGGCTCTTCACTGCAGCGAGAATATGAGGCGGGAAAGTCGAGCAACACCAATCGGATGGTAATGTGGTCGAGGTGTGTGCCAATCTGGAGTTGCGAACGGCCAACCGAAAGTCCCCTGCAATCAGAGCTCTCACTGCCAGAAGGCGGGCTCTGTCCTTTTTCCCGACACACTCTGAAACACTGCTGAGGTTATATTCGCCACTAATGGCCCAGCCCAATGACGTAGTTGTGGGGGCCGCAGATGCTAGGTTCAGACCCATTATATTTTCCCAGATCATGCTCCATCAAACGAACTTTTGTCCATAGTGCTCCAGTCATGCCCTTAAGAGGTTTCAGGGAGATCTCTGCTACAAGTCCCTGATCAACTCATAAGACTGAAAAGCTGGTAAAGCAATCTGTGATGAACTGATTCCGGACACCAAATGCCTCGTTGTCTGCTGAAGTGTATAGCTTGGTCCCACTTGCCCCTCTTTCTAACTCTATGAAGATGGGCAGTGAATCTAGAGTAAGTTAAGTAACTTTTCGCAAAAAAATTCCGTCAGATACTGTTGTATTCAGCAGTATAGGGTTATCAAATGAAGGTGCACATCTAGGAAATATGTTAACTTAGGCAGACTCAAGGCACTTTGTGAGAAAGGTACAAGGCAACGAGGGTGTCAAGATGCGTATTCGTTGTTCCATCCTCCCACTCTTCTTCCGGTTTTTCGTCTTCCCTGAGAATTATATCAAATGCAGGCATTCACTATCCTCAGAGTTGCCTCCAAGCAAAACGCTATTAGGAGGGGCAATGACTGATCTCCTGGAGTCCCCTTGATCTCACTACTGCCTCAATCATAGATGAAAAATCCCCAAGACATCTAGAGCAGTCACAGACCCAAACCTTCGCTGAGACAATAACAACAGACAACACCAAACTTTTCACATTTTATCTCCAACAAACATCTTTCTTTCTACAATCTTTCCTTCTCTTCCCAACAGGATGAATCAGGATCCTGAGGACCGATAGACGGAGTAGAGGGGGAGGAGGGTTGCACTGCTCATAAAAACACCGATGGGGATTTGAGGAAATGGCAGGCATGGACATGATTGGATAAAGAGACTACAGTGTAGGTCCAATCAGTCGAAACATAAAGTAGTCATTGAGCTGATGATATAACCCACCACAGAAACAGCAGGAGGCCAAAGAGGAGTACGTCAGAAAAAAACCAGGTATGGTGGACACACTGCTGAGGTGGCAAGAAACTCACCGAGTCAGAGCTAAGTTTACTGGTAAGGGCGAATTTCAACCACATGGAGATCGAACTGGAAAACCTGGAGCCACATGGGGGACCCGACCCATGGAGACCAAGATGAAGGATTGGAAACTTGAAGAACCTCATGCATCAACATGTGTCCGGGACACCAACGGCACGAAGAGAGAGGGGAGATGAAGCCAGCAAGACTGATCTTGTGTACACCCTGAGCAGTTCAGAATGAGGACATCACTTATGAGAGGCCCCTTTGGAGCTAGCGAGCATGTGGTTGCTGAGTTTTGACTATATAGTAGAGTTACAAGTGGGGAAGGTACCATGAACATGAAGGGGAACAGGCCAAAACTATAAAAGGGGGCACTACACAGGTATGAGAAACTTCTTGCAGGAGGTTTTCATGGGACAGAGAAATGGTAGGAAAAATACAGTAAACTAGATTGATGGAATATGGGGCAACAAGTGCAAGAGGACAGAGGAAAGTTTTGTTTCTTTCCAAAGGGAAACGAAATAACTCGGAAACCAAAAAACGAGTCCTATGGTTTACCCGAAGGGTGTAGGGAGGCACAAACTAAGTGCAACAGAATTGGAAAAGGTACAAGAGGCATAGGACCCAGGAAAACAAAGGAGAGAGTAGAAAGACCAAAACGAGTATGCACAGATAAGGAGGGAGGCCCAGCGACAGTATGAAAAACGACATAGCAATCGAACACGTCAAATCTGACCTGAGAAAAAAACTGCTGTATAGCCACATTGGAGAAGATACACCAGTCAAGGACCAGTGATAAGGCTTGAAGGAAAGAGGTGGAGAACTCACAAAGAAACGATCAATAGGTATGTGCGGAGCTACACAAGCGATTTTAAGGAAGTATTTACATAGAGACAGGAAGAGCTCTGGGGGGACAGACTCAGACGGGGACACCCAGCAAGGAAAGAACCAACATGTGTTGGACGACATACATACAGATGAGGAGGAGGTGAATCCACAACTGCTAAGGGACCTCGAGTACTCAAAGGCAATGGGGACCAGACAACACTCGCCGGGGTCCATAGAGGATGGAGCAGATATATTGTATGCGTAGCCACTTAACAACAATCTTCAACACATCCCTGAAAACTGCAACAACCTGATGGTATGGAAAGACGGCAAATGTAGTTCCCATTTTTAAAAAAGGACGACAGAAAAGAGGCACACCTAATGAAGCTATAGACAGCCTGTGTCATTGACGTGTAAGTAGTAGATGCAAAATTATGGAGAAGACTATCAGGAGAGAGTGTGGGGTGAGGGCGCGCGTGGGGGAACGTGAACAGGAGTATGAATGCCCACCAGCACGGATTCACGGAAGGCAAATCCTTGTCACAAACCGTCTGGATTATTATGATAAAATAACAGAAGTAAGACAAGAGAGAGAGGGGTGGGTTTGATTGCATCTTCTTGGACTGCAAGAAGGCCTTTGACAGACAAGAGTAGGGCGTAGTGGGGGTGGTGGAGATGGGGTGGGTTCCTCACAAAGATTATGCAGAAGCTAGAGCACCAGTCGCATATAACAGGAAGGGCACTGCAAGGATAAAGAATTCTACAGGGCGGCAACAACGAGTCCGATGGTACGTAAGGATGTATCGACAGTGGACACCTGTGACGAGCGGGGTCCCACAGGGGTCGTCTAGACCAGTCTATTTTTGGTATATTGAACGACATGACGGAAGGTTAGAACCAGAAGTGATCCGACTGTATGCAGATGATGTGAAGTTAATGTGGAGAATTAATTCTGAGGGAGGACCAGGCAGGACTTCAAAGAGACCTGAGCAACTGACACCTTGGTCCAGCAAATGGCTTCTCGATTTAATCCTGGCCAAATGCAATAGTCTGAAGATGGGGGAGGGGCACAGAAGACCACAGGACAGAGTATATGGCTATGTGGCACAAAGACTGCAAACCTCACTCATGGAGAAAGATCTTGGGTGATTATAACACCGAGCATGTCTCCGAGCACACATCAAATATCAGATAACCTGTTGCCGCATATGGGCGGCCTGGCAAAAACCGTAAACAGCAATTCCGATACCTAATAAGGAATCATATGCCAGGAGCAGGCTGTACACCGTGTATGTCAGGCCCATACTGTAGTATGCAGCACCTTTTGAGAACCCGCACTTGATAAAGCGCACGTCAAGAAACTAGAGAAAGTACAAAGGTTTGGCGACAAGGTTATTCCAACTAAGGGTAATGTCCCAATGAGGAAAGATTAAGGGAAATCGTCCTGACGCAACACTGAGGACAGGAGGTCAGGGAGACTGATACGACATATAAAATTCGCAGTGGAATAGACAAGGTGGACAAAGACAGGATGTTCCAGGAGGGGACTACAGGGAAACAATAGGCACAATTGGAAGTTGAAGACACAAATGAGGCAGTAGAGATAGTAGGAAGAATTTACTTCATTGTAAGGCGAGTGGAATAGCCTAGAAATGACGTAGTGGAGGCCAGGAACCATACACAGTTTTAAGACGAGTTTGATATAGCTGCATGGTATGTGGGGAAGAGAGGGCCTAGTAGCACCCGGTGAAAGGCTGGGCAGGACCTATGACTCGACCCCTGCAAACCACAAATAGGTGAGTACAAATAGGTGAGTACTTGTTGACTGACTAGAGCTGATTCACATTTTTGGCTGGATTCAGGAGAGACCCTTTTCCTGCCTGTGGTCCTCACCAGTCTAAGATTATCTAGAAGGGATTTGCCTTTGTACCGCGCCAGTGTGCCATTATCCCGGAAGCCCCCGATGTTTAGCTCATGATCAGTCTGCCCGTGGATTTTACCTAACCACTATACAGAAGAGAAATGGTGAGAGTAGGAATTCCCTTGCTGGACACCTCTGTGGACCATGATTCCTACTTCCAAACAGGAACGTTGAGTCCTTGCTATATCCACCTGAAAGAAAATGGAAGAGATCAGGAAACTGTTTCTTGTTCAGCTGTTAATACTACGTCTCCTTTTCAAGTAGATAAATGACATTCTTGAAAATCTTAATATTACCACAGCAATGTTCTCTCAGCCAATGTGGCCACAACCCGGCTGCATTCAACTCCTGAAGAGACCCCAAAGCCATGGCTGTTGGTTGAAGCATTAGTCCACCTCTGTGCGAATGAATTCGGAAGCATCTTTGGAAACGAGGCGGCAGAACGTGTTGCCACTGCAACTGGTACAAATTCCGTCCATCCTTCTTTTTAAGGATACCATTGATGCATTCAAAAAAGAAAGTTTAATTTTGTGCAGGATCATACGCAGCCCAGAATTGTTGACGAGCCTGTGATCTCTAAAAGCAGTGTCTCTGGCAGTCCTCCCCGATGTTACAAAAACCGCGATTTTCAAATAAACATAGAGATCTCCAATGAAGTACTAGTAAGGACTGCCCTTCTAGCATCTGCCTGTTACTGGGGATTATCTAACATTAGTCAGTATCCCTTGGTCCAATTATCCATTACATTCACTAAGATGTCTATAGTGCATCAGGATCTAAACTGGTAGGCTACTAACAAAAGAAATTAAAATTTAATTAAGTTTATTAATAAATAAAATTGTCTAGGCGTATCATATCAAATTAAAATAAAGTAATGAACATATCAAAATATCACTTTTCTCCTCTTGTACAGTAAATATTGTGCTGAAGGCAAATATCACATTTATACTGTACACTTCATATGGTAGGCATTTAATAATGTACGTAATTATATATGGTACATTATCTTTTAATGAATCTATTATATATAGGACTAGAACGAAATCAAGGATTTGTGTGTATGTGTTATAAGTGCTCGAAGTAGTTCGCTATGTCTCACCGACCTTCGATAGCACTAAACTAGTGACTGACAAATATCCTCACATCACAAACTTCTGACCAACCTGGCGAATCAGAACAGGCTTTTCTTGAACATAACATGAACAGATAGCCGAACAACAATATATCAAGCAAAAGTGACACAGAACACCCCCACCCCCCCCCCCCCTCAGAGCTCGCGCAAATATATTATCTCTAGGCGGGGTGGGGGGGGGGGGGGGGGGGGGGGGGGGGGGGGGGGGGGGGATAAACAAAACAACACAACTGAAAGGAGAGGAAAAAGAGAGGATCTGTATTCTGTGTCACTTTTGCTTGTTATATTGTTGTATCTAGGGGCTTATCATCATTTTATTTTCAAGCAAGCTGTTCTGAATTGCCAGGTTGGTCAAGAAGTTTTGGTTGATGGGAGGACTTTGTCAGTCCACTAGTTTAAGTCTAGTCAAGTCATGAGACATAGCGAAACTACTTCGCGCACTTACACACATAAAACATACAAAACTTATTTGTATATAAATATGTATTATTAAAAGTCAATGTACCATATAAAATTGTACCTTAATAAATGTACCAACATAATGTACATAAAATGTGATATTTGCCTTCAGCACAATATTACTGTACACGAGAGAAGTGATTATTTTGATTATGTTCATTACATTAATTTAATTTGATAAACTGACTATCGCGCTAGACAATTTTTATTAGTTAATAAAAGTAATAAATTTTAATTTCTTAAGTAGTAGCCTACCAGTTGTATTCCTGACACTATTGAATCTTATGATATTCTAATGGATAATTGGACCGGATACTGAACGACTTGTTACGACAAGCCCAGTAACCACGCTGGATCTAGAAGGCAGTCCTTACTAGTATTCCATTTGGATGATCTCTATGTTTATTAGGAAGCGCGTTTTTTTGTAACTCGCGGGAGACTGCCACACACTCTTTGAGAGAAGGGGGCGGGGGGGGGGGGGGGGGGGGGGAAGTGGGGCTGACTTTGGAAAGGGGAGGATGGAAAGGTATTTAGGTTTCAGACTGGATGGGGGTGGGTGATGCAACTCTGAGTCATACCTCTACTAAAAGCGGAACATAGTGAGTGAGTGAGGTCAGACGAGGGGATATGGATCGGAATTATTTTGAGCGGAGGAGATTAAGGGGCGAGGGTGGGCTAGGGGAAGCTGAGGGCGGCAGCAAGCATATCATAGTTCCAATAGGGGATGGGCATATACTTTCAAAGTATATATAGGCACAAGAGGTGCGAGTGCAAGGCGGGAGGTAAACCAATAGCCGAGACCGAGATGTGCTGATTGGTGGAGTGTGCGATGTCATCTGCAGTGAGAGTGAGATGTCAAGTCGGTAATGCGAGATGGCAGACGGAGGAGGTTGAGCGGAGTGACAATGCATGTGTAGGATTAGAGATGTAATGGAGAGATGCCATAACTACACAGTGAGCATCGCAATCAGTCTGAACTGAGAGTCCAACAAGCTAGCTACACGTCTTAGACGTGAGGCTGCACGAGTTAGGCTAGAATCGCATTGTGGCCTGATCGTAGAATAAGCAAAGGGCATGGCAACGAGCCGGTTATGGAATAATCGAAAGTAGCATGATGCGAGCACGGAAGCAGTATCGCCAGACGCAAGTGCGTATGCACCCTGGGTCTCAGCTTGGAACTGCTCTCAAATCGGGAGCTGCCAGAAGCATCACAATGTCTCACTGTCGGCTCATACGTGAGTGTGCGATCACTTCAGGTTAAATTACACCGGAGTCACGGCATCACTATGAGATCATACAAGGCCAACGATAAGGTGTATACTGATACGATTGAGTGCACACAGATGACACTGAGAGGCGGCTATCAAAGCGTATCCTACTAATCTTGAGCGGCCAGCATGATCGAGACACGAGCGAAGAACAGGATTTCTAGATGCGTGTCACAAGCTAGCAACTATCCATCATACATTGCGAGTGACAGATAGCGAGTCTCCACAGCGCAGTAATCAGATCTAGGCTTTAACAACGAGTACTGCAGGCTAGGCGGCGTGAGTGGTGAGCGCACGCCGCTTATGAGTTGGGCAATGCATCTGTGATCACACGCTGGCCTCAGCATGGCCCCGCGCGTCACTTGACTACCCGAGAGGAGCATCTATAGAGCTGAGCATGAGCGAGGAGCCTAGACCAATGAGTGCGTCGATGGACGCCTTGACTCTGTGCGGTATCACCACTAGACTCACTGGACTGCTGAGAACAGATCAAGCCCTCGTCAAAGGACAAAAGTTACAGTGGCATGCGAGTATCTATGCCGGAGGGTCCTATCTACGGGCATCATGTGTAGAGCATAGAAGGCTCATCAGCTTCAGCTACTCTTTGCAGCGACATGAGCTACATTGCCGAGAAGTAAGACTTCTCACCTACGTCAGTCTCAGTGCTGTGACTCAGACTCACTAGGTGGCGATGTGTATGTCTACGTCGCATGGATGTGGGACTGCGTGTGTGGAGCTCGTGTCAGCCACGACTCGTCTGGAACACTCAGATCTCGACTCTCTGATCATACAATATCGCGGAGTCGGAGTGTGCGGCTACGCAGTCTCCGTCTACTAGAAGATGCCTATATCTCGCTGTAATTTTTTAAAAAAAATCATAAAAGACCTCTCATAAGGTGTACAACTCACACATAAAACCCCTAAGTCCATATAGTTTATGTTTATGAATGCAGATATCACCTAGTCAAACATAAGTGCACTCAATATAGTATGAAGGCACCAGTAAAGCAGTCTGTTCACTCCTAACCTAGAAGAGTCCACAAAGTTCACTCAATGCTAAGTATGCAGAAGCAAATCACTTCCAAGACTGAGTTCACAACAACCTCGGAGACAAAATCCACATAAAGCACTGTACAAACTGTGTGTGTGTGTGTGTGTCACCTAATTGTACTCACCTAATTGTGGTTGCAGGGGTCGAGACTCAGCTCCTGGCCCCGCCTCTTCACTGATCGCTACTAGGTCCTCTCATTCTCTCTGCTTCCTGAGCTTTGTCATGCCTTGTCTTAAAGCTATGTATGGTTCCTGCCTCCACTACATCACTTGCTAGGCTATTCCACTTCCTGACGACTCTGACTGAAGAAATACTTCCTAACATCCCTCTGACTCGTCTGAGTCTTCAACTTCCAACTGAGACCCCTTGTTTCTGTGTCCCCCTCTCTGGAACAACCTGTCTCTGTCCATCTTATCTATTCCACACAGTATTTTGTATGTCGTTATCATGTCTCTCCTGACCCTCCTGTCCTCCAATGTCGTCAGTCCGATTTCCATCAACCTTTCTTCGTAGGACATACCCCTGAGCTCCGGAACTAGCCTTGTTGCAAACTTTTGTACTTTCTCTAATTTCTTGATGTGCTTGACCAGGTGTGGGTTCCAAACTAGTGCTGCATACTCCAGTATGGGCCTGATGTACACGGTGTACAGTGTCTTGAACGATTCCTTACTGAGGTATCAGAACGCTATTCTCAGGTTTGCCAGGCTCCCATATGCTGCAGCAGTTATCTGGTTGATGTGTGCCTCCGGAGACATGCTCGGTGTTATGGTCACCCCAAAATCTTTCTCCTTGAGCGAGGTTTGCAGTCTTTGACTACCTAGCCTATACTCTGTCTGCGGTCTTCTTTGCCCTTCTCCGATCTTCATGACTTTGCATTTGGCAGGTTGAATTCAAGAAGCCAGTTGCTGGACCACGTGTCCAGCCTGTCCAGATCTCTTTGAAGTCCTGCCTGATCCTCATCTGATTTAATTCTCCTCAGTAACTTCACATCATCTGCGAACAGGGACACCTCTGAGTCTATCATTCTATCATGTCATCCACATATACCAAAACTAGCACTGGTCCTAGGACCGACCCCTGTGGGACCCCGCTCGTCACAGATGCCCACTGTGATACCTCATCCCGTACCATGACTCGTTGTTGCCTCCCTGTCAGGTATTCTCTGATCCATTGCAGTGCCCTTCATGTTATACGAGCCTGTGTGTGTGTGTGTGTGTACTCACCTAGTTGTGATTGCAGGGGTCGATTCACAGCTCCTGGCCCCGCCTCTTCACTGACCACTATTCGGTCACTCTTCCCGCTCCATGAGCTTTATCATAACTCGTTTTAAAGCTATGTATGGATCCTGTCTCCACTACATCACTACCCAGACTATTCCACTTCCTGACAACTCTGTGACTGAAGAAATACTTCCTAACATCCCTGTGGTTCATCTGAGTGTATCATGGATACTGTGAACAGAGGCACGACCCTTGCTTGCAGAGGCAGTCAATGTCTACAATGATGTTACTGCCCAAAGAAGTCGGTACAAATGACGCTGTATAGACCACCAGAGCTTGCAGAAACAAGAGTACTCACATTGGACATAAGATGCAAAGACAGAACAATAGTCAGAAATTCTAAATCCCAAAAATGGCTTTGTTTGTGAGGCTATGTTAATGGAGACAGAGCAACTGCTCACTGTCCTTCCCTAATCAGCAGCAAAACATTAACTTACCTCTGAGTGAGGTTGGAAGGGGAAGGGGAGGGACGGATTTTATTTTATTTTTATTTTATTTAGAAATTTAGCATACAACAAGTACAAAAAATAAAGGGAAGAGCCCCCCAGCCAAAAACCACTTTAAAAAGC
>NC_069421.1:48616142-48749770 GCF_026875155.1 Cherax quadricarinatus
AAAAAAAAAAAAAAAATAATCCTGTGAAACTCCAATATGAAACATGTCGTGCCAAACAAAAGCATTCACTTTTGTAACTCACAAACTATATTTGGGTCACTTAGCCAAAATCCAACTTACCTCAAATTGAAAAATTTTTTAAAAATTAAGAATAAAACAAAAGTCTCCCCAAAAATGCTCCCCAAAGCAAGCTTTCTAGTGGTACACTCTGTAATCAAAATTTTACTACTTTAAAACCCACCAATAACCAGATTTCTGTAAACTCGCATTGAAAACCTTATAGAGAATAAACTTTGAATTTGAATTGAATTGAATATGTTTTAAAAATTGGGCGGAATTATCCCCCAAGCGGGACTCTGAAAACAACGATGACCCGCACATACCAGCTCCATATTAATTATGCAAGCTAGGGCTTAATAGGGTAACCCAATACATCGTTTATAGGCCTTGAAAAGTCTTAGCCAAAGCCTTAGACGCAAACCGATAAAATACTTTTAATCGCACTCAAAGTAAAAATTAGGGGGTAGGCCAAAATCAACGAGCCTCCTAATAGATCACCGGGGGTCATTTAATTCCCGCCAAAATTTTTTCATGGTAATTTTGCCCTACAGCCTATGGGGAAAAACAAAAGGAGAATGGCTATTTTTTTTTTTGAGCATGGGGATCTACCGTTTATCTGTATGTTTTAATAATAATACAGTTTATCGCAAAAGCGTGATTTCCCCCATCTTTAGAAATTATATTAGAAGCAATTAACTCTCTGGGCATTAGGAAGAAAATTTAATTCTTATGAATCTTTTCGCCCCCGGGCGAACCTAAATATTTTAAAATTTATCAGACAGCAAGGGGAAGACGCTTCCCGATTAAAAAATCTGGTAATTTGAGAATTGAATTACAGTTCTCTAAGCCCGTCCCCAAAATAAGGTAGTTTTTTTATTGCTCAGACCACTGGTTTTTTATCCATCACCAGAAAATCTTTTCATTTGATGTCGAGCATAAATAAAAAAATGAATTGCGCAAAAAAAAAATATTTAAATTCCGGCCCAGGAAAAAAGTCACAAAAATTTGGGCTGTTTCACTATAGACGCCTAAAGAAATAAGTTAGAGGATCCCCTGGACGGGCCCATAGGCTTAAAAGAAATATTTTTTTCCTTTTTTACAGTTCAAAAGAAAAGGTCATTTTTTTCTTTTTCTCTTGGACAAGAAAAAATAGTCTATCCTTTCTTTGCAGTTAGGGGAAAAAAAAGAGAAAAAGGCATAAATTAAAAAAAAATTCTTAAATAAATAAAAAAAATATTTTATCGTTTATCCCAGAATAAAAAGTGTTTTTTCACTATGCGGCTTATGTTATGAGTTTTTTCATAAAGCAAGCCTTGTGGGATTAGAAAGAGCTTTAATTTAAAAAAAAAAAAAAATTCCCCCAAAAAATCGTTTTTTATCAATGACAGATTAGTGATCATAGCTTTAGAAAAATTTTTAAAATGTTGCCCCCCTGTGAAATTCTTTTTGCTAATAGTAAAGGTTAATTTGGCTTCCCTCTTGGGGAAGGTCCCCTCTGACGAGAGTACCCCCCAAAATCCCCCTTTCCTGGCGGTAAGGTCCTCTTGAGCTGTATATAAGAGCCCGCTGAAGCTGTCTTCCCCCCGCAAAAGATAGACTGACCTCTCCATACCCTTTACTCCATCAGGGAAAGGGAAAGCAGACTTTCTCGATTCTGGTAAGCGAGACATTTATTTTGCAAAACTTCTCTTTGAATATTAACGAAACAAACGAGCGCAAGAACTTAAATAATTTTTAAAGTTTCCTTTTTTCAACAGTTTTCACGGGCCCAGTCAAAATTTGTAAAGTTTTGTTTTTATGGGCTGGTAGTTTGGGGCGGGAAGGAACACGCCGGCATCAAACCCCAAAAACCGTGTCATTGTGATGATAGCGGGAAAGGGGAAAACATAGATTTTCCCGGGAAAAGGGTATGTCTTCTATTTTTTCCCTCCTTTGGTAGAATTGGGAACAGCCCCCACTCCTTTATTTGAAAGGGATAAATATGTTCTCTTTTATGACTTAAAAGCCTGGGAAGTTTGGGAACACACTTATAGGGGACCCTAGAAAAAAGAACCGATTTTGAAACGATGAAACGCAGAGCCTTCCCTCATGTCATCTGATGACCTCGTTTTTGACTCTCTATGCTTCACGCTCAATCTGATGCTTGTTGAGGCCTGCCGCAGCAGGTGCTAAACAAACTGGCCCTTGAAGCGGACCCTAAAAACCAGTGGGAGAAGGAAGGGAAAGCGCCCGAGGTAAAGGCAGCAAGGAGTAAGGCAGCAGATGGAAAAAGGGGGGGGAAATGACGGGAGGTTACAATCTTAAGAAAATGAACAGGAGGAGCCAAACATTTTAGTCTAAACCCCTAAAACTTGCACAGTTTCGCCCCTTTGCTCGCGCTAAAAAAACTTTTCCAGCTTTTTTCCCCTTTTTTTTTGTGAAATTTAAAAAAAATATTGCCCAAAATTGATTTTTTTTTTTCTTTACATTAACTATAAAAATTACTATCTTCTCTAGACTAAACATATATATAAACAAATCAAACCCCTTAACCTCTCCCCATCTGGAGGGTAAAAGGAAAATATGCAAAGTCCTATAAAGTTCTTCACACAAAGGTCTTCCCAGATGACCTTCCACGCTTTAAACCTCCCCCACCTGAAAGATCTACAGCCGCGAGAAAAAACGGGGACCCTTACCCGGGAAAAAACCCTTTTTTTTTTCTGAGGTACGGGGGGCGAGCAACATTCCCCGGGACCAGCTCCCTCCATTACCGCATTCTTTTAACCCAGCATGTTTGAAAACAACGTTTTGCGTCGTAGTTGCAACGGGGAACTCCCTCGGGGATGGCAAGCTTGTACCGGTCACCTGAATCCTTTTTTACTGCCTTTCCATCTATCAGGGGACAGAGTTTGGGGGGGGGCAGAAGTGTCATTATCTACCTTTTTTTTTACTTAGTAAAACACAGAAATAAGTCTCTCTATCCCCTTGGGGGGTGATTAAACATATTAAAATTGTACCCGTCACCCTGAGGTTAAGCGTCCCCGAGATCACATTCTTTTCCCACTCATTATCCTGGAATCTGCCCCCCCGGGGTCCCTGAATCCCTTTTTTTTATTCTGTTCCTACTTAGTAATGAAGGAATAAGTCTATCCCCTTGGGGGATGATTAAACAATTAACTTGTACCCGCACCCTGAGGTTATGCTGCCCCCCCCTTATCACATTTTTTTCCATGGCATTATCCGGAAACCCGCCGTGTTCTAGTCGACATGAATTAATACTTTTTTGATCGTCAATATGGCTTCAGAAAGGCTATCTGCTGCTGATCTATTTTTAAACCTCTCCACTAATGGCCCAGTCACTGATGAATCCAAAGTCGCTTGGGACACTGGGCATTCTGGGCTTTTGACCCGGGGGTGGCACCAGGGCCTTTTAGCAAAAATTCAAGCCTGGGAAAAGCAGGGTCTACGCTATTCCCTCAGTGATTACCTTCATGGTAATCTCTAAGCTAGTTCTCAATGGGAAAGAATTTAGCAACACATCCTATTGGGGCAAGTGTTCCAAAGGAAGCGTGCTGGGTCCTTTTTTGGAAATTTTTTTCTACTTCAACGACCTTTTCATTCCCTCCCAAATGACATGCATATGCAGACGACTGTACACTGACATTCCTTTCCAAAGAAGAAATGCCAGCTGCTCAAGCTACACAACACCAGCTGAAAGCTATATCACTTGGGGAAATAGAGAAATAAATTTGCACCTAGAAACGAAATGATGATCGTCCCCTAGGCCCATGAGGTAAGCTGGTGCAGTAGAAAAGGGTGAAAGGGGGGGTGTTGGCACCTGGAGAAAAGTTATATCCCTTTGGGGGAAAAATTTTACTCCAAACTAACCTGAAGAACCAGTTTTAAACTTGCAAACAAGGCAGCCGAAGCTTTCAGCACTTTGCCCTATCTCGCATCTGCTTGATAGAAGGGGGTTTCAAGATCCTTTTACGAGGCCAATACGCCACACCTTGAGTTTCTCCACTTTCTTGGGTTTTCCGCCCCCCCCCCCCCCCTATCTGCGCTGCTTGACAGAGTAAGAAACAGAGAAGACGCTCATCTTCGCCGGACCCATCCTGGATAGATCTGTCATTTCAGCGAGTCTTCAACATGGAGGGTGTGGGGGGGCCTTTCGTTTTTTACAAGGCCAAAATTGTCAAAAGTACCACACTTGGATCCACTTCGAGGACAGCGTGAAACAAGCTTTTATGCCACAAGATGGGCAGAAAGCAGCAACTTCACTCTGGCTGTACCCTTCTCCAGAACATCACTCCATCTGAGATCATATATACCCAGGATGACTCGAGTATGGAACACATTCGTACAGCATAATGATGTCAACGAGATAAAGTCAGTTGATCAAATGAAAATGCTGGCCCACAGATGGCTCCAACTTCATCCTGTTCCCTACTTGTATGTCTCATAAGAATAAAAATACTTTCAAATGAGCTGATGTAGGTAACAGCTCTTAGCCTGCCAATAAAGTTAGGAATCCTTAACCTGTAAATAGCTTGTCAATAAAGCTAGGGATCCTTAACCTTGTCAAACCCTGTGTAAAAAAAAAAAAAAAAAAACTCTCTAGCTCCTCACAGTCTACATCCTGATCTTGCCTGGCAATATGGGACTCCTCGGGTGCTTTGTTTAGGCGTCCCTTATAGGCTCCCATAGACCACTTTAGTTGACTTACAGCTGAGACAGCTGGTACTCCATCTTCACCGGCCATAGTCGAGGTTTAGTTAAGAGCACGGCACTAGTTTGTACTTCAATTAGCCCACCCCACAGCACGAACGGTATTAGGCAAGAATGAACGAGTCTCAAGGCCCCTCGACAAGCTTAACGACTCCCTTATTATATTGACTACTCTGAATTAAAATGTGCACTGTTAGCTCTCAAAACCCAACTGAAAGGTATATCGATGTTAAAGCTTAACCCAGCAATTTCCCGTATAACGTCAGCAAATAATTACAGGACTTAAGCTAGTCTCTGATAGAAATCAATCTCTGGTACAAATCACAAATCGCACATTAAAATGAGTCAAAGACAATGAAAATCAAACAATAAAAATGAAGTCTTTGCAAATTAAAATTCACTTGATTAGCACAAATAAATTTAACAATTCAACTTAAACAGTAAATAATGTGTGTAAACAGCTTGGCCTAACTGTGCCCAGCTTAGTCTAGTGTGGTTGGTTGGAAAAGGTAAATCCTAACCTAACTAGTGCAGCTACAGCCTAAACCAGGCTACAGAATTCACTGTAAACAATAACTAGGTTAATTAAATCTGTCCTCGCTACTATAACTGTTGTAAATATTGCACAAGCCTAGCCTAACTGTGGCTACCTTGCAAATCCACTGTAAGTAATTAACACACAAGTCTCCTACCCTGGTTTACTTGTAATCACTGAAAATAATTAAATTCACAAGCTTAACTAGCCTACCTGGCCTGCCTATAAATTACTGTACAGCAGCAGTGACAAACATTGACTGGCACACTGAGCTAGAAATCAATACAGATATTGACGAATGTATTAATAATTTTCTAAAAAAGACCCAATACCTCTATAACAAGCACTGCCCTAAAAAACTAAACAGATGACTGCGAAGAGACTGAACAGTCCCTGGCTAACACCCAGTATCCTGAAATCCATAAATACAAAGCACCTATACGAAAAACAGTACAGAATGGGCCACATAACCAGAGACCAAACAAAACGTTACTCGTCAATCCCTACCAGCCTAATAAGAAGGGCTAAAAAATTGTATTATGAGAACAGATTATCCAACTCACGAGGAGACATAAAAAAAGACCTGGAAAACCCTATCAGAAATACTAGGAACAAAAAAGATAACACGAAAGAGCGAAATTGAATTAACAAAACCAGATGAACCCCAATTCCCACCTACTGAAACGGCGAACACTCAATGATTTCTTCTCCACTATAGGAAAAAACCTTGCCAATAAAATCCCAAGCTCAGATACCCCACCAAATGACAACCTCACTGGCAACTACCCGAACACACTGTTCCTAGCTCCGACTAACCCAACTGAAGTCTCCCTTATTATCAACAAACTAAAAAAACAAGACAGGAGATTTAAATACCTTACCACCCATTATATACAAAAAAGTGTCACAGGGGCTATCACCAATCATTGCAACACTCTTTAACAAATCCATTGAATTCTCTACCTTTCCTACAGTTCTCAAAATAGCAAGGGTCACCCCGAGCCATAAAGGAGGAGACCACACAGACTTGAATAACTATAGGCCAATATCCAACTTACACCCTCTCTCTAAAATCTTTGAAAAATTAATCCATAAGCGTATCTATTCCTATCTCATCTCCCACAACATACTCAACCCCTGTCAATTTGGGTTCAGGCCTAATAAAAATACTAATGATGCTATTATCCACATGCTAGAACATATTTATACAGCAGTAGGGAAAAAAGAAGTCCTACTGGGGATCTTCATTGACTTACGTAAAGCTTACGATACAGTTGACCACGACTTGCTCCACATAAAATTGTCGCACTATGGTATAAGAGGGCACTCCCTCAACTACCTAAAGTCATACCTCAGCAACAGAAGCCAATATGTGTACACAAATGGGGCAAACTCTTCCGCAGAGCCAATTACAGTTGGTGTCCCACAGGGAAGTGTCCTAGCCCCTCTTCTCTTTCTCATATACATAAATGACCTACCAAATGCATCGCAACTACTCAAACCCACACTATTTGCAGATGACACTACATACGTCTACTCTCACCCGAGCCCAGTCATGCTAGCCAATACTGTAAATACCGAATTACAGGGTGTAAAGCACCCTTCTGGCAAGACAGTGATGGAGTGAATGATGGTGAAAGTTTTTCTTTTACGGGCCACCCTGCCTTGGTGGGAATCGGCCAGTGTGATAATAAAAAAATAATCAACCTGGATGAGGACCAACAAACTTACTCTAAACATTGACAAAACCTACTACATTCAGTTTGGTAACAGAGCTGCAGATGTGTCTCTTAACATAATGATAAATGGATCACCTATCACAAAACTCACAGAGGGAAAATTCTTAGGAATCCACCTTGATAATAGACTCAAATTTCAAACACATATACAACAAATTTCCAAAACAATTTCCAAGACCGTAGGCATACTATCAAAGATATGGTACTATGTTCCACAGTCAGCCCTCCTGGCCCTATATCACTCACTTATTTACCCCTATCTCACCTGTGGAATTTGTGCATGGGGCTCAACAACAATAAACCATTTCAGACCACTAATCACCCAACAAAAGGCTGCAGTCAGAATGATAACAAATTCCCACTACAGACAGCACGCTCCACCAATATTCAAAACTCTAAACCTACTCACAATACAAAACATCCATACTTATTACTGCACCTATTACATACACAGAACACTTAACTCTGATATTAACCCTCCCCTCAAACATCTCCTTACCAACCTCAACAGAACACATGACCATAACACAAGGCACAGATCACTCTTTGATGTTCCTCGTGTCCATCTCACGCTATGCAAAATCTCAATGCACATAAAAGGCCCTAAAATCTGGAATTCATTACCTGTGAATATAAAAGAAACACTGTTTATAAATTCAAGTCTCTTTTCAAAAATCACTTACTCACCCAGAACTAAATAAATACTGAATAATTGTATCTCATAAATTGTATCTCATATATGTATCTCATTATTGTATCTCATAAATGTCAACCTGTGACCCAATCAAACTTTGTTACTATTTAACTTCATTACCTAACAGAATACTCCATTCTACTGATTACACAGCAACACAGTAAATGACCATATGACCTGTCTTTGTAATACTCATTTGTTCTAAATTGTTATCTGTTTTACAATAATTTTGGTACCACTGAATATATCATTGCTTAGTTAATCTTAAGTTAATTTTAAGCCTGCCCATAATGCTCTGCATACAAGGAGCTTCGGCATGCTGCACTTTAAAAATTGTATTCCTTGTACTTCTCTGTATCATATTCAAATAAATAAATAAATAAATAAATAAATAAATAAATAAAATAGTCAGCTTGGCCTAGGCTCTGTGTAAGTCTCTGGGCCCAGGTGTGCTAACTTGACCTAACTTTGTTAATCTCTGGTTCCTAACTGTGGCCTAGCTATGTTAACTTAATCTAGCTGTTCCACATCAGGGTTAGAAGGACCACTTGTGGAAATTTATTTGGACTGTCTCCATGTGAGTTGTCTACCCTGCAAGCTCTGTTGACACCGACCCCTGAGGCTGGTACCTCAACCTCACAAGTGGCTTATAGGACAGATTTCCATAAATGACTGATGTTGCAAGAAATCTCGCCTGCAAGCACGAACAAAGGACTAACTTACTTGGTGTTGGAGAATATATCCCGGTCTTCAACCTTCCTAGGCTTTAGCCCCTCTGGTCTTCCCCTCAGAACCACGTGCAACGGGAATCTTAATTCCTGCAATATTCAGTCGGTATTAGTGACCTGCCTGCACCTCAGAAATTCCTGTTTCCAAGGGGGAGAGTAACCCCAAGTATAACTATGCAGGAAGCGACACTAGCTTCTAAGCTTTATCATACCTCTGCTTAAAGCTATGAATGGATCCTGCCTCCACTACATCGCTTCCCAAACTGACTACTCTGTGACTGAAGAAATACTTCCTAACATCCATGGGGTTCATCTGAGTTTTCAGCTTCCAACTGTGTCCCCTTGTTGCTGTGTCACATCTCTGGAACATCCTGTTTCTGTCCGCCTTGTCTATTCCTCTCAATGTTTTATATGTCCTTATCATATCCTCCCTAACTCTCCTGTTTTGCAGCGTCGTCAAGTCAATTTCCCTTAACCTCTCCTCGTAGGACATACCCCTTAGCTCCGGGACAAGTCTTGTTATTCTCTAGTTTCCTTACATGCTTGGCTTGGTGAGGGTTCCAAACTGGCGCTGCATACTCCAATATGGGCCTAACATACACAGTGTACAGTGTCCTGAATGACTCCTTATTTAGATGTCAGAATGCTGTTCTTAGGTTCACCAGGCGCCCGTATGCTGCAGCAGTTATTTGGTTGATGTGCGCCTCAGGAGATTTTCCTGGTGTTATACTCACCCCAAGATCTTTTTCCTTGAGTGAGGTTTGTAGTCTTTGGCCCCCTAGATTGTACTCCGTCTGTGGTCTTCTTCGCCTTTCCCAATCTTCATGACATTGCACTTGGTGTGTGCACTCACCTAATTGTACTTACCTAATTATGGTTGCAGGGGACGAGACTCAGCTTCTGGCCCTACTTCACTGAATGCTACTAGGTCCTCTCTCTCCCTGCTCCATGAGCTTTATCATACCTCGTCTTAAAACTATGTATGGTTCCTTCCTCCACTACATCACATGCTAGAGCAGTGGTTCCCAACCTTTTCTTACTCCCGCACCCCTATAAAATTTTTGCTCTAACCTCGCACCCCTACAATTTAAACTTTGTTCAAGGATGAAGGATGTGGAATCATACTAAATTTTATCAAAAGAAGATATTTATTTCACTTTCTAATATAATATGTGAGCAAAAATCAGACTTACAGAAAAGAAACATATCACAGAATGATATTTGAATACACCTTACAAAAATAATAACTCTTGCTTGAAATATATACAAAAAATTTAAATCAAGAACTAGCTTTCAAACCTTTAGAAAGGAATTTTATTTTTTTTAATATGTAAAAAATCGAACATATGGACAAGAAAGTATGTCTCCGATTAACATTTGAATATACCATACAAAAAATAGTTATTTTTTTAAATATGTACAAGATAATAAAATCAAAGGATGACTTCCAAAAAGTTTGCGAATCCATTTTAATTCAATGACTCTTTTGTTCCTGTTTCTTGCTTGAGAGTTTTTCAAAATGGGGAACTGTTGGTGATAGCAACACGCATGTCTGCCTGTGCATTCAAACGATTTCTAGATTTTGTCTTAATTGACAAGAGAGTACTAAATCCTGATTCACATAAGTAAGTTGTCGCAAATGGAATGAACACAGTTAGTGCAGTTTCACAAAGTCTTGGAAATAGAACCATAGCCGAGCACCAATACTCTTCCAAAGTTTTACTCTCAAATTGCATTTCAAGAGCACGATTTGAACGCAGATCTATAAGATCTTCTTTCAGCTCTCCATCATTTGACATTTTATCCAAATTGAAGGAGTAAGGATTCCTATTCCATTCTTCAGATGATTCCAGATTCCCTACATCAAAATATCTATCAAATGACGCCGACAGCACTTCCAAATGAGTCACAATTTCTCCACAAACACTAGGAATCAAACTTGAAGATTCATCACCATCAGCTGTTTCTTCAAGTGATGGAAAATTTGAAAGATTTCCTCTTTTCACTCGTTGACACCACAGATATAACTTATCTTTGAATACATTTAGCTTTTCATAGCAATTCAGCATGTTTATATTTTTACCTTGAAGTGATAAACTCAGATCATTCATACGAGTGAATGTCACTCAAATACGCTAAGATTTGATTGAATTCTTGCAATTCCAACCCTTCAAGCGACGTTCCTTCAGAAATACTTTGATTTCTTCTCGCAGTTCGAAGCGGGTTAAAACTCTCCCACGGGAGAGCCATCGGACTTCTGTGTGGAAAAGTAAAACTTTATGTTCACTTCCAAGATCTTCACAAAGTGACTTAAAAAGGCGGTGATTTTGAGCACGACCCCTAATCCAGTTGATGGTCTTTACTGAAGTATCAAGGACTTTCTTCAATTTTGGAGGCAAGGTTTTTGATGCCAAAGCATGACGATGAAGGAAACAGTGAGTACCTTGCAAGTATGGAATCTCCTGTTTCATCAGTGCCGAAAACCCAGATTTATTTCCCAGCATAGCAGGAGCGCCATCAGTACACAGATCCAATAATATGGATATTCAATTCATATTTTGCAAAGAAGTCTTTCACAAACTGAAACACATCTTTTGCTTTGGTGGTTGTTTTCAGTTCTTCACAGAAAAGGAAGTTCTCCTTTATGGCACCATCATGAACATAACTCACCAGTGCAATAAGTTGACTGCAATTAGAAACATCAGTAGTTTCGTCCAACTGAAGGGAGATTTTCAAGGGACTAGCCTTCATATGTAGGATAACTTGTTCCAAAATATCTAAACTCAAATCGTCAATTCGGCTTCGAATAACATTATTTGACAATGGCACTAATTCAAGCTTCTTTCTTGCTTCATTTCCAAGAATAGTTGCAGCCATTTCTAATGCACATGGTTTGATAAGCTCTTCTGCAATAGTATGAGGTTTCTTAGACTTTGCTACTTTGTACGCCACTTGGTATGAAGTCATCAGCAGTGGTTTGTCAACAGATATAAACCCTAATTTTGGAAGGGTTGCTCGAGAATCAACACGGGCTCTTTTAGCTTGCAACGACTTAAAATCATGGCTGGCAACATTGGCCCCACCATGTTGGTTGTTGAAGTGTTCTTGCAGCTTAGATGGCTTTATATTAGCGTTGGAGAAAACAATTCCACAGATTATGCACTGAGGCTTTTGCAGATCCTCAGTTTTTCCGTTGCAAGTGAAACCAAAACTAACGTAGTCATCATTCCATTTCCTTTTCTTCGACATGGTGAAGGGTTATGATGATAATCTGAAATAAAGAGATGAAAATAAAGATAATGGTAATTTTACTATGATTATTGAATATTAATAAGTAATAAATGAATCAATTTCCTGTTATTAAGACGGACGCTTCTCGCACCCCCTGGAATGGTCTCGCACCCCCAGGGGGTGCGAGCACCCCTGGTTGGGAATCCCTGTGCTAGACTATTCCACTTCCTGACTACTCTATTACTAAATAAATACTTCCTAATATCCCTTTGACTTATGTGAGTAAGTGTTTGTGAGTGTGAGTGAGTGAGTGTGTAAGAGTGCACTCACCTATTTGTACTCACTTATTTGTGGTTGCAGGGGTCGATTCATAGCTCCTGGCCATGCTTCTTCACTGAATGCTACTGGGTCCTCTCTCTCCCTGCTCCATGAGCTTTATCAAACCTCGTCTTAAAACTATGTATGGTTCCCGCCTCCACTACTCCACTTTCTAGGCTATTCCACTGACTGGCAACTGTATGTGTGTTTGTGTGTGAATTGTGACCAGGTGTGGACGTATCAGTGGTTCATTACTTTGTAATTTGTTCATGACTGTAACCATGTATAGGAGTGAGGCTGATTCATTACCTCTGTAACTTGCCATGATTGTGACCAGATCTACCTGGAGTTCATTACCTTTGTAACTAGTTCAGCTATCAAAACTTTGGGGTCCAGTCACTGGACCCATTATGTACCTTTGTAATCTTTTGACTACCGCCCACAGGATGGGTATGGGGTGCATAATAAAGATATTAAACTAAACTGTGTGTGTGTGTGTGTGTGTGTGTGTACTCACCTATTTGTGGTTTTGTGTGGTGTGTGTGTGTGTGTGTGTGTGTGTGTGTGTGTGTGTGTGTGTGTGTGTGTGTGTGTGTGTGTGTGTGAGTGTGAGTGAGTGAGTGAGTGTGTGTGTGTGTGTGTGTGTGTGTGTGTGTGTGTGTGTGTGTGTGTGTCAGTGTCAATGTGAGTGTGTGTGTGTGTGTGTGTGTGTGTGTGTGTGTGTGTGTGTGTGTGTGTGTGTGTGTGTGTGTGTGTGTGTGTGTGTGAGTGAGTGTGTGTGTGTGTGACTCAACAATCAATATTTGCACCAATAACTCACCAATAACACCAATAACAAGCACCTAAAGTCAGTTCCTGATCAGCCGGGCTGTGGCTCGTACGTTGGTTTGCGTGCAGCCAGCAGCAACAGCCTGGTTGATCAGGCGCTGATCCACCAGGAGGCCTGGTCACAGACCGGGCCGCGGGGGCGTTGACCCCCGAAACTCTCTCCAGGTAAACTCCAGGTAAACAGTTGTGACCGGGTGTGGAAGTGTGAATTGCTTATTACACTATAATTTGTTCATGATTGTAGCCATGTATAAACGTAAGTAACCATTCTTACAGTATTTATTACCTTTGTAACTTGTGAGCTCATTACCTTTGTACCTAGTTCAGCCATCACAACTTTGGGAGCCCAGTTCCTGGACCCATTACGTACCTCTGTAATCTGTAAATACCTTTGTAACTTGTCATGATTGTGACCAGACCTACCTGGAGTTCATTACCTTTGTAAATTGTGAGTTCATTACCTTTGTAAATTGTGAGTTCATTACCTCTGTAACTTGCTCAGCTATCAAAACTTTGGAGTCCAGTCCCTGGACCAATTATGTACCACTGTAATCTTTTGACTACCGCCCACAGGATGGGTATGTGGTGACTACCGCCCACAGGATGGGTATGTGGTGACTACCGCCCACAGGATGGGTATGGGGTGCATAATAAACATATTGAACTAACTAACTAACTGTGTGTGTGTGAGTGTACTCACCTAGTTTAGGTTGCAGGGGTCGAGTCCAAGCTCCTGGCCCCGCCTCTTCACTGGTCGCTACTAAGTCACTCTCCCTGAACCGTGAGCTTTATCATACCTCTGCTTAAAGCTATGTATGGATCCTGCCTCCATTACATCGCTTCCTAAACTATTCCACTTCCTGACTACTCTGTGGCTGAAGAAATACCTCCTAACATCCCTGTGATTCATCTGTGTCTTCAAGTTCCAACTGTGTCCCCTTGTTGCTGTGTCCCATCTCTGGAACATCCTGTCTTTGTCCACCTTGTAAATTCCTCTCAGCATTTTGTAAATCGTTATCATGTCCCCACTATCTCTCCCGTCCTCCATTGTCGTCAGGCTGATTTCCCTTAACCTCTCCTCGTAGGACATACCTCTTAGATCTGGGACTAGTCTTGTTGCAAACCTTTGCACTTTCTCTAGTTTCTTTACGTGCTTGGCTAGGTGTGGGTTCCAAACTGGAGCCGCATACTTCAATATGGGCCTAACGTACACGGTGTACAGAGTCCTGAATGATTCCTTATTAAGATGTCGGAATGCTGTTCTGAGGTTTGCTAGGCGCCCATATGCTGCAGCAGTTATTCGGTTGATGTGCACCTCAGGAGATGTGCCTGGTGTTATACTCACTCCAAGATCTTTTTCGGTGAGTGAGGTTTGTAGTCTCTGGCCTCCTAGACTGTATTCTGTCTGCGGTCTTCTTTGCCCTTTCCCCAATCTTCAAGAATTTGCACTTGGTGGGGTTGAACTTCAGGAGCAAATTGCTGGACCAGGTCTGCAGCCTGTCCAGATCCCTTTGTATTTCCGCCTGGTCTTTGATTGAATGA
The DNA here is from genome assembly GCF_026875155.1 of Cherax quadricarinatus. NCBI lineage: Eukaryota > Metazoa > Arthropoda > Malacostraca > Decapoda > Parastacidae > Cherax > Cherax quadricarinatus. The sequence goes on from NC_069421.1 coordinate 48,630,525, forward strand.
ATTCTTCTCATCAACTTCATGTCATCTGCAAACAGGGACACTTCGGAGTCTGTTCCTTCCGTCATGTTGTTCACAAATACCAAAAACAGCACTGGTCCTAGGACTGACCCCTGTGGGACCCCGCTGGTCACAAGTGCCCACTCTGACACCTCGCCACGTATCCTGACTTGCTGCTGTCTTCCTGACAAGTATTCCCTGATCCATTGTAGTGCCTTCCTTGTTATCCCTGCTTGGTCCTCCAGTTTTTGCACTAATCTCTTGTGTGGAACTGTGTTAAACGCCTTCTTGCAGTCCAAGAAAATGCAATCCACCCACTCCTCTCTCTCTTGTCTTACTGCTGCCACCATGTCATAGAACTCCAGTAGGTTTGTGACACAGAATTTCCCATCCCTGAAACCATGTTGGCTGCTGTTGATGAGATCATTCCTTTCTATGTGTTCCACCACTCTTCTCCTGATAATCTTCTCCATGACTTTGCATATTATACATGTCAGTGACACTGGTCTGTAGTTTAGTACTTCATGTCTGACTCCTTTTTTAAAGATTGGGACTACATTTGCTGTCTTCCATGCCTCAGGCAATCTCACTGTTTTGATAGATATATTGAATATTGTTGTTAGGGGTACACATAGCACCTCTGCTCCCTCTCTCAGGACCCATGGAGAGATGTTTCCGGCCCCATTGCCTTTGAGGTATCTAGCTCACTCAGAAGCCTCTTTACTTCTTCCTTGGTTGTGTGTACTGTGTCCAGCACTTGGTGTGCAACACCTCTCCGTCTTTCTGGAGCTACTTCTGTCTCCTCTGTGAACACTTCTTTGAATCTCTTGTTGAGTTCCTCACATACTTCAGTCATTTCTTTTTGTCTCTCCTCCTTCCTTCCTTAGCCTGATTACCTGGTCCTTGACTGTTGTTTTCCTCCTGATGTGGCTGTATAACAGCTTCGGGTCAGATTTGGCTTTCGCTGCTATGTCGTTTTCATATTTTCGTTGGGCCTCCCTTCTTATCTGTGCATATTCGTTCCTGGCTCTACGACTGCTCTCTTTATTCTCCTGGGTCCTTTGCCTTCTATATTTCTTCCATTCCCTAGCACACTTGGTGTGTGTGTATGTGTGTGTACTCACCTATTTGTACTCATCTATTTGTGGTTGCAGGGGTCGAGTCTTAGCTCGTGGCCCCGCCTCTTCACCGGTTGCTACTGGGCCCTCTCTCTCCCCGGTCCATGAGCTTTATCAAACCTCGTCTTAAAACTGTGTATGGTTCCTGCCTCCACTACGCCATTTTCTAGGCTATTCCACTGCCTTACAACTCTATGACTGAAGAAATACTTCCTAATATCTCTCTGACTCATTTGTGTCTTCAACTTCCAATTGTGGCCTCTTGTTTCTGTGTCCCCTCCCTGGAACATCCTGTCTTTGTCCACCTTGTCTATTCCACGCAGTATTTTATATGTCGTTATCATGTCTCCCTTGACCCTCCTGTCCTCCAGTGTCGTCAGGCCGATTTCCCTTAATCTTTCTTCATAGGACATTCCCCTTAGCTCTGGAACTAACCTTGTGGCAAACCTTTGTACTTTCTCTAGTTTCTTGACGTGCTTTATCAAGTGCGGGTTCCAAACAGGTGCTGCATACTCCAGTATGGGCCTGACATACACGGTGTACAGTGTCTTGAACGATTCCTTACTAAGGTATCGGAATGCTGTTTTCAGGTTTGCCAGGCGCCCATATGCTGCAGCAGTTATCTGATTGATGTGTGCTTCCGGAGACATGCTGGGTGTTATACTCACCCCAAGATCTTTCTCCTTGAGTGAGGTTTGCAGTCTTTGGCCACCTAGCCTATACTCTGTCTGTGGTCTTCTGTGCCCTTCCCCTATCTTCATGACTTTGCATTTGGCAGGATTAAATTCGAGAAGCCATTTGCTGTACCAGGTGTCCAGTCTGTCCAGGTCTCTTTGAAGTCCTGCCTGGTCCTCATCAGATTTAATTCTCCTCATTAACTTCACATCATCTGCAAACAGGGACACTTCTGAGTCTATCCCTTCCATCATGTCGTTCACATATACCAAAAATAGCACTGGTCCTAGGACCGACCCCTGTGGGACCCCGCTCGTCACAGGTGCCCACTGTGATACATCATTACGTACCATGACTCGTTGTTGCCTCCCTGTCAGGAATTCTCTGATCCATTGCAGGGCCCTTCCTGTTATATGCGCCTGATGCTCTAGCTTCTGCACTAATCTCTTGTGAGGAACTGTGTCAAAGGCCTTCTTGCAATCCAAGAAGATGCAATCAACCCTCCCCTCTCTCTCGTGTCTTCTGTTATTTTATCATAAAACTCTAGAAGGTTTGTGACACAGGATTTGCCTTCCATGAATCCGTGCTGGTTGGCATTTATACTCTTGTTCCGTTCCAGGTGCTCCACCACTCTCCTCCTGATAATCTTCTCCATAACTTTGTATACTATACACGTCAGTGACACAGGTCTATAGTTTAGTGCCTCTTTTCTGTCTCCTTTGTTAAAAATGGGAACTACATTTGCCATCTTCCATACCTCAGGTAGTTGCCCAGTTTCCAGGGACGTGTTGAAGATTGTGGTAAGTGGCACGCACAACATATCTGCTCCCTCTCTAAGGACCCATGGAGAGATGTCCGGTCCCATTGCCTTTGAGGTATCGATGTCCCTTAGCAGTTTCTTCACCTCCTCTTCATCTGTATGTATGTCGTCCAACACTTGTTGGCGTATTCCTTGCTGGTGTCCCCATCTGATCTGTCCCCCCAGAGTCCTTCCTGTCTCTACTGTAAATACTTCCTTAAATCTCGTGTTGAGCTCCTCACATATCTCTTGATCGTTTCTTGTGAGTTCTCCACCTTCTTTCCTCAGCCTTATCACCTGGTCCTTGACTGTTGTCTTCCTCCTACGTGTACTCACCTATTTGTACTCACCTATTTGTGGTTGCAGGGGTCGAGTCCTAGCTCCTGGCCCCGCCTCTTCACCGGTTGCTACTAGGCCCTCTCTCTCCCCGCTCCATGAGCTTTATCAAACCTCGTCTTAAAACTGTGTATGGTTCCTGCCTCCACTACGTCATTTTCTAGGCTATTCCACTGCCTTACAACTCTATGACTGAAGAAATACTTCCTACTATCTCTCTGACTCATTTGTGTCTTCAACTTCCAATTGTGGCCTCTTGTTTCTGTGTCCCCTCCCTGGAACATCCTGTCTTTGTCCACCTTGTCTATTCCACGCAGTATTTTATATGTCGTTATCATGTCTCCCCTGACCCTCCTGTCCTCCAGTGTGGTCAGGCCGATTTCCCTTAATCTTTCTTCATAGGACATTCCCCTTAGTGTGTGTGTGTGTGTGTTTGTGTGTAAGTGTGTTTGTGTGTGTGTGTGTGAGTATGTGTGTGTGAGTGTGTCTGTGTGTACTCACCTCGATACTGATCGCTACTGTGTTCTCCCTTTCCCTGCTCCATGAGCGTTATCATACCTCGTCTTAAAGCTATGTATGGTTTCTGCCTCCACTACATCACTTTCCAGACTGCTTCACTTCCTAGCAACTCTGTGACTGAAGAAATACTTTCTAACATCCCTTTGGCTCATCTGAATCTTCAACTTCCTATTGTGACCCCTTGTTTCTGTGTCCCATCTCTGGAACATCCTGTCTCTGTCCACCTCATCTATTCCACGCAGTATTTTGTATGTCGTTATGATGTCTCCCCTGACCCTCCTGTCCTCCAGTGTCGTCAGGCCAATTTTTCTTAACCTTTCTTCGTATGGCATTCCTGGAACCAACCTTGCTGCAAATCTTTGCACATTCTCTAATTTCTTAATGTGCTTGACCCGGTGAAGGTTCCAAAGTGGTGCTGCATACTCCAATTTGGGCCTGTTGTACCCGGTGTACAGTGTCTTGAAAGATTCCCTACTTAGGTATCGGAATGCTAATCTCAGGTTTGCCAGGCGCCCATATGCTGCAGCAGTTATCTGATTGATGTGTGCTCCCTGAGACGTGCTTGATGCTATACTCACCCCAAGGTCTTTCTCCTTGAGCGAGGTTTGCAGTCGTTGGCCACCTAGCCTATACTCTGTCTGCGGTCTTCTTTTCCCTTCTCAGATCTTCATGACTTTGCATTTGGCAGGGTTGACTTCGAGAAGCCAGTTGTTGGATCATGTGTCCAGCGTGTCCAGGTCTCTTTGAAGTCCTGCCTGATCCTCATCTGATTTAATTTTCCTCAGTAACTTCACATCATCTGCAAACAGGGTCACCTCCGAGTCTATCCCTTCCATCATGTCATTCACATATTCCAAAAATAGCACTGGTCCTAGGACCGACCCCTGTGGGACCCCGCTCGTCACAGGTGCCCACTGTCATACCTCATCATGTACTATGACTCGTTGTTGCCTCCCTGTCAGGTATTTTCTGATCCATTGAAATGCCCTTCCTGTTATACGTGCCTGATCCTCTAGGTTCTGCACTAAAATCCTGTGAGGAACTGTGTAAAAGGCCTTCTTGCAGTCCAAGAAAATACAATCAACCCACTTCTCTCTCTGGTATCTTACTTCTGTTACTCTATCATAAAACTCCAGTAGGTTTGTGACACAGGATTTGCCTTCCATGAAGCTGTGCTGGTTGTCGTTTATACTCTTGTTCCATTCCAGGTGCTCCACCACTGTCCTCCTGATAATCTTCTCCATTACTTTGCATACTATGCACGTCAGTGACACAGGTCTATAGTTTAGTGCCTCTTTTCTGTCTCCTTTTTTTAAATATGGGTTCTACATTTGCCGTCTTCCATATCTCAGGTAGTTGCCCAGTTTCTAGGGATGTATTGAAGATTGTGGTTAGTTGCACACACTGCATTTCTGCTCCCTCTCTATGGACCCGTGGGGAGATGTTGTCTGGTCCCATTGCCTTTGAGGTATCAAGGTCCTTCAGCAGCTTCTTCATCTCCTCCTCAGTTGTGTGTATGTCATCTAACACTTGTTAGTATATTCCTTGTTGGCGTTCTCCCTCTGTTCTGTCCACCCAGAGGCCTCCCTGTCTCCACTGTAAATATTTCCTTAAATCTCTTGTTGAGCTCCTCACATACCTCTTTACCTCTTGATCGCTTCTGGTGAGTTCTCCACCTTCTTTCCTCAGCCTGTTCACCTGGTCTTTAACTGTTGTCTTCCTCCTAATGTGGCTATACAGCAGTTTTGGGTCAGACTAGGCTTTTGATGCTATGTCGTTTTCGTACTGTCGCTGGACCTCCCTCCTTATCTGTGTATACTCTTTTCTGGCTCTTCGACTAGTCTCTCTATTTTCCTGGGTCCATTGCCTCCTGTATATTTTCCATTCTCTGTTGCACTTAGTTTTTGCCTCCCTGCACCTTCGGGTAAACCAAGGACTTGCTTTGGTCTTCCCATTAATTGTATTGCCTCCCTTCATTTTATTGTTACATATTCCATCGTTTCATTTACTGACTTTTCTGCCAATTCTCTGTCCCACTGAACCTCGTGCAGGAAGGTTCCACATACCTACATAGTCCCCCTATTTATAGTTAGGCTTTTCCCATCCAACTTCTGTTACCCTCTCTACTTGTAATTCTACTATGTATTCAAAACACAGAACAATGTGGTCACTAGCTCCAAGGGGCTTCTCATATGTGATGTCCTCAATGTCTGAACTGCTCAGGGTGGACACAAGGTCCAGTATCACTGGTTCATCCTCCTCTCTCTCTCTCTGGTAGTGTCCTTAACATGTTGATTCATAAGGTTTTCCAGTACCCCATCCATCATCTTGGCTCTCCATGTTTCGGGACCCCCATGTGGCTCCAGGTTTTTCCAAGTCGATCTCCCTGTGGTTGGAATCGCCCATTACCAGTAACTTTGCTCTACTTGAGTGAGCTCTTCTTGCTACCTCGGCCAGTGTGCCCACCGTCGCTCTTTGCTCTCTTCGTATTCTTCTCTTGGCCTCCTGCAGTTCTGTGGTGGATTATGTCACTGCAATGACTACCTTATGTTCCCCAGACTGAAGTGTACCTACTGTGTAGTTCCTTCCTCCAATCTCGTCCATGCCTTCCATTTCCTCAAATCTCCACCGGTCTTTTATGAGTAGTGCAGCCCCTCCTCCCCCTCTGCTCCTTTTGTCTTTCCTCAGGATCTGATATCCTAGTGGGAAGATTGTGTCTATTATTGTCTCAGTGAGTTTCGTTTCTGTGACTGCTATGATGTCTGGGGACTTCTCATTGATTCTTTCATGTCACTCCTCATATTTATTCGTTATTCCATCCACGTTCGTATACTAAACCTTCAACTTCTTTTTTAATAGGAGAAGATTGGGACTGGGAGATAAGGAGCCCTGGCAGGGGCCTATGGGGAGTTGTGATGGGGGTGGGGGCAGAGTTCCCATAGGGGGTTGCTGTATGGGTTGGGTTTGTGGTGTTGGGGGTGGGGGCAGAGGGATCAGTGTATGAGTGTTGCTTTAGATTACTCAGTTGCCTTGGGGTTGTCGCTGTTGAAGTCCTTCTGCGGGTGTTTCTGGAGGGTGTGTTTGCCCTTCCACCTGCATCTGGGTTCTCCTGCTCATCTTTGTCATTTCCTCTCGTTCCTTCTTTAATTTTCGTACTCTCTCTTTCAGTATCAACCTTTCCTCTTGTGTTCTGTCTCAATTGAGGTACACACTCTGGTACTCTTGTTTGTTGCTCAGTCATGCTTTCTCCTGCAGAATCATGGTTAGTTGATTCTGCCTTGAAAATTACTTTGAGGGGCCTTTTCTGCACTCTTGCAAACCACCCAATTCTCCGAAAATTTGCCACCTGGGTCATGTCGCCCTGACCTATTGCCTTCATGATACCTTCAATCACTTTTTTCTCCTCCTATTTCCTTTCATCATAAGTTTCCCCTTCATCTTCCTGGAGCCCGCAGACAAAAACTGATCTTGCCCTTTCCTTCTCCCACTGTGTCTCCTACTGCATCCTCTGAGGTATTTTAGTTCCTTCCATTGAAGTGTTCCTTCCTTCAAGCCCTTCCCTGGCTGAGGCCCCTATGCTCAGTGGACTGTCTTTCCTGCTCAGCTGTTTCTGGCCCCTGCAGGTGTCTGTTAGAGTCTCTGCATAAGTCATAGCCTCTTCATTGTCTTCAGACCTCTCATTTGTTCCTATTGTGCTCCTCATCTTTGCCTTACCCCCAAGTGGGTCTGACAGGGCCCTTGTATGCACTATAGCATCTATGCTCCCTCCAGGCCCCTTGTCTGTGCCTGATACAGAAGTTCCTGATGTTATGTCTGTACCATCATTTTTCTCTTTAAGCTGTTTCAGGTTTCTCAGTTCCTCTTCCAAGCACTGTATCTTAGCTTCTGCTTCTATGGCTTGTTGCTCTCACTTCCTGCTCTCTGCAGCTATCCTCTCTTCCATATTCCTGCCAAGCTCTTCAAGTTTTCTTCCCCAGACTCCCTTTTTTTTGAGCTCTGCCTCCCAATCTTCCCTCCCAGGTTCCACCAGACCCCTGGTTCTCGGCCTTCTTGGATAACCCATTGAACCCCAGAACAAGCCTGTGAGCTTTTGAGTGGGTGTTTGTGATAGCTGGGTGTTGTAGTGTCGCAGGGGTTCGAAAGGAGATATGATTGAAGATAAACACACTTGTGGATGGTAACACTATATATTGTCAGACTGTGGTAAGGGAGGCCCAGCCTGCCTTGTTCCTGTTGTAGACCTAATCTGAACTTCACATTCCGGAGCACTTTAACAAATCTCAGATACAAGCTGTGAGAAAGACATTTTCTAGCTAGGTACTGTCTTTCAGTCAGTAAGGGGATATTGGTACTGTGGACTGATTCACATTTACTTTGACTGGCATGATGCACTAAGTGAGCAAACATAAGAAGTGACTGGGACATCTTCTCAGGGAAATTACTCAAGGACATGAAGGCAAGAAAATAAAGAGAATATATGACAAAGTAAGCTTAAATGGGAAGAAATTACTTATTTAAAAAAAATAAATCACAGCTGTAGCAGCAGAGAACAAGACAACACAAGAGAAGATCGTAACAGAAAAGACAGCACTGGAAAAGACTTTGATAACCAGTTTAGATTCCACCGCTGCCACCAATTTGTCGTGGGGGTTCGAAAGGAGATATGATGGTTGAAGATAAACACACTTGTGGCTGGTAACACTATATAATGTCAGACTGTGGTAAGGGAGGCCCAGCCTGCCTTGTTCCTGTTGTAGACCTATCTGTGGACTGAGGAAGTTACAGAGGTACTTGCGCACACATGCGCATCACGTGACGTCACACAAACTGGCCCCTAGGCCTAGTAAGGGATCGTATATATAAAACATATGGATGGTACTATGATACTTAGATAAGCTATAAAACACATGTAAGGGGATCAGCAACTATGGTGACAGCTCGGCCATGTTACGTATGTCATCTCGACATACACTACTATGCTATAGGCTGAACAGGCAGGTGGCTCTGGGCTGATTCTATACAATAACTAAGACATATGTAACTTAGAACTGATGGGTTGTATCATAATGGATGTTAACATAATGAGTTTTAACGTAATACATTACAAATTATAAGTACAAGTCATATTATAATAAAAGATGGAATTGATCGCTCGATCTGTATTCATGCACTCTACGGATTCTGAGGGAGAGTAAATATATTTACAGAGTGAAAGTAATTAACAGCAAGGCAAATCTGGCATGCACAGATCAGTATTGCTAAATTCTCAGAATTCAGAGGGAATGTGAACACAAAAAAATTTCTGAAAAACTGATCAGCTAATAACAAGACACACAGTTGACAATTTCATTCATGGTAGGTAAGACACATAGGCAACAGTTAGGCAACTTTATTCCGAAACGTTTCGCCTACACAGTAGGCTTCTTCAGTCGAATACAGAAAGTAGGCAGGAACAGTAGAGATGTGAAGACGATGTAATCAGTCCATCACCCTTGAAGTCGTAGAATTTGAGGTTGTCAATTTCATTCATCTCGGACATCTAATTATACAGGCTATCTACATTTAAACTCAACTCAGTGAGGGTAAGATTTACATATGCAGAATGGTTATCATCTCTGGGAGGATCGAATTCCTTTGCAATGGCTAACACATGCCTTGACTGAGGGAGAACTGAACAAGTACCTACAAAAGATACTTGAGGGTTTATCATTACTTGTCGTGTACGCAAAGAATAATGGCATTCGGGTTGATTATCTGGCTGAGTATTAGAGGTAGAGAGTACAGAGTCGGGAGGATTGTCAGCATCTGTCACATTAGTCTGGGTAGCAATATCATCAACATCGCATACTAACTTCATATGATCTAAATGCGATTCTTTGTACTGACCAGTACTAATTTCTCTAACCTTATATTTATTGCCATTGATATGTTCAACTACTCGATAAGGGCCAACAAACTTTTGATCGAGCTTAGGCACTGCAGATGTTTTGTTGAAATTAGTCAGCATTACTCTCAAACCCACTTTAACTTTTGTCGGCTTAGCATGGCTATTAGTTACTCTAGTAAATTCTGCTGTTGATTTATGAAGTGTTTCACGGATTCTTCTAAAAACACTCTGAGCTATGCTGGTACGAGTTGCTATGAAATCATCAGGGTTGTAATTGGGTTTTGGAGTGGAATATAACAACTCGTAGGGTAAACGCTTGTCTACACCATACAATGCATAATGTGGAGTGTCACCTATGGAAGCATTGTAAGCAGAATTTATGGCACATTGAACATCTGGTATAACTTCATCCCAAGTTTCACTATTGGGGTTGATAGTGGCTCTCAAGACATCAAGTACTTTCTTATTGGTTCATTCCGCTAACCCATTGCTGGCAGGATGATGAGGAACAATGGTGGATTTAGAGATCTTGTACAAGGAACACAAATTTTCAAGAATCTCATTACAGAATTCACCTCCATTATCTATTACTAAGGACTTAGGGGTGGTATGCCTGCAGATAATGCGTTCTTTAAACGCTTTAGCTACTGTCTCGGCAGTCTTATCTGCAATAGGAACTAACTCACAATATCTGGTGAAATGGTCTACAATAACACACAGATGTTTGTTGCCTTAGAAGGAACATTTAAAATTGGTTAACAAATCTAGCACAACTCTTTCCCATGGTTCGCTAGTAGTTGGATACACCTGGATTGGATTAAGACCATTGACATTTCCTTTATGCTGCATACAGACACTACATTTCTTAACATACTCAGAAATGTCAGTTGCCATACGTGGCCAAAAGTATTTCATTCTTGCTTGTTTCACAGAACGATCCATACCAGGGTGTGCAACACCTGGTGCATCATGAACTAGCTGTATTTATTTATTTTATTTATTTATTAACAATTTGAGCATACATACAGAGGTACAAAAAAATACAGATAAGAGCAGCATGCCAAAGCCACTTATACTATGCATAGCATTACGGGCTGGCTTAAAATTAACTAAGCAATGATGAAATCAGCGATAATACATTATTGTAAACAGATAACTATAAAGCACAAATGAGTATTACAAAGACAGGTCATATGGTTGCATGCATTGTTGTACATTCAGTCGTATGGAGTATTCTGTTAGGTAGTGTATTTAAAAAATAATAGTTAGATTGGGTTTTAGGTTTAACATTTATGTGATATAATTGAGAGAAACATTTAAGATATACAATTTATAAGGTTCAATTATTCAGTATTTATTTGGTTTTGGGTGAGTAAGTGATCTTTGAGAAGAGACTTGAATTTATAAACAGGTAGTGTTTCTTTTATATTTACAGGTAATGAATTCCAGATTTTAGGGCCTTTTATGTGCATTGAGTTTTTGCATAGTGTGAGATGGACATAGTGTGAGATGGTCATGTGTTCTGTTGAGGTTGGCAAGGAGATGTTTGAGGGGAGGGTTAATATCAGAGTTAAGTGTTCTATGTATGTAATAGGTGCAGTAATAAGTATGGATGTTTTGTATGGTGAGTAGGTTTAGTGTATTGAATATTGGTGGAGTGTGCTGCCTGTAGTGAGAATTTGTTATCATTCTAACTGCAGCCTTTTGTTGGGTAATTAGTGGTCTGAGATGGTTAATTGTTGTTGAGCCCCATGCACAAATTCCATAGGTGAGATAGGGGTAAATAAGAGAGTGATATAGGGCCAGGAGGGCTGACTGTGGAACATAGTACCGTATCTTCGATAGTATGCCTACAGTCTTGGAAATTTTCTTAGAAATTTGTTGTATATGTGTATGAAATTTGAGTCTATTATCGAGGTGGATTCCTAAGAATTTTCCCTCTGTTAGCTTTGTGATAGGTGATCCGTTTATTCATTTGTTAAGAGGAACATCTGTAGCTCTATTACCAAACTGAATGAAGTAGGTTTTGTCAATGTTTAGTGTAAAGTTTGTTAGTCCTCATCCAGTAGATATTTTCTGTAATTCGGTATTTACAGTATTGGCTAGCGTGACTGGGCTCGGGTGAGAGAAGACGTACGTAGTGTCATCTGCAAATAGTGTGGGTTTGAGTAATTGCGAAGCATTTGGAAGGTCATTTATGTATAGGAGAAAGAGAAGAGGGCCAAGAACACTTCCCTGTGGGACACCAACTGTAATTGGTTGCGCAGAAGAGTTTGCCCCATTTGCGTACACATATTGGCTTCTGTTGCTGAGGTATGACTTGAGGTAGTTGAGGGAGTGCCCTCTTATACCATAGTGTGACAATTTTACGTAGAGCAAGTCATGGTCAACTGTATCAAAAGCTTTATGTAAGTCAATGAAGATCCCCAGTGGGACTTCTTTTTTCTCAATTGCAGTGTAATGTTCTAGCATGTGTATAATAGCATCATTAGTATTTTTATTAGGCCTGAATCCAAATTGGCAGGGGTTGAGTATGTTTTGGGAGATAAGGTAGGAGTAGATTCGTTTATGAATTAATTTTTCGAAGATTTTTGAGAGAGGGTGTAAGTTGGATATTGGCCTATAGTTATTCAACTCTGTTTGGTCTCCTCCTTTGTGGATCGGGGTGACCCTTGCTATTTTGAGTACTGTAGGGAAGGTGGAGGATTCTATGGATTTGTTAAAGAGTGTTGCAATGATTGGTGATAGCACTTGTGACAGATTTTTGTATATAAAGGGTGGTAAGGTATTTAAATCTCCTGCCTTGTTTTTTAGTGCGTTGATAATAAGGGAGACTTCGTATGGGTTAGTCGGAGCTAGGAACAGTGTGTTCGGGTAGTTGCCGGTGAGGTAGTCATTTGGTGGGGTATCTGAGCTTGGGATTTTATTGGCAAGGTTTTGTCCTATAGTGGAGAAGAAATCATTGAGTCTGTTTGCTGTTTCTGTTGGTGGGAGTTGGGGTTCATCTGATTTTATTTCGCTATTTCGTGATATCTTTTTTGTTCCCTGAATTTCTGATAGGGTTTTCCAGGTCTTTTTTATATCACCTCGTAAGTTGGATAATCTGTTCTCATAATACAATTTTTTTGCCCTTCTTATCAGGCTGGTTAGGATTGACGAGTAACGTTTTGTTTGGTCTCTGGTTATGTGACCCATTCTGTACTGTTTTTCATATTGGTGTTTTGTATTTATGGATTTGAGAATGCTGGGTGTTAGCCAGGGACTGTTCAGTCTCTTAGCTGTCATCTGTTTAGTTTTTTTAGGGCAGTGCTTGTAATAGAGGTATTGGGTCTTTTTTAGAAAATTATTAATACATTCGTCAATATCTGTATAGATTTCTAGCTCAGTGTGCCAATCAATGTTTGCTACTGCTGTTGTGAAGTTATTAATGGCTGCCTCATTGTGAAGTCTGAAGGTGACTTTAGTAGTGTCTTGGGGTAGTTTACCAAGAGTTGTTATGAGGAAAGTAGGGTAGTGGTCTGTGGTATTATCTGTAATTATGCCTGATTTTAAAGGGGATATGGTGTTGGTCCAGATGTGGTCAAGTAGGGAAACACTAGTCTCTGTAACTCTTGTAGGTTTTGTTACTGTTGGTAGTAACATTGTGTTTGTGAATTCAGTAACGTGTGGGTCCTGGTCTTGCAGGAGATTTATATTGAAGTCACCTGAGAGTAGTAAGTGATCTTTGTTCATGCGTGCATCAGTTATCATACTTCCTAGGTTTTGACTAAATTGGCTAATGTTTGACTGTGGAACTCTGTAGATGTTTATCAATGTGAGAGGTTTTTGTAGGTATTTGGATTTGAATTTAGCTATTATATATTCCCCATGTTCATCCCTTGTGCAAGTATTAGTGATACATTCTAGTTGGTCTGAGTAGTACATGGCTGTGCCACCCCCTTGTTGGTCTGGCCTACAGTTGTGTATGGCTGTGTAACCAGGAATGGCATAGACATCTGTACTATCAGCTTTAGCCAGGTTTCAGTTAGTGTAATGATGGACATATTGGCATGTAAGGAATTTAGTAATGCTATGAGGTCATCGTAATGCCTTGCTTAAAGATCTGATATTGTAGTTAAAGATAGTTATGTTGTTGTTGGCACTGAGAAGTGCCTTTGATTGTTCTGCAGTGTAGTAATTACAGTAACTGTTTGATTCATTTAAGTCATTAATAAGAGGTTGGTATCAGGATCAATGCTTGTAATCATAAGATTGTAGTGAATCTATAGTTAGAATTAAGTATAAAAACAAAGTAAATAGTCTTAAGCTAAAAAATAGCACCTGAATTATTTAACAAATGTAAAATAATGAGCTAAGGTAGTTTTTTTTTTTTTAAGCTAAAATAAAGGAGACAATATAAAAGGGACTAATACAAATAAAGTGATGATCAAATAATGGAGCTTGGGAATATGATAGTAGGTAGTACTATAAAGGTAATTTTTTAAAGTTAGAATTATAGTATAAAATTATAATATAAAAGGGACTAATATAGGTTGTGGTGAACAATAAAGTGGTAATCAAATAAATGCGCTTTGGAATATAATGGCAAAGTTGTGAACTTATTCTACTGTAGAGCTACATTCACTAGTGACTGTGGAATTACTAACTGGTATACTCTTCTGGTTAGAGTACCCAACTCGGCTGTTCGATACAGTAATTCTTGGCTCATTACAAAGTCACTAATGGGTGCTAGTGGCTTCACAGTCAGAATAAGATCTTCCTGGAGCAGGAATCGAACCACACCAGACCACAAGGGATCTGTTCTTTCTTACTGGAGGAATGAACAAACTTGTTGGAGTGGATGACTCTCCCCGGTAGAAAAAATACGCTATAACACGCAATATGAGCAAGGAGAACGGATCTACTATCTCTCACTGCAAGCAAAGGGAAAAGAAACGAACATGGTCAACAATACTGATATTCAATCTGAGTCGCACACAGTGACACGAGGTATCAACTATAACGAAACTACACTTACAAACGTTAACAACATGTGAAAGTTATTTGAGAAACAACTTCTTACATTGCACGAATTACTGTCAACGAGGATGGCATCACCATCTGGAACACAAGGGACAACAACAACACTCAAGTGAGTACACTAGCCACAGAAACACCTTTCTGCAATGGCTTGTGGCATCAGCAAGAGATGGCATAACTCGTTGCAAGTAAAGTTCTTCTCAAAGCATTCCCTGGGAAGGAACGAATACTTGAACAAGTCGCTATCGCAGGGATAGTAGTCTCAGCACCCAGGATTGTCTGAGGTTTCTCTGAAACCCAAGGTAATTTACCTACCTGCATGCACGATATTGGGGGTGGAGTCCAAAAGGGAGGGGACAGTATTACTAGTGAGTGGCCGCTCGGTAGTTATAAGTATTCCAGGACTTAGGATTTTCTGAACTTCACATTCGCAGACTTTAACAAATCCAGTAAAGCTGTGAAAACGCAGTCTAGCTAGGTACTTTTTTCGTCAGAAAGGGGGAAGGGGACTGTGGACGATTCCTTTATTTCGACTAGCAGAGCACTAAGGAGAAAACAAAAAGTGATGGGACTTTTCTGGGGAAAATTACGGGGACAAAAAGGGCAAGAAAAAAAAAAGGGGATTATAGAAAAATGGCTTAAATGGAAAAAAAATTTCCCTTTTTAAAAAAAAAACACAGTGAAGCAGAGAGAAACGCAAACAAGAGAAGATCGTAACAGAAAAGACGCACAAAAAAGACTTTGAAAACCCAGTTTAGACCCCCCGCTCCCACCATTTGTGTGGGGGGTTCAAAGGGATATGAGGTTTGAAGATAAACACACTTGTGGTTGGGAACAAAAATTTATTGTCGACTGGGGTTTAAAGGGACCCCACCTGCCTTTTCCTTTTGTAGCCTTCCGTGGCTGAGAAGTTACAGAGGACCGCGCACATGCCTATGGAGTCACACAAATGGCCCTTTGGCCTAGAAAGGTCGTTATATAAACAATGGATGGTATTTTGAACCAGATATGTTTACAACATATGTGGGGGGAATCCAACATGCTGAATAGGGGGGGGAAGGGGGGGGGGGGAAGGGGGCGGGGGGGAGAGAGGGATATGAGGTGGGGGGGGGACGGGCGGGGAGAGTTTGGGGGTATTGGGGTTAAGGGAGGGCGGGGGAGAAGGTATTGTAGGAAGGAGGGGACGAGAGGAGAGTTTGGAGAGAGAGAGAGAAAAGGGGAGGGGGAGAGAGAGAGAGAAAGAGAAGGGAGAGAGAGGAGAGAGAAAAGAGAGAGAGGGAGAGGGAGGAGAGAGAGGAAAGAGAGAGAGAGGGGGATAGGGGGGAGAGGGGGGAAAAGGGGGAGGGGAAAATGGAAGAGAGAGAGAGAGAGAGAGAGATGAGAGAGAGAGAGAGAGAGAGAGAGAGAGAGAGGAGAGGGGGAGAAAGGAAAGTTTTTAATAGGTGTAAAAGGGGGCAGCGGCAGGCCTGGGAATTCACTATTGCCTTCCCCGTGGGTTTGAGGGGGGGGAAAAATTTTGGGGGTGGGCCCCTGGCCTTCTAATCAGAACTGCTTTCAAACACGATGAAACCATCATCCCCAAATATCTTTAAAGCACATGAATTGCTGGGGAAACTTTATGTGTGAACTGTGACTAGTGATTACCTAGTGAAAAACAAAATTTTGATTGAAGTGGGTGTAGAGGCCTACCTTCCTCCGCCTCCCTCCCCCCTCCTTCCTCGTTTTGGGAACTCCCCATTTCCCCTCTATTTTTAGGGTCTAAGCTTTTTTCCCAGACCCTAAGGGCTTGATCCCCTGTAGTTCTCTGTCCCCGCACTCCACTATTTTTTACGAATTGCCTCCTGTGTCCCTCCCTCCCCTGCTAAAAGCAAATCCAAGTGGTTGACAGGGCTTAGCAAGCACATTAAGAGCTTAAAAGCACACCCTAGGCAGGACAAGCTAAGGTGCCTAAGTTACAGCTGCCGACCCCCATAATTTTACGTATATGTTCTACGTGCTGCTGGCTCCCAGTGTTTCCTGTTGGCTTATTAAAGAAAATTTAACGAGATTGCAGTACGACAAAATAAGGGGGAAAACATGCAGGGGGTTATATAAACATAGTAGTTTGTTTTTTTGCTTGTGCCAGAGTGAACATTGTCTGTCATACGGGGCTAGAAGTTTAAGTGCTGCGTTTGTGTAACTTTTTGAGAGTGGTTTCACTGACTTGGGGAATTGTGCGACCTAGTCCTACATAGGCTTAAAATGAGTGGGGAATGTCTTCCTGCTGGGTAACTTGAAAATGGCATTTAAAGCCTGAAGCCATTTACACCATACTGCGTGTGTTTGTGAGGTGAATGTCCCTTTCCCCTCGTTTTTCCTTTTCCCCCCCGGTTTCTTTCCCCGTGCCTTACTACATAGGGAATAAGGCAAATTTTAGCTGACCAGGCTAACACACCCAAGCCAGCCCGTGAAGGGAAAATTACACGCGTTACTCTGTTCTGAAACCCCTATTGCCTGTGCTAGCGAGGGGGAAAACCTTCCTTGTCCTTTCTATTCACCGGGATCCTGTAACCCCTCGCCATGTGAAAAAGCTGTCGCTATGATATACCTGATGGTGTGCGGGTGATGGTGAAGGGAGATTTGAAAATATTTTTGTAAAACGGCTCGGAAAAAAGGGAACAAGGTTCCGAGAAAAACTTGTTGCAAGCAATACGGGGGGGTGCCCCCTCCCCCAAAAATTCAGGGTTTGATTCTTAACACAGTTAAGAGACCAAAAGTAACTGGGTTTTTCGAGTAGGGCAACCCAGAGAAAACGATCAGTTTTTCCAGTGAGGATAATAGTCTTTTTGCCCAATGATTTAGCATTTTAGCAAACTTCTCACTCCGAAATTTTCCAACTCAAACTCCCAGCTCCCACCAAAGGGGACCCAAAGTGCTTATTTTCATTACAACGTCAACAAGCACTTGAATCCCCCAAAATTGGCGTGAGCAAAATTTAAAGCCCTGTCGCTTTTTCCCAACATCTGAAATTTGCTGAGTGGACTGCCGGGGGCTCTGCCACCTTATTCACTTCCCGGCGCCTCAACAGCGCTATAAAAATTGCATTGTACAGACCCTCCCAAATCGATGGATAAGTGTCAACGGAGGCCCCATTGCCAGAAATCCCAGCTAAGTCCCTGGTGTGCAGTGTTGCCAAAGTCATCCTTTTGAACGGTGCATATATGATCACCGAACAGACTGTTTCTTAAAAAAAATGTATCAATTGTAAACCTCAGGAGTTTTAGCAATCATGCTGACTGCAGGTGGGGCTGCCCACATCGCAGCCACCCGCACCTCACCCTGTACCCCTCATTATGACCCCTAGGGACTACCCTGGTTACCTCGAGTCTGAATTAACTGGCTCATGCCTTGACCTCAGACAATGGGGTTGAGCACCTCACCTGGGGAGCACGTCTCAGAGCTCCATCACTTCGGCTGTCAATACAGCCTAGCTGAGTCAGCTGACAGTCAGCGAGGCAGACTCAGCTGACGGGGCTTCACGTCTCCAGATGTTTATGGTTTGCGCTATGGATTACAAACCTGATGTCGCAATAAAGGTACTGGAAAACAATTAATTTCTCCTGAAACAACAACTTGAGCAGCACAGGAAATATTTGCAGGGTGTACTAATAAACAAGGAGTGTACCAATTTCCGAAAGCGATGTAAGCTGCTGAACAAGTGGTGGTGGTAGTGGTGGTGCCTTAATTACGTTAATGACGAATTCAATTAGTTGTGTTGATAACTATTAGTGAGCAATCATGATGAGGGAGTGGTGTCTATGCTGTTAGTAATAGTTTATGATGCGTCATATAAGTGGTTGGTGCAGTGTGTTATGGAGGGCAGTGGTGTCTATATATTGTAACAGGATGAGTGTAATATAGTGGTGGTGCAGAGTGTGATGAGGTTAACTGCATTGACATTTAATGTTGAATACAATAATGCTGATATTAAGTAATGATCACAATTGTTGGTAGTGTGTTGGTGGATGACAGTTATAGTGATGCGTTTGTAATGTTAGTGGAGGAGGGAATGTGAATGTGGTGTCACCTATTCATATTCAAATTCAAATTCAAATTCAAAGTTTATTCTCTATAAGGATTTACAATGCTGAGTTTACAGAAATTGGATTATTGTGTGGTTTACATGTAGTAAAATAATATTACAGAGTGTTCCACTAGTAGAACACATAGCATGGCTAGGCATTTCGGGCAGAACTTAAATTAAATCTTAAGTTTAAATTATTACAAAAAATTATGAGGTAAATTTTGGTAATATGCTAAGTGACTAAAAATACTAGTTTGTGTGTTTAGCAATGTGAATGCTTTTGTTTTGGCACTATACATAGTTTTCAGGATTGGAGTTTCAAAGGCAATTATGACTAGTTAAGATTCATTATTTGGAGATTGAGATTGATATTTCTTGTTATGGTCAAATGGTATTGTGAGTGAGTGTAAGTGTTCAACTTATACATTCACACATGAACAGCGTTCGTGCTCTGTGTAAACCAAAGACTCCCACGAGGCCTTACAACTGGAAGTGCACTTAAAAACTCATGGACCAGGATAAACCACTGCTGATCATTGATAAGGTCTGCTATTTATATGAACATTTTTTCTTTCTTATGCTTAGAAGAAATCAACAGATCCAAGGGCCTCTATAATGGATCAAAACTCGTTTATAAACTTTCTATATTAAGCTGGAATATTGCATCACTTTAGAAAAAGACTCTGACCCTTCATCATAAAAGTAACCACCGAAACCATTGACGTTGTGTGTCTAACAAGGAGTGCAGAGTTTTTTCCCCCCTGGAAATCCCCAACCCCTAATTGCCCTCACTTGTTGCATATAATCTCAAATCTACTAACTCTTGTTGTTTTCAATATATTAAAAAATCACTTCACCTCAACTTCTTGCACATAAGAAAACGAGGGCTACAATACCCTCGGTTGTGTTAGGATTTATATTGGAACTCTGCTCTCAACAGATTTAACTTGTATGCTCCCTGACTGATAAGTTTAATTACTTGGAGGCTCCAAATGTGCTCATTCTGAACCTACTCTCATTATTGGTGATTTAATGCATGACACAAACGCATTGGAAACTCACAATTTGCGTAAATCGTAATGGTAATAACTGTTGTCACTCTTAAACAGCTCATGATAATGTTGCAAATTGTAGGTAATCTTGGAACCCACCATATTATATGGGAGGCGTCCTTGATCTGTGCCTGGGCTTCAACATTACTTCTGCCAGCTGCTGAGTCTTCCATTGTAACAGATATAGCGTCTGATCATTTCCCTAGGCTAACATCACTAGATATTGGTTAATACTATTCCTTTCTGGTGTGGTTATTCAAACGGAATCGTTTTGATGTCATCTGTCAGCATGATGACTTTGTCGCACTGTGACTGATGGTATAATCCTATTGAGTATTCCTCTGTTGAGACCTTTAACAATGACCTTGTGAGCAGTATTCAGAACTACTTAGAACCGCCATGAAACCTCATTGGTAATGTAAACCCTCTAACTGCCATAAATAATCTTTATCCTCTATAAAAGCGATACCTATACATTTGTCCTAAACTTCGAACATTGAAATGCACTGCTCGCAGACAATGCCTAGTCTATAGAAACCATCGTACCCCTGAAATGCTGAGCCTCTTCCAAACTGCCCTTGCTGCTGCCAGAGAGCAAGCAGACTGGAAACAATTTGTCAATGGTCTCAATGCTCACACCCCACTTAGCCGGGCATGGAGGGACATAAATAGAATTAAGGGTAACAGAACTTGGCATATCGCGCACTCTCATCCCTTATATGGGGCGAATGAGTTAGTCAGTGCTTGGGCTGCTACATCTAGCTATGACAATCTTCCCAGTACCACAAAGGCAAAATTAAATGACAAATATGATGCAAGGGAGAGACTTGTTTGTTTTATGCTCAGCAAGGCAGATGACTGCAACATTCCTTTCACTAATTATGAACTTGATGCAGCACTAACTAAGGGCAACTCCACGTCGCCTGGTGAGGATGGTATTACTTACAACATACTCAGATTGCTGTGTCGAGTACCAGGTAATCCTTTACTTGAATTATATAACATGAGTTATGTCACTGGGGAGCTCCCTAAATCATGGACCAATAGCCTGTTAGGTAAGACACATATGCAACAGTTAGGTATCTTTATTATGAAACGTTTCGCCTACACAGTAGGCTTCTTCAGTCAAGTACAGAAAAGTTGATAGAAGCAGAAGATACTTGAAGACGATGTAATCAGTCCATCACCCTTATAGTTTTGAGGTGGTCAGTCCCTCAGTCTGGAGAAGAGCATTGTTCCATAGTAATATTGTTTCATACTATGGAACAATGCTCTTCTCCAGACTGAGGGACTGACCACCTCAAAACTTTAAGGGTGATGGACTGATTACATCGTCTTCAAGTATCTTCTGCTTCTATCAACTTTTCTGTACTTGACTGAAGAAGCCTACTGTGTAGGCGAAACGTTTCATAATAAAGATACTTAACTGTTGCATATGTGTCTTACCTAACAACCTGTCGGTATTTTATACCATTTTAATGTTCGACCAATAGCCTCATTATTCCCATTCCGAAGCCCAATCAACAAAACTCATTTCGCCCAATATCCCTTACTAGCTGCTTGTGTAAAACATTCGAAAGGATGATTCTTAATCGTCTTATGCACAGAATTAAGGAATTCTTGTCACCCCGGTTGCATGGCTTCATGCATGGAAGGAGTGTGCATCATTGCATTACCACCTTTCTCACTCTGCACACTGACAGCTCATACACTACGTTCCTTGACCTTAAATCCGCTTTTGATGTAGCCAACCGACATGTAATCATTAGTGAACCTGGAGAACAGAGAATCGATTTCCTATCTTCACACATCTTCTCTGTTAACCCTCCTTATTTTCCACCTTCCTGACCTGTGAGCCACTTGCCACTTAAAGTGGCTGCCACTCTCACTGCTAGTGACCATTTCCTCCTTATCAGCTAAATCCTTCTCATACTCACTCAGCCTCAGCCTCCTATTTTCCTCCTGAAGAAGTAGAACCTTCTTCAACACTTTAACCTGAGATTCTAAAACACTACAACAAGCCATGGTGCTTGGTAACACCTCACACTAACTCCCAGAGCTTAGGACAGGTATGGCCGCAGGTGACCACTGACCTCAGTATACTCAAAGATAGTGACTTTGAATCAGACCTTCATGGAGAGGAGAAAGCTATTTGGGAAGCATTCAAGATAGTGGCGAAGGGATTTCTCGGAAACAGAAGGGAAGGTAACTATGAAGAATTAGTGGAAAACCTCATCAAGGCTTACAAGAACATGGGATGTAACATGTCACTTTTGGACTCACATTTGGACTCACATTTGACTTTTTTCCAGCGAACTGTTGGGTAGTTAGTGACACATGGTGAAAGGTGGCTTAGCGCTTCTTTTTGATTATAATAATAATAATAATCATTGCTTAGTTAATCTTAAGTTAATTTTAAGCCAGCCCGTAATGCTATGCATAGTATAAGTGGCTTTGGCATACTGCTCTTATCTGTATTTTTTTTGTACCTCTGTATGTGTGCACAAATTGGAAATAAATAAATAAATAAATAAACCGTGGAAAAATGGTACCAGGGCAAATGGGGCACAAGAATGCTTGCAAACTATTGCTGGACACTGGTAAGAGATGATTCTTCAGTCCACTATAAGCGTAAATCTAAAAGGCAGAGAGTTGGTACGGATTAGAGATTAAAACATACTGACACATTGTAAGTTATAATAAAATAATCAAATATTACATGTCTCTTATCTTTAAGTATTTTCCAAGTTGATGTTTGGATTCATGACATGAAAATACATAAGAATTAACTAATCTCATTTAAGAAGAATACAACATTTTAAAAATTGTTGACCAGTGTTATGTGTGGTTGGGGAGAAGGGTACATACTTCCTGTCGTGAGGGGACTGGTTCATTATTGAGTTCACTTCATTTGGGATGATTAAGGGCCTCTCTCCATTTGCTACAACAAAACATTTAAAATAGAGTAGCAGAGCTTGACATTGTTACCTGCTATCCCCTTGGCTCAACATAAACATCAGTGAAACTCTCATAACATCTACCTCAGGGGAACATGGGGACTGATGATGGGCCTTGGGCTTGATGCATATTGGGGTTAGGGTTAGGGTGGGGCACTGCAGGAGGGACAGAAGTGGCAGTAGGAGTCCCACCAGAACCAGGTAGAATAAGGATGAAATCCTGGGACATGTTTTGAGGTGCTTGGGAAGTGGTTTTCTTAGTGTTTGCTTGTTTCTTAGCATCCAGAATTTGCTGGACAGTAGATTTCCTGGCAGGGCAGCTAGAAGAGACAGCATGATGTTTCCCTTTACAAAGATCACACTTGGGCAGTCCCTTAAAACACATTCACCAGAGAAGATACTGTGGATCGTTTTTTGGCTGCTACTTTTTTTTGTTTTATGCCAAAATTTCAAAACCCTTATGACAGGGGAAACACTGACAAACTTTCCAAGGAGATTGGGCCCGGGTGTACACATTTTTACTATACAATTAGTGATACGGGTCGGAGTTTCACGCTGCGTTCCTTTCTTAAAAATTGGAACTACTTTTTCGTTTTTTCAGCCTCGGCAATTGCCCAGTTTCGATAATTTTTTTCGATAGATTTATTTCCTCGCTCCTTCTCTCAGATCTAGAATATGTTTCTGGGCCCCCGCTTTGAGGTACCCAGTACCTACATTTCTTTACCCTTTCCCTTGGGTTTGAGTATGGCCCACCCGCTGGCCCCTACCTCCATGGTTGGGTTTGGGAATATTTTTGTCTGAGGTGAAACTTCCTGAAAACGGTTAGGGTTTTTCCACATACTTCTTGGTCACTCTTTGTGAGCTCTCCTCCTTCTTTCCTCAGCCTCATTACCTGGTCCTTGACTGTTTTTTACTTCTAATGTAACTGTATAACAATTTTAGTTGAGATTTGGCTTTTGATGCTATGTCGTCCTTGTATTGCCTCTGGGCCTCTCTCCTTATCCTTGCATATTCATTTCTGGTTCTTCTGTTTTCTTCAGTCCTTTACCTTCCATACTTTTTCCATGCTCTAGCACACTTGGCTTTGGTCTCTTTACACCTCCAGTTAAACCATGGGCTCACTCTTGTCTTACCGTTTTTTTTCTGTTACCCCTTAGTATAACCTCCTCTGTCTCTTTGCACTTAGTAGTTACTAGTTCAATCATTTCATTTACTGTCTTTTCCTTTAGTTCTCTTTTTCACTGCAGTTCATGTAGAAATCTTCTCATGCCTATGTAGTCCTTTTTTTTAGAAATTCGGCTTCTCTCATCCTTCTCTTGCTGAGACATTCTGCAGTGTTACCTCCACAAGATATTCAAAACTCAGGACGTCGTGAACAATAGCACCAAGGGGTCTTTCGTGCGTGATATCCCTTATGTCTGAACAATTCATGGTGAATATGAGATCCAGCCTTGCTGCAACATCCTCTACTCTCTCTCTGGTTGTATCCCTAACATATTGGTGCATGAAGTTCTCCAATACTGTCTCCAATATTTGGCCCCCACATGTGGCTCTAGGCTTTCTCATTCGGCCTCTTTATGATTGAAATCCCTCATTATGAGTAATTTTGTCCTACTCATATGAGCTCTACTGGCCACTTCCGCTAGTGTATCCATCATAGTTCTTTTGTGTTCATCATTCGCTTTTTCTTGAGTGAGGTTTGTAGCCTCTGGTCCCCCCTAGACTGTACTCCGTTTGTGGTCTTCTTTGCCCTTCCCCAATCTTCTTGGTGGGGTTGAACTCCAGGAACCAGTTGCTGGACCAGGCCTGCAGCCTGTCCAGATCCCTTTGCAGTTCTACCTGGTCCTCGTCTGATTGAATTCTTCTCAGCAACTTCACATCATCTGCAAACAGGGACATTTCTTAGTCTATTCCTTCCATCATGTCGTTCACAAATACCAGAAACAGCACTGGTCCTAGGACTGACCCCTGTTGAACCCTGCTCGTCACAGGCGTCCACTGTGACATCTCGCCACGTACCATGACTGCTTTCTTCCAGACAGGTATTCCCTGATCCATTGCAGTGCTTTCCCTGTTATCCCTGCCTGGTCCTCCAGCTTTTGCACTAATCTCTTTTGTGGAACTGTGTCAAACGCCTCACAGTCCAAGAAAATGCAATCTATGCACCCCTCTCTCTGTTGTCTTACTGCTGTCATCTTGTCATAGAACTCCAGTAGGTTTATGACACAGGATTTCCCGACCCTAAAACAGTCCTGGCTGTCGTTGATAATCTACTCCATGTGTGTGTGTGTGTGTGTGTGTGTGTGTGTGTGTGTGTGTGTGTGTGTGCATACTCGCCTAATTGTACTCACCTAATTGTGGTTGCAGGGGTCGAGACTCAGCTCCTGGCCCCCCCTCTTCACTGACCCCGCTCCCGGGATCCTCCCCCTCTCTTTTGTTTCCCTTTTGAGTTTTGGGTCATACCTCTTCTTAAAACAAATGTATGGTTTCTGTCCAATACTTCACTTGCTGGGCCCATTCCACTTCCCTGAAAACCCTCTATGCCCAAAAGAAATACTTCCTAAGCCCCTTTGTGATGTCTGAGTCTTCACTTCCAGTTGTACCCTTGCCCCTGGCCCCCTTTCCTCTGGAACTTTCCTGTCTCTGTCCCCCTTTTTCTTTTCCCCAGTTATTTGTAGGGTCGTTATATGTTCCCCCTGCCCCCTTCTGCCTCCAGTTTCGTACCCGGGTTTTTCCCCTTTAAAACCTTTCCTTTTACGCCTTTTCCCCTTAGCTCTGGGACTAGCCTTGTTGCAAACCCTTTTACTTTCTCTAACTTTTTAAAGTCCCTTGCCCCAGGTGGGGGTTCCAGACGGGTTTGCGAACCCTCCAGTATGGGGTAAAATCACAGTTACAGTGTCTTAAACGATTCCTTATTAAGGTATGGGAAACGCTTTTCCCAGGTTTGCCAGGCGCCCGAAAAGGGCTCCCAGCGGATTGGTTGATGTGTGCCCCCGGGTTTATGTGCCCCCGGGGGGTTTTTTGGTAAACCCCAAGGTCTTTCCTCCCTGATGGGGGGTCAAATAGGTCTTTTGTCCACCTAGCCATCCTGTCTGCGGTCTTTTTTGCCCCCCCCCAATCTTCAGGGACTTTGCATTTGGCTGGTTTGAATTCAGAAAGGCCATTTAAAGGACCACATGTCCACCCTTTGTCCAGGTCTCTTTGCAGTCCTGCCGCACCCTCGCCCGTTTTTAATTCTTCTCTTTCAACTTAAACGTTCACTGCAAAACAGGGACATTTCAGAGTTTTTTCCCGTCCATCAGGGGTTCGTTCCTTATATCAAAAATAGAAATTGGCCCCTAAAATGCCCCCGGGGTGGGCCCCCCGCTCTTTAACGGGCGCCCACTGTGATACCTTTTTCACGTCCCCAGGGCCCTTCGGGGCTGCCTTCCCTGTCAGGTATTCCCTTTCCATTGCAGTGCCCTCCCTTTTACGTGCGCCCCGCCTCCCTTCGCAAAAATCTTTTGTGGGGAACTGTAAAAAGGCCTTCTCCCGTCTAGGAAAACGCAATCTTTTCCCACCCCTCTCCTCGGGTCTTACTTCTTTTAAACCCTTGTCAAAAAAACTTCCGGAGGTTTTTTATACAAAAATTTGCCTTCAATAAACCCCATGCGGGTTTTTCATTTATAACCCCCCGGGTTCCTTTCCGGGTGTTCGACCCCCCCCTCCCCCTGTAATCTTCCCTGTTTTTGCACACAATAAAAGGGTCAGAGACACAGGTCTGTGGGTTTTTTTTGCCTTTTTCCCGGGGTTTCCCTTTTTTAAAATTTTGGGGGAAACTACATTAGCTTTTCTTCCATTCCTCAGGAATTGCCCAGTTTAAAAGGGATGTGTTGAAGATTGGGGTTAAAAGGCCCCCGCACAGCATCTCTGCCCCTTCTCTAAGGACCCGGGGGAGATGCCCGGGTTTCCCATCCCCCTTTGACGTTTTCAAGGTCCTAAGGTTTTTACCCTCCCCCATTGTTCGTAATGTCATCCAACACTTGTTGGAATTTTCCCTCTTAAATTGTTCCCTTCTTTGCTGTTTTCCCACTCCTTAAATCTCCTGTTAAACCCCCTCCATCCCTCCTGATCATTTCTTGTAGTTTCTCCCCCCTTTTTGCCCCTTAAATTGATCCCCTGGTTCCTTTTGCTGTTGTCTTCCCCCGGGTTTGGAAATACAACAGTTTGGGTCACCTTGATTCTCGATGCTATTTTCATTTCTTTACTGTCTTGGGCCTCCCCCCCTTACCTGTGCGTCCCTCTTTTCCAGGCCCCTGCGACGATCCCCCCTATTTTCGTGTGTTTTCTTTCCTTCTGTATTTTTTTTCCATTCTCTATTCCCATTTTTTTTTTTTGCCCCTTTAAACACCCTGGGGTAAACCGGGGGTCTTTTTGGTTTTTCCCCGTTTTTAAACTGTTCCCCTTGGGGGAAAAAACCCTTTTCCACTCCCCTTCCTTGCTTTTTGGGTTGTTACATTTTCCCATCATTTAAATTTATGGCTTTCCTGCCAGTTCTCTGTCCCACTGGCCCCTTTTGCAGGAATTTTTCTTTTCCCCTATGTAGTCCCCTCTTTTTTTGTCAGGTTTTTCCCTTTAAAACTCCTGGTTATTCTCTCCATTTTGCGTTTCTATATGTTTTTCCCAAAGCACAGAACCACGTGGTCGTAGCTCCTGGGGGACTTCATACTTGATGCCCAATGTCTGAGCGGGCCCAGGGTAAACACAAGGTCCAATCTTGCTGGTTATCCTCCCCTTTTCCCCTCTGGTAGTGTCCTTTAACATTTTGGGGCATGGGGGTTTTTTCCAGCCCCAAAGTCCAAAAATCCTGGTTCCTGTTTGGGGGACCCCCATGGGGGCCCCAAATTTTTCCCCCATAATCCCCCTTGGGGTTTGAAACCCCCAAAACCAGAAACTTTTGCTCTGTGGAGTGGGGCTCTTTTTTTGCCACCCTAGCAGTGTGCCCCAATTGCCCCTGTTGCTCTCTTCATATTCCTCTCTTGGCCTCCTCAGCTGTGGTGGATTTACATCACGCAATGACCACTTTGTGTTCCCCCCAAAAACTGAAGGGGTACCTGTTTAATTTTGTCTCTTTTCCCTTTCCCCTTTCACCCTTCCTTTTTTCCTCAATTTTTCCATCTGTTTTTTTACGAGCAGAGAAACCCCCACCCCCCCCCCCCCTTGGCCCCTTCTATCTTTCCTAAATGATTTGGTTTTCCTGGGGGAAAAGTTTTGCATCTGTTTTTTGTCTCCATGATTTTTTGTTTCTGTAACTGCTATGATGTCGGGAAAGCCTTTTTCTTTAAATTTTTTTCTTCCCCATTCCTATTTTTTTATTCGTTAATCCATCTGCATTTGTGTCCCAAACCTTCAACTTCTGTTCTAATACTGTAACTGTGGTGCGGGGGGGGGGAAAACAAGGTGGGTTTGTGGATGGTTTTTTTGGATTGTTCGGGTTTCCCTTGGGGGTGCCCGTGGCGGGAGCCCTTTCGCGGGGTTTTTTGGGGGGGGTCCCGCTTGTCCTTCCTTTTGACCCTGGATTATTTGCTCCCCCTTTTTCATTTCCTCCCTTTTTCTCCTTTCGTTTTTGAACTCTCTCTTTCATTTCTTCCTTTCGTCCTGTGTTCTGTCTCAAACGAGGACACACCCCCGGAAACCCTCCTGCTTGCCTCTAAAGCCGGGGCTTTCTTTTGGGGTTTTCAGGGTTTGGGGTTTGTTTTCTGTTTTGGAAAATTTAAACCTTTGAGGGGGCCCGTTTCCCTTTTTCTTTGTAAACCCCCCCAATTCTCCCCGAAAATTTGCCACCGGGGGCCATGCCCCCCCTCCCCCTATCACCTTAAATAAATATCTTAAATTTCGCTTTTTTCTCCTCCGCTTTCTTTCATCTAATTTTTTCCCCTTTAGCTTCTTTTCTACCCCATAGAAAAATACGGATCTCTCCCTTTCCACCCCACTGTGACCCCCATTGCATCCTCTGATGTTTTTTATTTTCCTTTCCCCGTGGAGTGTTCCTTCCTTCACCCCTTTCCCGTTAGCCCCTAGCTTTTTTTGGTTTATCCTTCCTGCCCCACCTGCCCGGGGGGCCCCCCACAGGATCGGTAAGGTCCTTGCAAATGCCCAGACCTTAAAGGGTCTTCCAACCTCTCTTTTCGCCAAGTGGGGCCCCCTGCCTTTGTTTTTGGCCCCCTTTGTGGGTTTGCAGGACCTCTGCATACATTTTAATTTCCCGCTTCCCCCAGACCTGTTGTTTTGTGTTTGTGTGGGCCTTGCCGATGCTACTTCTGTAAAAATTTTTTGTCCTGTGCGTTTAAGATGTCTCAGTTCCTCTTCTAATCTCTCTACCCTTGATTTCGGGCTGCCGGGGGGCCCCTGTTCCCTTTCCACCCTTGCTTTCCCTCTGAAAACCCTTCTCTTCCATCTTCCTTTCCGCTCATCTTTCTCCTTCCCCACCCTTTCCCTTTTTTTGAGCTTACCTCCATTCCTCCCCCCCAAAATTCGTCCTTGGACCCCCTTTTCCTCATCCTGGTTGGGGGGAGGGGAATAGATGGTTAGGAGGGGGGGGAAGGTTTTTTGGGGGGGAGGGGGGGGAGGGTTTATTGGGGGGGTTTAGAGTATTTTGGGGGGGGGGGTTAGGGTTTGGGGGAGAGGGGGGAGGGGGGGAAATTGGTTATGGGGGGGGGGGGAGGAGGAAGGTGGGAGGGGAGGGAGGTATTTTGGGGGGTTGGGAGGGGGTTTGGGAGGGGGTTTTTGGTTTGGGGGAGGGGTAGGGGGGAAAAAGTTGAGGTGGTTGGGGGGGAAGGGGGGAGAGGGGGTTTTAGGGGGGGGGGGAAAACGTGTTTGTGTCAAGTGTTTTTTGTCAATTTGGGGGAGGGTGGGGGTGGGTGTGGGGGTGTGGCTTTGTGGTGGGGTTTTGGGGTGTGTTTTGTGTGTGGGTGTGTGTGTGTTGTGTGTGTGGGTTGTGTGGTTTTGTGGTGTGTGGGGGGTTTGTGTGTGTGTGGTGGGGTATGTTGGTTTTTGGGTGGGGTGTTTTGTGGTGTGTGTGTGTGGGGTGTGTGTGGTTGGGTGTGTGGGTGGGGTTTTGTGTTTGGGGTGGTGTGTGTGTGGGGTGTTTAAAATGTGGTGTTTTGTGTGTGGTGTGTGGGTGTTTTGGTGTGTGTGTGTTGGTGTGTGTGTGTGTGGGTGTGTGTGTTTTGGGGTTTGTGGTTGTGGGGTGTGTTTTGTTGTTGGTGGGGTTGTATGTTGTGGTGTGTGTGTGGGGAAATTTTTTTTTATGTATGTAGGGATGGTGTGAAAGTGTGTGTGTAGTATGTTTTGGGGTGTGGTGTGGGGTGGTTGTGTGTGTGTGTGTGTGTGTGTGTGGTGTGGGGAGTGTCTCCCCTTGTGGGGTGTGTGCTTGTGTGTGAGGGTGGGAGGGTTAGGGAGGGTAGGTTGGGGTGGTTGAAAGATCCGTCGTGTCCCCCACAAATTTTGTCTCTTTTAATCTTTCCCAATTATTTATTTCTCCCCACTTTTTTGCCCTTTCTGGTTTTTACTTATTAATTGTTGCTGGTTTTTAAATCATTTTCCTTGTTCAAAATTGAAGAGGACTTCCAAGTTTCCCTAAGTTTTCTTCTGCTAAAAACCCCCGGGTTTAGTAACCCCCTGCCTGTGTGCGTTTTGTGTTTTGTGTGGTTTTGTGGTGGTTGTGTGTGGGGGGTTTTTGGGGAAGAATTTTGTGCGGTGAAATGACGGGGCCGCAATTTCCTTGTGACCAAAACACAACCCCCCGGGGGACCGGACCCTAGCACCGTCTTAAAAAATGTTCCCCTTTAAAAATTTGTCCCACCACCTTCTCACCTCGTCAAACTATTTTTCTCTTTGTCTATGCAAATTTTCTATTCTAATTCGGGTAATGCTTGCGGGAGTGAGTGCCAGTATCAAAAAAGAAGCAAGGCCAGCCGGGGGCCGTAAAACATGAAAACCAAACAAAAAGGGGGAATAAATTCCCAATTTGACATTTTGGCCAGTTGCTGAGACAAAATGTCGGCGTGGGCCTTTAAACCCCAAATTTTGGAGCCCTTCACCCGTGATAAATTTTAAAACCCCTTTATATTCTCATACTTTCCGGCTCCCCTCACGCGATTTCACTTTCACTGATGAAGTATAAAATTCACATTTTTAAAACACTTCATTTTATATGTTTTAATGGCCCCACAACTTGCGTAAAGGGCACTTTTTAAAAGGGCCTACCGCAAACCAAATGTGGAAACAGCCCCCTAACCCCCCCAAAACCCGGTTTTGCACTTAAAATTTTGTTTTCCAGTTTTTCCTCTCATTTTCCTTTAACTAAAAATTTTTAATTTCCCTCGTAGTTTTTTTTAATGCCCTTCCACTCCCAACTGTTTAAATGCAAGGGTTTTATTGCACCCCCATACAACCTAAGGATCTGGGGGAGCCTTGTTACCCACGTTTTTCCCCCCACGGACCCACGCTAGGTAGTGTGCATGTGCATGGGGGGTTGTGTGTGGTGGTGTTTTGGTGTGTGTTGTGTGTGTTTTGTGGGGTTTTGTATGTGTGTTTTGTGTGTGTGTGTGTGTGTGGTGTGTGTGTGGTGTGTTTGTGTGTGTGTGAGGGGTTGTGTGTGTTTTTTTGTGTGTGTTACTCACCTTTTTGTACTCACCTTTTTGGGGTTGAAGGGTCGAGTCCCCAGCCCCCCTGGCCCGCCTCTTGGGCGATTGCTCTAGTCCTCTCTTTTCCCTGCCCCATGGCTCTACCCTACCTCCCCTTTAAAAAACTATGTTTTGGTTTTCCCGGGGCATCCCCCCAAAACACTTTCTAGGCAAATTCCATGGCCGGACTACTTTTAAACTGGGAAACTACCTAACCCCCCTTTGATTCATCTGAGTCTTAAAATTTCCCAAAATTGTAAACCTCTTGTGTTTTGGGGCCCCATCCGGGAACTTCCCGTCTTTGTCCACCTCGTCTATTCCGAAACAGTATTTTTATGTCGTTATCATGTCCCCCCCCTGCCCCTCCGGGCCTCCATTCGTCGGGGCCGTTTCCCCCAACCTTTCTTAAATAGGACAATCCCCGTAGTCGGGGACTAGTCTTGTTGCAAACCTTTGCACTTTTTTTTAATTTTTTTGACGTGCTTGACTAGGTGGTGGATTAAAACTGGTTGAATACCCAGTATGGGCCTGACGTAAAGGTATACAAAATCTTAAACGTCCTTAGGGTTTATGGGAACGCTATCCGTTGGTTTCCCGGGGGCCCCCGTATGCTGCAGCAGTTTTTTGATTGATGTCGCCTCAGGAGATATGCTGGGTTTTAATCCCTCACCCCAGTTTTTTTTTCCTTGGAGTGGGTTTTTGGAAAGTTTTGGGCCATCTAAACTTTATTGGTCTGCGGTTTTTCTTTCCCCTTCCCCCAATCTTCATGACTTTGCTTTTGGCAAGGTAAAATTCAAAAAACCAGTTGGGGAAACCAGCTTTTTAGCCTTTTTCCGGCCCTTTTTTTGTAGCCTGCCTGATCCTCTTTCCGAATTTGTTTCTTCTCATTAACTTCACATCATCGGGCAAAAAAGGGGAATTTTCTGAGTCTACCCCCTTCCGTTTGTCTTTTCACTTATACCAAGAACAGCACGGTCCTAGGACTGCCCCCTGGGAACCCCCGGGGGTCACAGGCGCCCACTCTGCCCCCGTGGGCGAACCAGACTTTGGTTTTTTGCCTCCCGTCAGATATTCCCGATCCATTGCAGTGCCTTTCCCTTTTTGTGTGCCTGATCCCCCTTGCTTTTGCATTAACCTCTTGTGAGGAAAATGTTTTCCCAAGACCCTTTTTTGGGGTCCAAAAATACGCAGTCATCCACCCCTCTCTCTCTTTTCTTACTTCTGTCCCTTGTCATAAAACTCTAGTTTTGGTTTGTGACACAGGATTTTACTTCCCTGAAACTGTGGTGGTTGGTTTAATTTTTACAACTTGTTTCTTTCCCGGTTTCCCCACCCCTTCTCCCTCTGATGTTTTCTCCATGGGCCTTGATTCTTTCCCTTTTTTTTATACAGGGGCTGTTGTTTTTGTGCCTCATTCTGTTTTCCCCCTTTTTTAAAAAATTTTATACCAAATTTTCCCCTTTTCCCTACCCCAGGGGTTGGGCCCTTTCAAAGGGTGTGTTGAAGATCTTTGTTAAAAGGGTCACACAATATCTCTGCTCCCCTTTAAGGGGCCCCCTGGGGGAAGGGTTTTCCCGGTCCCCCCGCCTTTGGGTGTCAAGTTTTGCTTTGCCGTTCTTCACCTCCTCCTTGGGTTTATGTAAACCTTTTTCCAGCACTTTCTGGGTGCCCCCCTGTTCTGATTTCTTGGGGGTCCTAAGGTTTCCCCCTTTTAAAAAAAAAAACCCCTTTAAAAAAACTTGTGTTGATCCCCCCCTGACATACCTCTCGGTCGTTTTTTGTGAATTCCCCATCACCCCTTTCCCCAGTCTGATTACCCGGTCCTTTTAAATGTTGTTTTCCCCCCAGATGTGGCTGTACAAAAAGGGTTCGGGTCAGTCTTTACTTTTGATGGGTAGCATTTTCATATTGTTCCTGACCCCCCTTTTTTTTCTGTGGAAAATTTTGTTTCGGCTCTTCGGGGTGATTTTTTTTTATTTTTCCCCCCAGGTTTTCCCGTCTTCTGTAAACCTTTTTCCTTTTTCTAGTACACCTATTTTTTCCCCCCTACAAACCCTTTGGGGGAACCCAAAGGCTCGTTTTCTTTCCCCTTATTTTTTTTCCCTTGGGAACAAACCTCTTCTCTCTCCTTGCTTTTTGTTGCTACCTTGTCCATCTTTTTTTGTACTGGGTTTTTTCCCGTCCCCCCGGGGTTTTTGGGGTGTTTTGGGTGTGTGTGTGTGCATGTGTGTGTGTGTGTGTGTAAAAGTGTGTATGTGTTTGTGGAGTGTTTTACTCACCCATTTGTCTCACAAAATTTTTTGGGGGGGGGGGTTTGAATTTACAGCTCCCCGGGCCCCGCCCCCTCGCTGATTTCACTAGGGTTTTCTTCTCCCGCTCCCAATTTTCCCTTTTTCAAACCTCGTCTTAAAACAAAGTATGGTTTTCCCGCCTTTTACTAAAAGTCACTTTCTAGGGTATTTTCCCTTCCTGACAACTCTGTGACGAAAGAAATCCCTTTCCCAACGCCCTTTGATCACAGGGGGTCTTTTAAATTCCCCGTTGTGGGCCCCCTTTTTTCTGTGTCTCATCTCGGGGAAAAAATCCTGTCTTTGTCCCCCCCTTGGGCAATTCCCCCGCGTATTTTTTATTTTTATTTCATGCCAAAAAGCTTGGGTTTTTAAACGGTGCGGCATGACCCTGCGTATTGGGTGTGGGAAAAAGTTACAAGAGTCAGCCAGACTGTCAAACAAAACTGTTTTTCGCGGAAAAATTTCTGCGCGAATCTTAGTGTTGACTTTAACGTCAAGTTGACGTAAAAACAAAAAAGTTTTTTCCCCGCCTTTAACAAAAAAAACATTTTGTAAAAAAGAAAAACTTTTCTTTGGGTTTTTTGAAATACGAATTTTTTTTACACTGGGAAAAAACAATTTTTTTCCCCTTTTATAATTTAGACAAAATTTTTAATATTTAAAACACTAAAAAAGAAAAAAATAACCCAAAATGCCCCAAAGATAAACTTCCCCATAGAATTTAAAACCCAAATATTTAAAATATATTAAATCACATAAATTTTTACGCAAAACAACCCCGGAGGAAAGTTTATTGGTTTGCTCTTGGTTCTCGTGTGCAATTTAACACATCAGGAGCTCGCAAAGGGGCAAAAAAAAGGGAAAAAAGCAAAAAAATACGTTCAGAGGAAGCCTTTGCAAAGGGCAAATTTTCCCCTAAAGATATTTTCTTGAAAAATCCTCCTTTTTTTTTTGCAAAAATCCCAAACTATGATGGGGTTTTATTACAACACAAAGACCTAGCTATAATCAACTCCCCCGGGGGGCTGTTTGGCATTTTTTATCGCTTGTTCCACGATAATTTTCTTAAAACTGTCTAAAAGTTATAAAATAAAGAATTAATAAAGTGGGTTTCCAAAAAAATCATGTTATTAATCTTCTCTTCCACGAAATCAAATTTTTTCACCCAAACGTCAATGCATAAATTTTTAATCATTTTGGGGTTTTGGGTGTCCCCGTTTAAGGGAAATCCCAAATATTTTTATTTTTTTTGCATTTTTATGCTGCTTTTCCCCCCTTTAAATTTCAATAATTCCTTGATTTACCTTTTTACTTATGGGTTTTGATTTTTAGATTTTGCCAAAACCCTATGCAAATTTATTGTGCTCCCCATATCCAACCTGTAGCGCAAAAAGCATATGGATACCACAAGGCCTAGGGAAATAGGCCTTTTGTAAACCATTTTGTGTGTATATGTTTGTTCCATTGTGTGTACCATAGGGTTCAGGTGTACATATGGATTTTTATAAAATTACCCGTTCATTATCTGTTACAAGCAAATTTAGGAAATTTTCTTAGTAAAACTGGTAAACTTATTTTCAAAATTTAAAAAGAATTTTGACATGTCCCCCAGGTTATTAAAACTCTCTGTGTATTCCTCCCAAAAAGTGGACAATAAAGCCCCATAAGGGTTTAAGAAAAGTGACAATTTGCATGACCAAATAATCTGCATTAAATTTGATCATCTTACAAATGGGGGGGAAATTGGAACGCTTTTAATATTTTCCCCAAAGGGTGTTGTGAGGGTGTTTTTTGGGGTGTTGGGTGCGGGTGTGTGGGGGAGGGGGTGTGGTGTGTGGGGTGGTGCGTGTGTGGGTGTTTTGCGGGGTGTGTGGGTGTGGGTGTGCGTGGTTTTGGGTGTGTGTGTGCGTGTGTGGGTTTGTTTTGGGTTTTTGTGAGGGTGTGTGTTGGTGTGTGTGAGGGTGGTTTTTGGGGGGTGTTGGGTTTGGGGTGTGTGTGTGTGGGTTTTGCGTCCTTTGTGTTTTGCATATATTTGTACGCCGTGGAACCCTTTCCGTGCATGCGCCCCCGTGTGTGTATGTGCGCGCGGGGCCTAGTGGGGGGGGTAAATCCACTTAATAATTTTTATTTTAATAATCATTACAAAATTTTGACCAGGGGGTGGGGTTTTCAGTGGTTTTAAAAACTTTTTTAAAATTTTTCTTTACGTAACCATGTTAGGAGTGAAGCGATTCATTACCTCCGAAAATTTTCAAGATTGTGACCATCTACCTGGAGTTCATTAAACCTTTTTGACAATTTTACTTTCAAATTTTTGGGGCCCGTCACTGGAACCCCAATTTTTGGAAATTTTTAATCTTTGAAACCGCCCACAGGGGAAGGGGATGTTGGTTTTAAAAGAAATTAAAAATAAATGTTTTGTGTGTGGTGTGTGTTGTGTGTGTGTGTGTGGGTGTTGTGTGTGTGTGTGTGTGTTTTGTGTTTTGTGGTTTTTGTGTGGAGTGTGTGTGGTGTGTGTTGGGCTCAACAATCAAAATTTTTTCACCAATAATCCCCACAGTGGGGACCGGGGGTGGAAAGTGTGAATTCTCATTACACAAAAAATTTGTTCCTGAAAATTTTAAGCCATTTTAAACGTAAAATAACCATTCAAAAGAATTCTTTTTTTGTAACTTGTGAGCTCATTTCCTTTTGTACCTAGTTTAGCTATCAAAATTTGGGGGCCCCCGTCCCTGGACCAATTTACGTACCTCGTAAACTGTAAATTTTGTAACTTTTCATGAAATTGGACCAGGGCTTACCTGGATTCATTCCTTTGTAAATTGTGGAAATTCATTACCTTTGTAAATTGTGATTTTAAATTTCCTTTGTAAATTTTGGGTTCAATTTCCTTTTGTAAATTTGTGATTCATTACCTTTGTAAATTGTGATTCATTCCTCTTAAATTGCTAGCTATCAAAACTTTTTTAGTCCGTCCCCGGACCAATTTTGTACCTCTGTTAAACTTTTGACTCCGCCCACAGGATGGGTATGTGGTGACTACCGCCCCCCAGGGTGGGTATGTGGTTTACTACCCCCCCACAGGAATTTGGTATATGGTGACTACCGCCCCCAGGTTTGGGGATGGGGGTGACTAGCCCCAGGATGGGTAGGGGGGCATTTAAAAAAACATATTAAACTAACTAAAAAACCAAAAGGGTGTTTCATCGTCAGGGGGGAAACGTCAAACCTTTTTAAATTTTTAAATTTGCAGGGGGGGGAAACGTCACCTTTTAATAAAAAATTTACAAATGAATCTAATTTTTTAATTTTTTGATTATCGTTTAAAATTTTTCCCTGTCATTCACTTTTTGATCTGTACGATGGGTTTTACTAACTAGATCTATTTTGGTCAGGGAGAAAAATTAGAAAAAATTTTTCCCTCTTTTAAAAATTTTCCCTCTATAAAGTTTAAACCCTCTATAAAGTTATTCCTCTTTAGGGCCCGCAAATTCTCACCCCAATTTCAAATTCAGGCCCGGGAAACCCCTTTTTGGCCTCGGAAAAATCCGAATTACCCTTGCACCACCCCGAGGACCAATGTTTTACATTAGATTCAACTTTGGGGTCCTCAAATGGCTGCTTTTTCTACCCCCCCCCCCCCCCCCCCTTTTCCCTACTTTGAAAATTTTTTCGAAGGGTCCAAACAGCATTATATTTTATTACGCAGTTATTATATTATTCATTCATGTGTTCTACATTTATGTAATTATGTAAACAATATCAACAATATCGCTGTAATGAATAATCCAAGTCGTCTGTGCCCCAGTGCATGCTACTGGAATAGTGCAGAGTGCGGCATATGTTAATAATGCACTTGCATATTAGTGTTAAAGATCTGAAGTGAATGAGGACGTACGGAGCCAAGATCTAACTCAAACATTCCACTAAAATATTACAGATTGGCAGCAAAACCAAAGTGGAATTTTCTTCTTAGATCATTGAGAATAATTAATACAATAAAATACACCAGCAAACTGAACTTGAAGCCGCTCTCGGAAGGGGAAGGGGCACCGTGGCCACCAGGCCACCATGCCAAGGTGCTCCGTGGGTAAAGCTCTCGCTTTACACGGTAAGGTGTGTTTCTTTACACCGGTTGCCTATATTCAGTAAAATTGGTACCTGGATGTCAGTGAACTGGTGTGGGTCGCATCCTGGGACAAAACTGACCTAATTTGCGGGAAATGCTCAGCATAACAAACGGCTTTCTGTATAGTAATTTGTCACTGATGTCAGCTAGGCGAAAATACTTCAGTGTATCGTGTGTATCTGGAAAGTGTGTATCGTATGTCGTGTGCATCGGAATGAGCCAAGGTGTGGGTGGCGAAACAAAGTGAACTGGAAATGTGGAAGGGCGTGATGAGGGACCTGCACTGATCTGTAGCTCTGGGTCTCCTGTGACAGAGGGAGAACGTCACTCTCGGGATGAGGTCTAACCTTTGTTGTCAAAATTGTTTGGAGTTTATATCAGGACATAAAATTTAGGATATATATTCCAAAATGTATATTTTTTTCTGAAATTACACATTTGTTTTTTATACACACACTAAAGAATAGTATATCTATTTTGATACTTGGGATATAGTTCTCAGAATGCTTGTAGATTACAAACCATGTCATGTTTTTGGATTTTAAATCAGGACATTAAACATAATATATATGTGATAGAATGTTTATTTTTCTTAATGTAAATACACCAATAAAACATTTTAATCCTCATCTTAGGTAATAAATTCTCTTGACTAGCTGTGTGCAGGTGATATTCAATAGCAATTACTTTGTGCAGAAGACAGGCTTTGAAACTAACAAATCAATAGTAAAAAATAAAGGGGACACTACTCCCACGAGCCCTCCTATAGCGGGGAAGGTGCCAGAGCCAGAGCTTGCTGCCACCTGCAGCTCACGAGACTGCCATTCCCACGAGCTCCCCTGGGGCGGGGGAGATAGCAGACCAGAGGACTATCTTCTCCCTACGAGCCCCATGAGGGCGAGGAATGGGGCTAGGCCTGGGGACAGTTGGTCCCTGAAGATAAGGAGGCACTTGTACCTTCTCCCATGGCAGACAGGTTTCAAACATTCCCAAGATAGGGAGCCAAGGTGGGTCACCACCTGGAAAAGATTCGGGTCGGGAGAGTACCGGCGAATCAAGAAGAAGTACAAAAATATTTAAGAGAGGAATTGTGTGTGTGGCAATACTCAAGGTAACGTAAATGTGACAGCGTCTTCAAGAGAACTCTAGAATGGAAATATGAACTCGATTGTTTATAAAAACCGTGCATAAAATTATGTGAGGCGTTCTTACCTACGCATCACGTAGCAAAGTATTTGCGTCCATTATCGCGAAGTTAGTAAATGTTTTAAAGTAAATATACAAGTCTCTGGATGTCCTGTAGCTGGATCGTTAGTGCACTCAGCTCACACGTTCAGGTCCGGGGTTCGAATCTCCTCCGGTACGGCTGGAAAACATTAGGGATGGGTTTCCATAAGACACCTGTTGTCCCTGTTCACCCATCAGTAAAATGGGTACCTGAGCGTTAGTGGACTTGTGTGGGTGGCATCTTGGGACAAAACTGAGCTAATTTACGGGAAATGCTCAGCATAACAAGTGAGTTTATGTACAGCAGTATGTCACTGATGTTACTTAAGACTGTATACATTGTACCTGTACTTGTAGTAAATAAAAATTTTATTATATTGTTCTAATAATGTTTTAAATGCCACTGTAAGGCTCGACAGGTTAGGTTAGGTAAGGTTCGTTAGGAAGCAGGACAAGTATTTCCTGACGCTGGTATTAGTCAGATGATGACCCGCCGGTGGAATTTTTGGTCATCTGACCGAGACCTTCTGCTGGCTGACTGGTCCACCACTTTAAAAATTATGGTCATAGTTACAACCATTTTCATACTTTAAGGCTAGACAATTTTCGTTACCATTTAGAGATGGATCACTGATGTCAGTGAAAGATTCTTGATCAGAATAATAGGAGCTGTTCTTTCTCTCGGATCAAACCTGATTACCTCCCAGTCTTCAGGCTTCCAAATACTACTACTAATGCTACTACTAGTAGTACTTGCTGCTGATACCCTACTACTGCTGCTAATAATAATAATAATAACAAAAATAACAACAATAATAATAATCACTTTACGATGTGATGATTTTCATATGGATTTTACATTCCACCAAAAAGGCATTTTCCACAAATTTAATTAATCTCCATCTTAGCTTCATTCCAGCTACTATCTTACACTCATAAGAATAAATGAGAGTTTGATTAGAAAATGTGATTTAAAACACTTTCTTATGTACTATGAATTATAATATCAGGGTCAATAGAAATTGAATTATTATTATTATTAAAGATTAGCCGGTAGTCTCCCGGCCCGGGCCTTTTCCAAGTGGTGGCCCGGCCTTGGCTCCCTCTTTAGGGAGTGTCTGAGACCTAAGTCTCCCATGGGAGGAGGCACAAGTACCTCCTCATCTTTGGGACCAACTGTCACCAGGCCTAGCCACAAGCTAGGCCTCTCTGGTCTGCCATCCCTGCCCCAAGGGGGCTAATGGGAATGACAGTCTTATGAGCTAAAGGCTCAGGCACCTACCCTACCCTAGAAGGGTTAGGCATGGTGTCGATGAGAAATTGAAATTACTAACAAAACATTGATCTTTCCCACAACAATGATCTTAATTTTTTCCAAATCTTCATGTAAATGTATTGTATGTGGAGACAGAGTTGTGGTCACCAGTCCACCATCCACAAAGGTTTAAAGTCGCCCTTTAAATCCATTATCAAAAATAAATATTTCTGCATAATTATTAAATTAGTAAACAGAAAATATTATTCTCAGAATATTTCAAGACTGATAAGTTTTGTGAGTTGACTTTTAATTTGGTGTGAAAAAAATTTTAAACACGTTGAGAGGTTTATAAAGAGGCATTATGTATCCTAAGTAAAAATTAACGTGGTAATCAGTTACGAAAGTATGAGAATTGTGTCTGAATAATAACAATTATCGTATATTTGTGAATCAGGCAAGAGTTGGCAGCCACGGTGCCACTATCATGTGACACCAACTAAGGCAAGAGTTGGCAGCCACGGTGCCACTATCATGTGACACCAACTAAGGCAAGAGTTGGCAGCCACGGTGCCACTATCATGTGACACCAACTAAGGCAAGAGTTGGCAGCCACAGTGCCACTATCATGTGACACCAACTAAGGCAAGAGTTGGCAGCCATAGTGCCACTATCATGTGACACCAACTAAGGCAAGAGTTGGCAGCCACGGTGCCACTATCATGTGACACCAACTAAGGCAAGAGTTGGCAGCCACGGTGCCACTATCATGTGACACCAACTAAGGCAAGAGTTGGCAGCCACGGTGCCACTATCATGTGACACCAACTAAGGCAAGAGTTGGCAGCCCACGGTGCCACTATCATGTGACACCAACTAAGGCAAGAGTTGGCAGCCACAGTGCCACTATCATGTGACACCACTAAGGCAAGAGTTGGCAGCCACGGTGCCACTATCATGTGACACCAACTAAGGCAAGAGTTGGCAGCCACAGTGCCACTATCATGTGACACCAACTAAGGCAAGAGTTGGCAGCCACAGTGCCACTATCATGTGACACCAACTAAGGCAAGAGTTGGCAGCCACGGTGCCACTATCATGTGACACCAACTAAGGCAAGAGTTGGCAGCCACGGTGCCACTTCATGTGACACCAACTAAGGCAAGAGTTGGCAGCCACGGTGCCACTATCATGTGACACCAACTAAGGCAAGAGTTGGCAGCCACAGTGCCACTATCATGTGACACCAACTAAGGCAAAGAGTTGGCAGCCACGGTGCCACTATCATGTGACACCAACTAAGGCAAGAGTTGGCAGCCACGGTGCCACTATCATGTGACACCAACTAAGGCAAGAGTTGGCAGCCACGGTGCCACTATCATGTGACACCAACTAAGGCAAGAGTTGGCAGCCACGGTGCCACTATCATGTGACACCAACTAAGGCAAGAGTTGGCAGCCACGGTGCCACTATCATGTGACACCAACTAAGGCAAGAGTTGGCAGCCACGGTGCCACTATCATGTGACACCAACTAAGGCAAGAGTTGGCAGCCACGGTGCCACTATCATGGACACCAACTAAGGCAAGAGTTGGCAGCCACAGTGCCACTATCATGTGACACCAACTAAGGCAAGAGTTGGCAGCCACAGTGCCACTATCATGTGACACCAACTAAGGCAAGAGTTGGCAGCCACGGTGCCACTATCATGTGACACCAACTAAGGCAAGAGTTGGCAGCCACAGTGCCACTATCATGTGACACCAACTAAGGCAAGAGTTGGCAGCCACGGTGCCACTATCATGTGACACCAACTAAGGCAAAGAGTTGGCAGCCACAGTGCCACTATCATGTGACACCAACTAAGGCAAGAGTTGGCAGCCACGGTGCCACTATCATGTGACACCAACTAAGGCAAGAGTTGGCAGCCACGGTGCCACTATCATGTGACATCAACTAAGGCAAGAGTTGGCAGCCACGGTGCCACTATCATGTGACACCAACTAAGGCAAGAGTTGGCAGCCACGGTGCCACTATCATGTGACACCAACTAAGGCAAGATGTGGCAGCCACGGTGCCACTATCATGTGACACCAACTAAGGCAAGAGTTGGCAGCCACAGTGCCACTATCATGTGACACCAACTAAGGCAAGAGTTGGCAGTCACAGTGCCACTATCA
This sequence comes from Cherax quadricarinatus, assembly GCF_026875155.1. Lineage (NCBI taxonomy): Eukaryota > Metazoa > Arthropoda > Malacostraca > Decapoda > Parastacidae > Cherax > Cherax quadricarinatus. The sequence continues at coordinate 48,672,695 of NC_069421.1, forward strand.
TGTGACACCAACTAAGGCAAGAGTTGGCAGCCACAGTGCCACTATCATGTGACACCGACTAAAGCAAGAGTTGGCAGTTACAGTGCCATTATCATGTGACACCAACTAAGGCAAGAGTTGGCAGCCACAGTGCCACTATCATGTGACACCAACTAAGGCAAGAGTTGGCAGCCACAGTGCCACTATCATGTGACAACCACTAAGGCAAAGGTTGGCAGCCACAGTGCCACTATCATGTGACAACCAACTAAGGCAAGAGTTGGCAGCCACAGTGCCACTATCATGTGACACCAACTAAGGCAAGAGTTGGCAGCCACAGTGCCACTATCATGTGACACCAACTAAGGCAAGAGTTGGCAGCCACAGTGCCACTATCATGTGACACCAACTAAGGCAAGAGTTGGCAGCCACAGTGCCACTATCATGTGACAGCAACATAATACAGATAACAATGAAGGTAGTATTGTGTTTATTATGCTTATCAGGAAGTTGGTAAACATGATGGGTCGGACAAAAACCTCTGCTTCATAAAAAAGAACAATAGGAGAATGTCGTGGATTTAGTGAGAGGTGGATTACTGATTTTCTTGTTTTGTTTTAAGGAGTAACAGTACCATTGACCAGGAATACAATGAAAATATTTGTTTTGTTTTAAGAAATACAATGTTAAAAGGCACTATGAATCACCTCGCAAGAACTACTCGTTGTTTCAAGAGAAAGTGTAAAAAATAGGATAATTTCTTTCAAAACTTAACAGCAAAAAATTTTTTACCATGGGTAGTGGAGGAAATGTATGTGTGGCACCGGATAGCAATGACGTGGTCAAATATATTGCTGAGAGAGGCAGATCATCTCTGATGGGGAGTCTGCGAGGGACTGAAGGTAGTTTTCCACACTTTCCTTACTTTAAAGAACTTGTATACAAAAAATTTATTAAATCCTCTTTTTACGGTAAAATGAGGATTTAATTAATTATTGACTTAAGAAAAGTCTTGGTGATTTCCACTATAATGAGCAGATGAAAATGTTTCCTAATCCCGTCGAAGTTTCGCCAGAGGACTTAAGTGAAACAATTCTGATGGAATTTGTTGATTTTCCTGGCAAAAACCCCCTCTGAGACGTGTACACGGAACAGTCAGAAGAAATTTTATGCACATCTACTTGACATTTTCAAATTTAAAGAATCAGAACTTCGGCTGAAACTTACTGATGAACATATATATGCAAACTTTCCAGAATTTGTCACAAATATTGAACGTAATGTTGCTGCTCTCTCTACTAAATCTTAGCTCCAAATACCATACTAAAATGTGCTTTAAATGTTCTTTAAGTGTGCTACCATTCTCCATGAGGAAGTGGAAAAGAATCTTTCCTCCGTAAGCCATACATGTCGTAGGAGGCGACTAAAATGCCGGGAGCAATGGGATAATAACTCCTTCTCCTGTATAAACTACTAAAAAAAGAGAAGAACTTATAAAACTGGGACGTTTGAATGTGCGTGGATGTAGTACAGATGATAAGAAAGAGATGATTGCTAATGTTACAAATGACAAGAAGTTGGATGTCCTAGCTCTAAGCGAAACAAAGCAGACGGGGGTAAGTGAGTTTCAGTGGGGAGAAATAAAATGTGGAAAATTTTGATGTAATTTCCCAAATTTATATTGTATAAATTTTATAATGAAAATGTGCATAATTAGTGTATTACTGTTGGCTTAAAATTTAATTGAGAGGGAAAAAGAGAATGAGGAGACAATATCTGCGCTTGGTCGAGGGAGAGGGGGAGGTGCAGGGGGGTCGAGGGAGAGGGGGAGGTGCAGGGGGGTCGAGGGGAGAGGGGGAGGTGCAGGGGGGTCGAGGGGAGAGGGGGGTGCAGGGGGGAATTGAATCATGTGGAGACTGGTCGAAAATGGGACCAGGACTTTGGCGTTTCCAGAGGCCTAATGGGGAATGTTGGCCTCACTTCATAATAGGAAGCATTGCAACTGTTCCCTGTATAGAATATGAGACAGGAAATTAACGAAACTACCATTACAGGGTGGTGAGAATGAAAAATAGTGAGTGTGTAGGCGGTGATAATAAACTCGTTTAATTAAATCAAGTTTTATCGAGGATAAATAGGAGTAAGTCCGGAGTATCTGAGAGAGGTAGAGCTGAAGAAAGTGTATCAATAATGTTGAAGGGCCAGTTATGGAAGGGGAAGAGGGAATATAAATGTAAAAATTTCAGGATTATGTGCATTAAAATGAGGGTCGGATGCAAAAAGTGGACCATAAAAAGAGTGTAGGTACCTGGAGAAGAAAGGAGAGTAGAGGAGAGAGGTTCTGGGAGATGTTAAGTGAATGTGTAGGAACTTATGAATCAAGTGAGAGAGTAATTTTGGTAGAGGACCTAAATGCTAAAGTAGGAGAAACGTTTAGAGAGGGTGTGGTAGGTAAGTTTGGAGTACCTGGTGTAAATTATAATGGGGGAGGGCCATTGACTGAACATTGTATGGAAAGGAGTTTGCTTATAGGTAATACATATTAAAAAAAAACCATGCTGAGATTCATTAATCAATTTAAGCCTTTAGAGATGGCATGTTAGAAGTTTTTACAAACTTTTTGTAACTAAAAAATTGCAAAGTAAAAGTGATGCAAGACAGGAGGAATATATGGAGAAAAAAAGAGAGGTTAAGAGAGTAGTGAAGGAATGTAAAATGAGAACAAATTACTGAGTAGGTGAGATGTTATCAACAAATTTGGTTGAAGATTAGAAAAAGGTCTTTAGAGTGAGATTTATAAGTTGAGGAAACCTAGAGAAAGAATGGATTTGTTAGTTGAAAATAGGAGAGGAGAGTTATTAAATGGAGAGTAGAGGTATTGGGAAGATGGAGGGAATATTTTGAAGAATTGTTAAATGTTGATGAAGATAGGGAATCTGTGATTTTGTGTACAGGGCAAGAAGGAATAACATCTTGTAGGAGTGATGAAGAGCCAGTTGTGAGTGTGGGGGAAGTGCGTGGGGCAGTGAGTAGAATAAAAGGGAGGGGGGGGGGTAAAGCAGCTGGGACTGATGGGATAAAGATAGAAGTGTTAAAAGCAGGTGGGGATATAGTTTTGTAGTGGTTAGAGCTTTTATTTAATAAATGTATGGAAGAGGGGAAGGTACATAGGGACTGGCAGAGAGCATGCATAGTTCCTTTGTATAAAGGCAAAGTGGACGAAAGAGAGTGTAAAAGTATAGGGGAATAAGTCTGTTGAGTATACCTGGTAAAGTGTGTGGTAGAGTTAATATTGATAGAATTAAAAGTTAGACGGAGAGCAGGATAACAGATGAGAAAGGAGGCTTTAGGAAGGGTAGGGGGTGTATAGACCAAGTGTTTACAGTGAAACATTCAGGTAAAAAGCATTTTCGTAAAGGTGAATAGGTTTTTGTGACTTAAAGGATTTGGAAAAGGCGTATGATAGGGTGGATAGAGGCTAATGTGACAGATGTTGCAAATGTATGGAATAGGAGGCAGGATACTGAAAGCAGTTAAGAGTTTACACGAGGATAGTCAGGCCCAGTTTACAGTATGTAGGAGAGAGATTATTTCCCAGTAAAAGTAGGCCTTAGATAAAGATGTGTGATGTCACCGTGGTTGTTCAATATTTATAGATGAGGCTGTAAGAGAAATGAATGCTTGGGTGTTGGCATGAGGAGTGGGGTTTGAAGATAAGGAATCTAACACAACGTGGAAGTTGTCGCAATTGCTTTTTTCTGATGACACTGTGCTTTTGGGAGATTCTGAAGAGAAGTTGCAGAGGTTGGTGGATGAGTTTGGTAGGGTATGTAAAAGAAGGAAATTAAAAGTGAATATTGGAAAGATTAAGTTGATGAAGATAACAAAACAATTAGGTAACGAAAGATTGGATATCAGATTGGAGGGAGAGAGTATGGAGGTGGTGAATGTATTCAGATATTTGGGAGTGGACGTGTCAGCAGATGGGTCTATGAGAGGTGAATTGAATCATGGAAGTGACGAGGGGAAGAAGGTGAGTGGTGCACTGAAGAGTCTGAGGAGGCAAAGAACATTATCCATGAAAGCATAGAGAGGAATGTACGAGAGTATATTTATTCCAATGCTCTTTCGTGGGTGTGAAGCATGGGTGGTGAGTGTAGCAACAAGGAGAAGGCTGGATGCAGTGGAGATGTCATGTCTGAGGGCAATGTGTGGTGTGAATATAATGCAGAGAATCCGTAGTTTGAAAATTAGAAGGATGTGCGGAATTACCAAAACTATTATCTAGAGGGCTGAGGAGGGGTTGTTGAGGTGGTTCAGACGTGTAGAAAGACTGGAACAAAACAGAATGACTTCGAGTGTATAAATCTGAAGTGGAAGGCAAATGGGGTAGGGGTCGGCCTAGGAAAGGTTGGAGGGAGGGGGTGAAGGAAGTTCTGTGTGCGAGGGGCTTGGACTTCCAGCAAGCATGTGTGAGCGTGTTAGATAGGAGCGAATGGAGACGGATGTTTTTTAGGTCTTGGGGTGTTAGCAAGGAAACATTTATGAAGGGATTCAGGGAAACCGGCAGGCCGGACTTGAGTCCTACTGACTTGAGTGCCTGCACTCTGGAGGGGTGTTAACGTTGTAGTTTGATAACTGTAGTGTAAGCACGCCTCTGGTAAGACAGTGATGGAGTGAATGATGAAAGTTTTTCTTTTTTAATTAAAAAGTTACAATATTATTACATCGATATATTCAATTTTGTGTTTTTCTGACTAATAATTTACGAAAGAGATTTAGGTTTGATTTTAATAATTATTTCAGTATAATAAAATGCGAGCGAAAAGGTAAACTGATACGCTTTTATGTTACTCTGCCAACTATTGCTAATTATTCTTTTGGTATTAAAGTGAGTTATTTGCAGAATAGGCTGACTAGGTTGGATTCTTTCTTTCAGTTGACAAGGGTGAAACATTTTAACGTTTTCAATGTTGCTTATGTTAGTTTTTACTAAAATCACCTCTTTTTAGGTACAACCCAAATCATACGTTTGTCCATCTAATGTGACGCACATTTCCAATAAAGATGCGGGACAATGTCTAAGTGTTATATGCTAGTTTGTTTCGTCAGTTTAAGTTGAGGTAACCTCTACTTCATTGTACTTAGCAGGTGTTGTTCGTGGACGTGGAATTGTTGCCTGCTGAATCGGAGCCCACCTGTAGTAGTATCACCAGGTACGTAATAATCATGCTCACACACTGTGAAAATAAATTATATTCATGTTAATAAGACAATAGATGATACAACCAGCAAATACTTGCTTTGTGTGCGTGTGTATATATATACATATTTTTTTTTTTTCAACAAGTCGGTCGTCTCCCACCGAGTCAGGGTGACCCAAAAAAGAAAGAAAATCCCCAAAAAGAAAATACTTTCATCATCATTCAACACTTTCACCACACTCACACATTATCACTGCTTTTGCAGAGGTGCTCAGAATACAACAGTTTAGAAGCATATACGTATAAAGATACACAACATATCCCTCCAAACTGCCAATATCCCAAACCCCTCCTTTAAAGTGCAGGCATTGTACTTCCCATTTCCAGGACTCAAGTCCGACTATATGAAAATAACCGGTTTCCCTGAATCCCTTCACTAAATATTACCCTGCTCACACTCCAACAGATCGTCAGGTCCCAAGTATCATTCGTCTCCATTCACTCTTATCTAACACGCTCATGCACGCTTGCTGGAAGTCCAAGCCCCTCGCCCACAAAACCTCCTTTACCCACTCTTTCCAACCCTTTCGAGGACGACCCCTACCCCTCTTTCCTTCCCCTATAGATTTATATGCTTTCCATGTCATTCTACTTTGATCCATTCTCTCTAAATGACCAAACCACCTCAACAACCCCTCTTCTGCCCTCTGACTAATGCTTTTATTAACTCCACACCTTCTAATTTCCACACTCCGAATTTTCTGCATAATATTTACACCACACATTGCCCTTAAACAGGACATCTCCACTGCCTCCAACCGTCTTCTCGCTGCTGCATTTACCACCCAAGCTTCACATCCATATAAGAGTGTTGGTACTACTATATTTTCATACATTCCCTTCTTTGCCTCCATAGATAACGTTTTTTAACTCCACATATACCTCAACGCACCACTCACCTTTTTTCCCTCATCAATTTTATGATTAACCTCATTTGTAATTTGCATTTTTATATTATAAGACTAAAGCTGTTGTACTATAGCTCTTTCTAGCTCAATACATAGTCAATACCAAATTCACTATATTAGACCATAGTGCAATTACTAGTGAGAGACTGGTGCTACTTTTAATTTGTATTTTTATATTATTAGATTAAATTCAGTTGTACCATAGCTCATTCTACCTCAAGACATAGTCAATACCAAATTCACTATATTAGACCATAGTGCAATTACTAGTGAGAGACTAGTGCTATTTTTAATTTGTACTTTTATATTATTAGATTAAACCTATTGTACTTTAGCTCACTCTAGCTCAAAACATAGACTCTACAAAAGTCATTATTAGACCTTAGTGCAATTACAAGTGAGAGTCTTGTTCTATTTTTAATTTGTATTTTTATATTACTAGTTTATACCTAGTTGTACTTAAGTTCATTCCAGCACAACACACAGACAACATCAACTTCATTATGTGTAGTAGTGACTATACCCTACATGACCAAAATACTCTAGCTATATACTTGTCCAAACTTCCAAACCCACTACAGATATCAGTAGTAGAACTCAACACACAACTCAGGATATAAATAACCATAATTTTTTAAATCTAGAAGATGATTGATCACGTTGACCCTGATCTAAACCTCCATAATCTGACACCCAATCAAAACCTATTGGAAAGTAACTGCCTTTATTACACAGCATCACAAGCCACCACTTCCTAAACAATGCTAAAAGTCTATCAGTACTTAACTACAACATCAGGTCCTTAAGCAAACACTATGATGACCTCCTTAGCACTCCTTGAATCACTAAAGACACCCTTCTCCTGCATTATTCTTACTGAGACCTGGCTTAAGCAGGACACAATAGATTTTCTACCCTCTACCAGGATACACAGCAATTTCACAACTGCAGAACAAACCAAGTTGGGGGTGGTATTGCAATCTATTACTCAAACCCAATTATCTTGTCTTAGCACCACTTGCTTTAGTGATGAATATGGGGAATACATTTTTGCTAATTTTACTGTAAAAAACCTTAAGACGCCTATAACAATCGGTGCCATTTACCGGATACCTCACACAAACATCCCAAATTTCAGTGAGAAATTAAAGTCACTAATAACAAACAGACAAATGAATAAGCACCACCTTCTCTTAGCTGGAGACTTCAACATCAACCTTGGCTTACTAGATGATCAGCCTGTAACTGATTTCATCAACAATATGAACAACACACTTCTCATACCAACAATAACTAAACCAACCAGGCTCACTGAGACAAGTGCAACCATAATAGACCACATATGGACCAATATACTAGCCTCCCTTAAATCAGGGATAATCACAGATAGCACTACAGACCACTACCCTACCTTCCTCCTGACAAACATTAGTAAACCACCACTTGAATACAACAAAGTCTCATTTAGACTCCATGACGAGGCCTCAGTAAGGAAGTTCACAGCTGACCTAGAGACTGTTGATTGGCCTACAGAATTCTCCAAGGCCAATGGTATTGATGACTGGACAGACATCTTTCTTAACAAATTACTTAGACTATGCAACAAACATTGTCCTATAAAAACAAAACAGATCACAAACAAACGGCTTGGTTGCCCATGGCTAACCAGCACCATTCTGAAATCCATTGACAAGAAACACCAGTATGAAAAGCAATATAGACAGGGCTTAATACACAAAGATACTCTTAAACACTATTCATCGGCTCTCACCAAAGTAATAAAAAAAGCCAAACAACTATACTACTCCAGTAGATTCACAGACACTAGAGGAGATATAAAAAAGACCTGGAAAACACTCTTTCAGATTCTAGGGACCCACAAACTGAGAAAAACCAAGAATATTGTCCTAACTAAACCTAATGAAACACCACTACATCCCACTGACACAGCTAACAAGATAAACGACTTCTTCTCAAACATAGGATCTAATCTCGCGAGTAAAATCCCACATACCAATGCCCATACCGGGGACTACCTAGATGGAAATTTCCCTAATTCCTTCTATCTTGCACCAACTGAGCCCACGGAAGTCATTGAGATCATAAAGTCACTTAAAAATAACTCGGGGAATCTGTCTCATGTCCCACCATTACTGTACAAGCGAGCGGCCCATGCCCTTTCGCATGCTATTTCATTACTTTTTAACAAGTCAATAGAGACTAGCACCTTCCCGAAACTACTCAAGATGGCAAGGGTTACACCAATACATAAAGGTGGTGACCCTACAGACTTAAACAACTATAGGCCAATATCAAACTTACCATTGCTATCCAAAATCTTTGAGAAACTCGTGCACAGGAGACTGTATTCATTTATAACGCCTCAAAACATACTCAACCCCTGCCAGTTTGGATTCAGGAAAAATAAAAGCACTAATGATGCAATCATAAAAATGCTAGATCTGCTTTACACAGCATTGGAAAATAAGGAATATCCACTAGGAATTTTTATTGACCTAAGAAAAGCTTTTGACACAGTAAACCACGAAATTTCCCACTCACAAACTTGACCACTACGGTATAAGAGGCCATGCGCTTGCTTATTTCAAATCTTACATTACTAATAGGTATCAGTACGTCACCATTAAAGACACAGCATCAGCAACACAGCCTATTGATACTGGAGTTCCGCAGGGAAGTGTCCTTGGTCCCCTGCTCTTCCTCATATACATCAATGACCTACCAAACGTATCCCAACACCTGAAACCCATTCTCTTTGCTGATGACACGACTTATGTCATCTCTCACCCTAATCTTGCCACCCTCAACACCATTGTGAATGAGGAGCTGATTAAAATATCGACTTGGATGACAGCCAATAAACTTACGCTTAACACTGACAAAACTTACTATATTATATTTGGTAGCAGAGCAGGAGATGTACAAATTAACATTAAGATTGACAACACTCTAATTACCAGAAATAATGGGGGAAAATTCCTAGGCTTATACCTTGACAACAACCTGAATTTCAGCACCCATATCCAGCATATAGCCAAAAAAGTATCCAAAACGGTTGGGATCCTCTCCAAGATACGATACTACGTGCCGCAAAATGCCCTTCTCACACTATACCACTCACTTATTTATCCATACCTCACCTACGCTATTTGTGCTTGGGGATCAACTGCAGCAACACACCTAAAGCCAATAATAACCCAACAAAAAGCTGCAGTATGAATAATCACTAAATCCCATCCCTGGCAGCAAAACCCCCCCACTCTTCAAAGATCTAAACTTACTCCCAGTTCAGTACATCCACACTTACTACTGTGCAATCTATATCTACAGGGCCTTAAAACTCTAATATCAACCTTGACCTAAAAAAGCTTTCTTGATAGTTGTGACAGAACCCACAGGCATAACACAAGAAACAAACATCTCTACGACATTCCCCGTGTCCGACTAAACCTTTACAAAAATTCAATGTATGTCAAAGGCCCTAAAATCTGGAATACCCTACCTGAGAACTCTAGAACTGCAGACACATTCATCACCTTCAAAACTACCATTAGAAAAAAATCTTATCTCCCTGATACACCCCGTCAACTAACTACACGAATACCACCTGGTGGTTCACACTTACACTCGCTCACTCATTTGACCATAAACAGAAATATTAATCTCTGTTTAAAATAATGAATCCTGTGATACTCCAATACTGAAACTATATACTGTGCCAAAAGAAAAGCATTCACATTGCTAAACTCACAAACTAGTATTTAGTCACTTAGCCATAATACCAACTTACCTCAAAATTTGTAATATTTTACAATTAAGAATAAAACTAAATATGCCCGAAATGCCTAGCCATGCTAAGCGTTCTAGTGGTACACTCTGTAATCACAATTTTACTACATGTAAACCAAACAATAACCAAATTTCTGTAAACTCAGCATTGTAATCCTTATAGAGAATAAACTTTGAATTTGAATTTGAATTCATAAATCCATCCGCCGACACGTCAACTCCCAAGTATCTGAAAACATTCACTTCTTCCATACTCCTCCTCCCCAATTTGATATCCAATTTTTCTTTATCTAAATCATTTGATACCCTCATCACGTTACTATTTTCTATGTTCACTTTCAACTTTCTACCTTTACACACATTCTCAAACTCATCCACTAACCTTTGCAATTTTTCTTTAGAATCTCCCATAAGCACAGTATCATCAGCAAAAAGTAACTGTGTCAATTCCCATTTTGAATTTGATTCCCCATAATTTAATCCCACCCCTCTCCAGAACACCTAGCATTTACTTCTTTTAAAACCCCCATCTATAAATATATTAAAAAAACCCATGGTGACATTACACATCCCTGTCTAAGACCTACTTTTACCGGGAAGTATTCTCACTCTCTTCTACACACCCTAACCTGAGCCTCACTACCCTCATAAAAGCTCTTTACAGCATTTAGTAACTTACCACCTTTTTCCATAAACTTGCAAATCTGCCACATTGCTCTTCTATCCACTCTATCATATGCCTTTTTCTAAATCCATAAATGCAATAAAAACTTCCCTACCTTTATCTAATACTGTTCACGTATTATGCTTCAATGTAAACACTTGATCTACACATCCCCTACCCACTCTGAAGCCTCCTTGCTCATCCGCAATTCTACATTCTGTCTTACCTCTAATTTTTTTCAATTAAAACCCCTACCTTTATACTTTTCCGGGTATACTCAGTAAACTTATTCCTCTATATTTTTACAATCTCTTTTTTTCCCTTTCCCTTTATATAAAGGGACAATACATGCTCTCCCCCCAATCCCTAGGTACTTCTCCCTCTATCATACATTTATTAAACAAAAGTACCAACCACTCCAAAACTATATCCCCCCTGCTTTTAACATTTCTGTCATGATCCATCAGTTCCAGCTGCTTTACCCTCTTTTTATATATTATATATTTATATAATTTTTTAATATATATATATATATATATATATATATTATATATATATATATATATATATATATATATATATATATATATTATATATTATTCAAAACAACCACTCTGAAAGAATAGAGAAATTCCAAGCGCTTTCGTGACTACTCACATTATCAAGGGAACTATGAAAGTAAAGCATCCAAGGAAGCTAATGAGGGGTCTGGCCAGCACCTCACTATCAGATCCCCCCAACGGTTTTTAAAAACCTGACGCGCGCCGACCCAACTTGGATAGGTCCTTTGCACAACTCACCCACCAAACTATTCTACTCAAGAAAATTTAAAAATTATTTGCCCAATGTTTTAATTAAATTTTCCCCAAAATTTCTTTTAATTAAAAATGAATCTTTTTTTTAAAAACCAAAAAGGAAATATTAAATTTTATTTTTAAAAACGTTTTTAAAAAAACAAAAATTCAAATATTCCTGTCAAAATTTGGCCCTTGCTTGTTTTCTATTTTTCCCAATTTTTTGGGAAAAATCAATTGGATGGCAAAAATTCTCTTTTTTTAAATTTTAAAATAGAGCTTTGGGAAATTTTTGTCCATTTTTTAATGCTATATTTATGTTGTTTTAATCTTATTCGATTTTTTTTACCAGTTTGACCGTAATAAACTTTTTGAAAACGGAAATTTGCCCCCAAAAAAAAAATTTAAAAAAAAAACTTTCCATCGCATTTTGGGGGGAATCTTTATAAAAAGGGTTTTTTTTTTTTTTTTTTAAATACAACTTTAATATTAAAAAGCCCTTAAAAAGGGAAAAGGGCTTATAAACCAAGTTTTCATGGAAAGGGGAAAAAAAAAACAAATTTTTTTAGTTGAATAAGGGGGTTTTGCCCTTTTTTTGGGGTTGTAAAAGGTTTTTTCTAGCAATTTTAAAAGACTTTTTAAATTTACATTTCGGGGGTTTTTTTAAATCATTACCTTTTTCATAAAATTTTGGGGATTTTCCTCATCTAGGAACTTTTGGATCCCAATTCGAAAAACCTCAAAAAAAATTTATGAGAAAACAGGCTTTTTTGACTCTTGATGGAGGAAAAATTGGGTGGACATAGGAAAAAATTTTGTAGGTTTTTTGAAAATTTTTAAAATTTAAAATTTCCCTTTATTACCCTTAAAAATTTAAAAACATTTTAAAAAAAGGAAAGGGAGTTTTTTTTCTTAAAACTCAACAAAAATTTTAATAAAATTTGGGCAAAGGGCTTTTTTAAATTTTTTCCAAAGGGAAAGGGGTAAAATCTACATTTTGGGCAAAAGGGACACAAAAATCAAATATCTAAACCCCTTTTTAGCTCTTTTTTGGGAAAGGATTTTTTGGTTTTAAGCAACCTTTTTCAAAAAATTCCATTATAGGTTTTTACTAAGAACAGGTGAAAGGGGGGTTTTTCCCATTGCCAAAAACCAAACTTCGGGGTGAAAATAACTTTAAAATTTACAAATTTTGATAAAAAATGCAAAGTTTAATAAGTTTAATGAAGTGGAAAACTGGGCAAGGGAAAATCATTGTTAACGAGTTCTTCAGATAAAAATTTTAAATCATAAACAGGAATTTAGTAAAAAAGGAAAAAACATAAAAAACTAACCATTTTTAAAAATCATTTAATCGTCAAGGGTTAAAATTTTATAAACCAAATTTTCTTATTTTTTTTTTAACATTAAAGTTAAAATTTTGGGAAACAATAGGGCTCAAAATACAAAAACCCATTTGGATTTTTAAAAAGGGAAACTGACCCTAGGGACCCTAAAAATTTGGGTCTGACTGGTTTCCCCCGGGTTTGTTGTTTTTAATTAGTCCATACATGTAAGGAAAAGATGGATTAAAGGAAAAGTAAATTGTTTGACTAATTCATCTTTCCCTTTTTCAGTAAAAGTTTTTTTGTTTTATTGAAATTGCGTTAACGGTTTCTGGGTTTTTTTCCTAAGTTTAGAATGGGGTTTTCAATATCATCTAAGATTATTCATTTTTCTTAGTAATCTTTTTCTTTCAAAAATTTATTTGGCCATTTTTTTTTGGTCTGCTTTAGAAAGGCCAAATTTTTATTTTTTTTTTAAGTGTATAAATTAAGATTTAAGAATTTTTGGGGAAATTTGGGGAATTTTTGGGTTTTTTTACAACCCTTTTAACCTTTCCCTTTTTATTTAATTTTAATTTTCATCAAGGAAAAAATCGGGAAAAATTTTTTCAAATTTACAAAAGGTTTTTTGCAATTTCAACATTAAGTTTTTTTGAAGTTGCAAAACTTGGGTTTAAAAAACCTAGAGCGGGCAGTTGTATTTTTGGGTCTAAAATTTTCATCGGGAAAAGGAAATTAAAAAATTTTGTTATTAGAAAGGCTTTGTCCAACCACTATTTTCAATTAAAATGTCTAATTTTCTTTGTAGTTTTCTTTTGAGTTCATTCAAATTCTTCTGAGTTATTATGGAAATGACCCAAAACATCCCTGTTTTTTCCCTTCTGATGGAATGGCCTGATTAAAAGAGTATTTTTTTTTTTTCTCATTTTTTGAATGCTTCCTTCTCCTGTATTTAGTTATTTCAATATTTTTTGAAGAAAATTCCTTTAAAATCTTAAAAAAGGGCGACTCTCATTAAAGGGAAAGTCTATTGGGTTTTAAAAGAGATTTGGGGCCCAGAACCCTTGTTCATTAAAAAATTTTAAAAAAAATTAAGTCAATTTTTTTAAACTTTTGGGATTTAAATCAGTGCAAAAAAACTTTTAAAAACAAAAATATATGATTAAAAAAAGTTTTATCGAGAACTTTCTAAAGGGATCGTGGGGTTTTTCCATTAATGCAAAAAATAAACAGAAAAACGGTGTTTTTCAGAAAAATGCAAAAAAAACCACTTTTTGAAAGAATAGAAAAATTTCCCCAAGCGCTTTCGGGGACAAATTCACAATAAGGAACAATGAAAGTAAAGCATCCAAGGAAGTTTAAGGGGTCTGGCCGCCCCCAAATATCAGATCCTTTTTGAAAATTTTAAAAAATTTTCCCTGTTTTACCCTCTGATAAAATTAAATATTAGAAAAGGAATGGTTTTTTAGCTCTTTTTAAAAACCCCAAAACATTCCCAAATTCCCCTAAAAGATTTTTAATTTTTAAATGATACACTTAAAAATTAACAAAAAAAATTTTGCCCCCTTACAAAGAAAGAAAAAATAAAAAGCCATAGAAATTTAAATAAAAAAAATTTATTCCCAAGGGAAAAAATGAATAATCTCTTAGATGATTTTAAAACCTATTCTAAACTTGGGAAAAAAATACCCAGAAACCGTTAACAAACAATTTTTAAATAAAACAATAAAACTTTTCCCCTGAAAGGAAAGGAAATTAGTCAAAAAATTTACTTCCACAAAACCCCCTTTTGGCCCTTTCATGTATGGAAATTAAAAAAAAACACAAAACCCGGGAAACCCTCAGACCCAATTTTTTGTTTTCCCTAGGGGCCTTTTTTATATAAAAATTTTCCAAATGGCCCTTGGGTTTATATTTTTTAGCCCTTTTTTGGCAAAATTTCTAACTTTAATGTTTTAAAAAAAACATAGATTGGGTTTATAAATTAACCCCCTTTACGGCTTTAAAAAATTTTTACTTGGTTAGTTTTTATGTTATTTTCCCTTTTTTACAAAGTTCCTGTTGATGAGGGATTAATTTCTTATCTGAAAAAATCGTTTAAATATAATTTACCTTTTCCAGTTCCTACCAATCATTTAAAATTATTAAACTTTGGGCCCTTGTTGATGCAAAATTTTTTATTTAATGAAGTTTTCACCGAAGGGGTTTTGGAAAAGGCAATGGGAAACCTGTTCTTAGGAAAACCAAAACATGGAAAATTTTTTTAAAAAAGGGTTTCTTTTAAAACAATCCCCATAATAGAGCTAAATGGTTCGGGTTTTTTGATGATAATTTTTTTGTCTTTTTTGCCCCAAAAAAGTTGAAATACCCCATTTCCCTTTGGGAAAATTTTAAAAAGCTTAGGGCCCCCCTATAAACTTTTTCTGTTGAGTTTTAAGAAAATAAATCATTGGGCCCTTTTCCCAGGTTTTTAATTATAAAGGGGAATAATTGGGAAATTTAAATTTTTAAAATTTCAGAAAACCCACCCAAAAAACCCGTTTCCCTTTTTGTCCCCCCTTTTTTTCCCCGCATCAAGGGTAGAGTCAAAATGTCTGCTTTTCAAAAACAAGTTTTTGAGAGCCCTTTTCGAATTTTTTAGTCCTGAGCTCTAGATGAGGGAAAAATCCAAAATTTTTTGAAATAGGGAATATTTAAAATTAAACCCCAAAAAATGTAATTTATAAAATTTTTTTAAAAATTGCTAGAAATACTTTTTTCAATTTAAAAAAAGGGGAAAACCCGCCTTTTTCCAAAAAAAAATTTTGTTTTGGTTTCTCCCCTTACCCTTAAAACTTGGTTGATATGCCCTTCTTTTTCTTAAGACTTTTAATATTAAAGTTGTATTCCCAAAAAAAAAAAAATTTAAAAAAAAAAAAAAAAAACTTTTGAAAAGAAAATTTTCCCCCCCAAAATTTCTGATGGGTTATCTATAAGATTCCTTGAAAAGTTGCGATTTAAAAATTTATTCGGTCAAACTGGTAAAAAAATCGGGAACCCCAAATTTTAAAACCCAACCCTTAAAAAATAGCATTGAACTGGACAAGATTCCAAAGCCTATTTTTCTTTTTAAAGGATTTTAAAACCCTCCAATTTATTTTTTAAAAAGTTTTTTAAAATAAATTTCCAAACAAGTTCCCATGGTCGCGGGGAAAATAATTGAATCTGTTTCATAAAAAGCAAAATTTTGACAAAAATATGAATATTTTCTTTGGTTTATTAAAAAAATTTTGGGTCCATTTATAATTAAAAGGAAATTTTGGGGAAAAATTTAATAATGCACGGGGCAAATAAATTTTTTAAATTTTTTTTGAGTGAAAGTTTGTGGGTGGTTGTGCAAAGGCCTATCCAAGTTTGGGGCGGCGCCCGGGGCAAAGGGGTTTTTAAACCCTTGTGGGATTTTAAAGTGAGGTTTGGCCCGAACCCCCTTATAAAAACCCTTTCCTTTGGTGCTTTAAATTTCATAGTTCCTTGATAATTTTTGAGTAGTCACGAAAGCACTTGGGAAATTTTTCTATTTTTCGAGTGGGTTTTTTTGGCATATTCTGAAAAACCCCGTTTTGTGATCTTATTGCATATAATATATATATATATATATAAAATTTATTTTATTATATATAAAATATTTATATTAAAATTTTAATATATATATATATATATATATGTAACAAAATGGAAAAAAATAAATGAAATTCCAAAAAAGGGTTTTTTGAAATTTCCCCTTATCAAAAAAAAATATAAAACCAATTAAACATAGGGGAAAAATATTTAAAAAGGGCCAAACTTCACCTCCAAACCCTCCCCCATCCACCAAAAAAAAGAAAACATGACGCCCGGGGGAATCCGACTAATAAAAAAAAGGGGGATCACTGGGGAGCAGGTTCTGTTTGGGCCCATACCAGGGGTCCATCGCAATTCTTTCCCCCTAAAAAATATTTTCCCAAACCCCAGTACTTACCCAAAAAATTAAGATTTATTAATTTTTTTTAATGTATTAATTTAAAATTTTCCCCCCTTTTATTTAAATTTTAAAAAAATCTAATTTAATTTAAAACCCAAAGGAAAAATATATTATTTTCAAAATTGCTTTTTGGAAACAAGATTCAATTTTTTTCCTGTCGGGCCATGGACTTGCTTTATTTCTACTTTCTCAAATTTTTTTTAAAATTTAATTTGGGTGGTTAAAATCTCTCACATGAAAATTAAAAAGGGCATTGGAATCTTGTCCCGTTCTTAAAGCCCCCATTTATTTTGTTTTTAATTTTTATTCCCAGATTTTTACCGTTTGACCGTAATAAAAATTTATCCAATTTTACAAGGAATTTTAGACACACCGTTTTGCGTTTTTTGGGGGAATTTTTGAAAAGCTTTTTTTTTTTTTAAAGTTCAAAATTTTTTTTTTACAACTTTGAATTAAAAGTCTTAAGAAGAAAAGGGATTCAACCAAATTTTTTTATGGTTTAAAGGGAAAAACCCCAACCTTTTTTAGTTGAAATAAGGTTTTGGTTTTTCCCTTTTTTGGTTGGGAAAAAAAATTTTTAGAAAATTTTAAAAAAAATTTTTTCAATTTTTCGTTTTTTTGGGTATTTAAAAATCATTACCCTTTTTCTTAAACTTTTGGGGTTTTTCCTCCCTCTATGAACCTGGGCTTTCAAATACGTAAAAACTCTCAAAAAAATTGTGAGGGGAAAAAAACAGTTTAACTCTATCTTGATGTGAAGAATAATAGGGTACTTTTGGAAAAAAGTTATTTGTAGGTTTTTTGTAAAATTTTAAATTTGAAATTTTATTATTTCCCCTTTAAAATTAAAACATCTAGAAAAGGGGCAATGAGGGTTTTTTCTTCAAAAATCAAAACAGTTTAACCAAAACCCCAAACAAGAAAACAACCCAAATCTCAAAAAAAGAAAAACTAACAATTTGCCAAGGGAAAAGGGGTATATCTACTTCTTGGGCATAAGACAAAATATCATCAAAAAAATCTGAAACCCTTTAGCTCTAATTGGGGGGATTTGGTTAAGCAACCGTTTTTAAAAAATTCCATGTATATTTCTAAGAACAAGGGGAAAGAGGATTGCCCATTGCCAAAAACCCAAAATTCTGAGTGTAAAAAAATTATATTAATAAAAATTTTGGGAAAACCCAAAATGCAAAGTTTAAAAAAGTTTAAGGGTAGTGGAACGGCACGTAAATCATTAAAATTTAAAGAGTTCTTCAGGTTTAAAAAACTTTTAAAAAATCACAACAAACTTTTGTAAACCCAAAGGGAAATAAAAATCAAAAATAACCATTTAAAAAAAATTTTTTGCTAAACAAGGAGCTTTTAAATTTTTCAACTAAATCTATTTTTTTTTTAGATTTTAAAATTAAAAATTTTTTCCAACAATGGACTCAAAATTTTAAAAAGCCATTTGGGTAATTTTTTACGAAAATGATCCCATGGGGGCTAATTTTAATTTGGGCGCTGGATTCCCGGTTGGGGTGTTTTTATTTTGCCAAATGTAAGGGAAAGATGGATTTGTGGAATAAAATTGTTTGACTAATTCATCGTTGCCTTTCAGTAGAAGTTTTATTGTTTTATTGAAATTGCTGTTAACGGTTTCTAGGGGATTTTTTCTAAGTTTAGAATAGGGAGAGAGGTCTCAGAGTAGCGTAGGTGTCACTGGCCACGGTTACCCTTACCTGGTCAGTGCCAACCCCTCCCTACCATCATCCCCCCACTACCAATATGGGGTAGGAGGGTTTCTGAGATGTCAAGTAGGAAATTATAAGATATAAAAAGTCAGCCCCAAGCTTTTTCTACTCTTTTATAACAGGTCAAATGGTTTGAGAAAATAAGTACTCGTTGCACACTAACAGCACCTTTCAAGGCAGGTGAAATTGCTGACCTAGAAAATGTACAGAGAACCTTCACGGCACGCATAACGGAGATAAAACACCTAAATTACTGGGAGCGCTTGAGGTTCCTAAAACTGTATTCCCTGGAACGCAGGCGGGAGAAATACATGATTATATACACCTGGAAAATCCTAGAGGGACTAGTACCGAACTTGCACACGAAAATCACTCACTACGAAAGCAAAAGACTTGGCAGACGATGCAACATCCCCCAATGAGAAGCAGGGTGTCAATAGAACGTTAAGAGACCATACAATAAGTGTCAGGGGCCCGAGACTGTTCAACTGCCTCCCAGCATACACAAGGGGGATTACTAACAGACCCCTGGCAGTCTTCAAGCTAGCACTGGACAAGCATCTAAAGTCGGTTCGTGATCAGCCGGGCTGTGGCTCGTACATTGGTTTGCGTGCAGCCAGCAGCAACAGCCTGGTTGATCAGGCTCTGATCCACCAGGAGGCCTGGTCACAGACCGGGCCGCCGGGGCGTTGACCCCCGGAACTCTCTCCAGGTAAACTCTAGGTATATATATATATATATATATATTATATATATATATATATATTATAATATATATATATTATATATATATATAGAAGAGAGAGAGAGAGAGAGAGAGAGAGAGAGAGCAGCACTGCGACTAGTCGAGGAGTCAGTCAAACCAATGCTGCTTTGTCCTACCTCATGGTGGGCGAGAACTCATGACGCCTTAATCCACAGAACCACACATTCATTAAAAGTAGTGCATCAATCAGAAATGGTAGTTGTACTCGCTACCCAAGGACATACGGTGGTGTGGATGACTCTAGGATAATTTCATTCTACTCCCTGTTTGGTGTACTAGTACAAACATAAAGAACCTTAGAAAAGTTACCCAACCATGTTATAACAACTGCAATTTAATTTATCCTAATCAAACTAAATATATATTAGATAAGTTTACAATAATTTAATAATAATAAACAAACACAATGAAACATATTTTTTTCGTTAAGTTCAGAATGATTTTTGGGAAATTATTTCATACACAAATTTTTGCTTGCCTTCCTCGGCATGATGAGAGTTGCTATTTAAGCCCAAATAGCAAGTTTTACCTATTCGGCACGACACATAAAGAGGAAGTTGTCACAGTTGCTCTTTGCTGATGACATTGTGCTCTTGGGAGATTCTGAAGAGAAGTTGCAGAGGTTGGTGGATGAATTTGGTAGGGTATGTAAAAGAAGAAAATTAAAAGTGAATACAGGAAAGAGTAAGGTTATGAGGATAACAAAAAGATTAGGTGATGAAAGATTGAATATCAGATTGGAGGGAGAGAGTATGGAGGAGGTGAATGTATTCAGATATTTGGGAGTGGACGTGTCAGCGGATGGGTCTATGAAAGATGAGGTGAATCATAGAATTGATGAGGGGAAAAGGGTGAGCGGTGCACTTAGGAGTCTATGGAGACAAAGAACTTTGTCCTTGGAGGCAAAGAGGGGAATGTATGAGAGTATAGTTTTACCAACGCTCTTATATGAATGTGAAGCATGGGTGATGAATGTTGCAGCGAGGAGAAGGCTGGAGGCAGTGGAGAGGTCATGTCTGAGGGCAATGTGTGGTGTGAATATAATGCAGAGAATTCGTAGTTTGGAAGTTAGGAGGAGGTGCGGGATTACCAAAACTGTTGTCCAGAGGGCTGAGGAAGGGTTGTTGAGGTGGTTCGGACATGTAGAGAGAATGGAGCGAAACAGAATGACTTCAAGAGTGTATCAGTTTGTAGTGGAAGGAAGGCGGGGTAGGGGTCGGCCTAGGAAAGGTTGGAGGGAGGGGGTAAAGGAGGTTTTGTGAGCGAGGGGCTTGGACTTCCAGCGGGCATGCGTGAGCGTGTTTGATAGGAGTGAATGGAGACAAATGGTTTTTAATACTTGATGTGCTGTTGGAGTGTGAGCAAAGTAACATTTATGAAGGGATTCAGGGAAACCGGCAGGCCGGACTCGAGTCCTGGAGATGGGAAGTACAGTGTCTGCACTCTGAAGGAGGGGTGTTAATGTTGCAGTTTAAAAACTGTAGTGTAAAGCACCCTTCTGGCAAGACAGTGATTTAGTGAATGATGGTAAAAGTTTTTTTTTTTTGGGGCCCCCTCCTTGGGGGGGAATCGGCCATGTTTTTAAAATAAAACAATTAAAAAAAAAGTATAAAGGGGGACCCCCTTTACCCGAGGGGGGAACTTCCACCCCTGCCAGGGATCCCGAAAAGCGATAGGTAGCAAATGATTTTACAGGGTGTTTAAAAATGATGGCCCCGATTCAAAGCATGGGGTAGTGTGATGGTGACCTGTCGAGGTAGTGTGGTGGTCCAGTGTGAGGGTAATGTGGTGATGGTGACTGAGGGGTGGGCATAATTGGGGTGGTGGGTCTACTGATTAGGAAGGGTAGAGGTATTTTAAAGGTAGGGGGCCGTAAAACTAGGAAAGTTTGTGGGTAGGGGGCTGGGGGGTGAGGCGTGTGGGCTTAAAGGTGGGAAATATGGGGGTGAAAGGTGTGCTTGTAGGGGCCCCCTGGTGGGGTGGTGCTGGATGATTGTGAGGGGTGGGTGATTATGCAGGGTTTAAAACGAGTGTGGGGGTAACTAAGTTTTGTGGCTCCCGGGGGAAAATTGTTGCAGGGGTGGTTTGTGTGGGGGTAGGTTTTCGGGGGGTTTGTGGGGGGAAAGGCATGTGGCGGAGTTGCGGGGTTGGGTGTGGGTGAAGGCGTGTGGGTGGGGTTTTATAGAGCAAGGTTGGTGGGGTTTTTGCGGGGTGACGCACGGTGTAGCCTGGAAGGGGGCTATTGTTTAAAACAGTTGGTTTGAGGGGTATGTCTGAGGTAAGGCCCGGTGACGGGGATGCGTTCAATGTAGCCCAAGGTTGGGTATTACAAGCGTCCGGTGGGCCTGCTGTCAGACAGAATCCCTGGATTTTAAAACCTGGAGGGGATTTCGGTTGTAAACGCTCCCGCTGCTGGGTGGGCTAGGCCTTGGTGGATAGGGTCTGATCAACAAGGTGTTTGTGACCGCACGAAAACTGACTATGAACACAACCCGACTCACCGGGTATGACTTTAGTGTCTGTCCAGTCCCTTTTGAAGCACTGGGGGTCATTGGTAATCCCCAAATGTTTGGAAGAGTTGAAAAAAATCTTGGACCCCCACATTATTGGTTGTCTCTCATGTACCGTGGCACCCCTGCTTTCCACTGGGGAAATTGCATCTCCTGCCGAGTGTCTTTCTTTCAGGGGTGATTTTTATTGCAAGTTTGGGATTTTTTCCCCCTGAATTTTCAAGGGTTTTTATATCAAAGTATTCCCGCCCCCTTTCCAGGGAATCAAATCAAGGGATTCAATGTTCCCCGTAATTTTGTGCCTTATCATACTTTGGTGCCGTGAAATTTTTGTACACTTCCAGGTCAGCAATTTCGCCTGCCTTTAAAGGGGGCAGTTTGGACAGCAGTATTTTAGCTAGGAAAAAAAAAATTTGAAGAGAATCATCATGGGGTTTGGGATTCCTAATTTTTAAGGCCCCTTTTCCATCCCATCATTTTCCTGCAGATGCAGTGATACATTGTTGTGGGCTTTGAAAGGGGAGTCCTCAGACATTTTATTCCCAGGTCCCCTTTAATTTCTTTTTCGCTTATTTTGGTTAGAATTTGGCGTATCCCCCGGACATTTTTTTTTCCTCGAGTTTTCCCTATCTGAGTATTGAAATTTTTCTTTGTTGAACTTATTTATTTTGATGGCTCATTTTAAGATTGGTTTTTTGTCGCTTGGGGTTTTTTCGGTGTTTTCGCGGAGAACCCGTCATGGGAATTGGGTGTATCCGAAAGGAATACTTCCCATGTCAGATAAGGGGTAAGGAATAGAAAGGGAGCGATACAGGCCTTTGGGAAAAGGCTTTTCACTGTAGGGCCTCAATTAAAATTTTTTACTATTTTTTCTTTGGTTC
The DNA here is from genome assembly GCF_026875155.1 of Cherax quadricarinatus. Taxonomy (NCBI): domain Eukaryota; kingdom Metazoa; phylum Arthropoda; class Malacostraca; order Decapoda; family Parastacidae; genus Cherax; species Cherax quadricarinatus. The sequence continues at coordinate 48,695,329 of NC_069421.1, forward strand.
AGTTTGTCAGGAAGTTATAGATAATCTACCAACTTTCCCGCTATTCCTATATCACCCTTTTTTGCGCCCCAACCCTGGGCACACTTTTGGAGGTTTTTTTTTAAATCTTTATTTTGTTTACCCCCCCACACATCCAGGACCTGTTTTTAGTGGGCCGTAGTTAACAGACGGGCGACCGCTATAAATCCGTGTTGCTCTGGGTTGTGTAGATCCTTTATTGATCCTTCAATAAAGGATCTAACCAGGACACAATCCAAGCACCACGAACCAGTCAATGCAGGAGTTTACACTATACCCTGTGGAGGCTGTGACAAGATTTACGTAGGTGAAATAGCAAGAAACCTCGACACCCGCCTCAATGAACACATTTACGCATGTAGGAACGATAACTTGAACAACTCCTGTGTACAACACCGAAATTCCACCAATCATCTCATGAAATTCAGAGACGCCCAATTAGTGATCAAAGAAACTAATTTCCGCAGACGCAAGTGCCTCGAATCAGCACTGATCGCTGTTTCGAATACAATTAAACAAAACAACGGCAGCTTCACCATCTCCGAAGTCTTAGCAAGAATCCTCCTGAAAACAGTAAACCCTGCCATCACATAGTCTCTCCTGTTATACTACACAAAGCACATTACAGAGAGTGAACACTGAAACAAGCTGCCTCTTTCCAGTCTATATTTGTCCAACCTATTTTTATGTTACCCAAGTAATAGCTTTTATATCCTTTTACTCTTGTACGAATTAATTGCTCTATCATATTGTATTACTTTTGTCACTACTACTACTACTACTACCACTAGTGAACATCGAAATGTTACCTTACTAGTATTGCACCTCACTCTGAGCCTTTATATACCCTCTGTGTCCATGTATTGTTTGTAATGGCTTGATAAAGCTCCTGGAGAGCGAAACGTTGCCACAATAAATGTCACATTAGTTGCACTTGTATCCTTTTACTTTACATATTGTCGGTAATTCTACCAACTTTATTACAAACACGGAGTTCCATGAGTCTAGGCCTGACGCGAGTGCATGGGCACATCATTTATTGTCTTTTCAATTCTTGTGGTGTTATGATAATATCCGAGATTTTTGAGACGACCAGATTTTGGGTCTCTTTCGTAAAGAACTCATTTGGATTGTCGACCCTTAGTCTGAGTAACGGCTCGCTGAACACTGAGTAGTTTTGGAACTTCAGTATTTCACTCATTTCTTGGCTGTCATCTGTGTATGTCCCATCTCGCTTAAGCTGGGGCCCAATACTGGATGTTTTTCCCTTAGATCTAGCAAAAGAATTTTTTTTTTCATTTTATTTTATGGCTATTAGTTCTTCCTGCGATTCTTGTCTCCTGTAAGTTTTCTTCAGATATATTTTCTTTCAGATATATTTGTCCCTCTCAGCAGCTGTGTGACTCTTCACCTTTGACTTTATGGGGTGCATCTATCTCTCTCTATGATGAGAGTAAGACATATGTGCAACATCTGGGTATCTTTATTGTAGACGTTTCGCCATCCAGTGGCTTTATCAATACAAATTCTAGGACATAACTTGAAGACAGTAGAACTATGTACAGAAGATGAGGTAATCAGTCCCTCAACCTAGGAGTAGGTGCGAACAGCACCATAGTCGTGGAGATTCTGAAGCAGAAGAAAGAATCCTGGCGCTTATATAGTAACGTCAGGTGTAGCAGACGAGGGCATATTCACTGGTAGGCGGGATTCCCCAGTGGAAGTAGGTCCTTCCCAAAGAGATGGGTTAGTTGTAGTAGTAGTTGTAGTAGTAGTTGTCGTAGTCGTGATGGCGAAACGTCTACAATAAAGATACCCAGATGTTGCACATGTGTCTTACTCTCATCTTGTCGGTATTATATACCATTCGTACACAACTTGTCAGACACTGCAACATCATGGAATCTTAATTCTGAGGACATGTACATAACCATCACGACTACGACAACTACTACTACAACTACTACTACAACTAACCCATCTCTTTGGGAAGGACCTACTTCCACTGGGGAATCCCGCCTACCAGTGAATATGCCCTCGTCTGCTACACCTGACGTTACTATATAAGCGCCAGGATTCTTTCTTCTGCTTCAGAATCTCCACGACTATGGTGCTGTTCGCACCTACTCCTAGGTTGAGGGACTGATTACCTCATCTTCTGTACATAGTTCTACTGTCTTCAAGTTATGTCCTAGAATTTGTATTGATAAAGCCACTGGATGGCGAAACGTCTACAATAAAGATACCCAGATGTTGCACATGTGTCTTACTCTCATCTTGTCGGTATTATATACCATTCGTACACAACTATCTCTCTCTAGTTTAGATCTCTTCATTTCTCTTAATGGAATGTGCCTTGAACAGATCTCAAGAACCACAGAGTTTATTTTTTCTAGGCAAAGGTTCGGATCCGTGTTGTCCAGGATATCTTCCCAGCTTGTTTTATGGTTAACTTATTCCCATTGTATATTTATGTTACTGAAGTTGAATTTTGTAAAGACACCCTCATGAGTGATTATATTTTGCTAGTCAGGAGCCCAGTGCATACATGTCTGTACTTCTATTATGTTGTGATCTGAGTGTATTGTCTTTGATATGGTTATATTACGTATGAGATAGTCGTTGTTAGTGAAAATGAGGTCCACCGTATTTTCTTATCTTGTAGGCATTAATATTTCCTGGTTTAAGTGAATTTGGTGCAGAAATTTAATAGCTCGTGTGTGTGTGAATTTTCATCTGAGTTGCGTCCTGGTGTGATATCTGCTAAAATATTATTAGCTACACTCCCCCATTTTAGGTATCTCAAGTTGAAATCTCCAAGTAGCAAGATGTTTGTGGCAGGAATTAGGAGATTTTCCAGACAGTGGTCAGTTTTCAAAAGCTGCTCCCGGACTTGCTGAAAAGTTGCATCCGGAGGCTTGTATACTACCACAATGACAAGATTTTGGTTTTCAGTCTTTTCCTCCAAAATTTCAACTATATCATTTGAGATGCTCAGTAGTTCTGAATAAATGAGCGACTCTGTGATGAGGAAGCCACCCCCTCCCCCCCCCATCCTTGTTGCCTGGTTAGTCTGTCGCATCTTAATAGGTTATAACCTGGGATCCATATTTCGTTGTCATAATGATCCTCTAAGTGGGTCACTGTGAGTGCTGCAGTCCCTTGATGAAGGAACTTTGTTTGTTGACGCCTTTAGGTCTTGAATGTTTGCAAAGGAAAATAATAAAATTGTCAATAATATCATAAATATACCTTTTTAAATCAGTGCGTCAAAGAACACTCTTGTGCCTGTTTGTAATCATGTCCAATGGTAATAATAATAATGATCTATATTATTATTTAATTTTATTAATAAAAATTATATTATTATTATTATAGTATTATGATTACGATTATTATTATATTATTTTCTTTAGAAACATCGAAAGAAAATGAGATTTACAACAAAATGTTGCCAAATTTAACTATTTTTCTGGGGTAAGTTTAATTGTATTTAATTTTTTTTCAATATTTTCGTCACCGCCCAAATGCAGCTTCCTCCACCTTAAATAAAAAATATTTTAGCCAATTATTTACATACAAACCTGTGATGAAGTTTGATAAATTACGACCAATAAGACATTTCTAACATTATATAATTATAAGATAAACACCACTAGCATCCATTACCACCACTAGCATCCATTACCACCACTAGCATCCATTACCACCACTAGCATCCATTACCACCACTAGCATCCATTACCACCACTAGCATCCACTACCACCACTAGCATCCATTACCACCACTAGCATCCATTACCACCACTAGCATCCATTACCACCACTAGCATCCGTTACCACCACTACCACCACTAGCATCCATTACCACCACTAGAATCCATTACCACCACTAGCATCCATTACCACCACTAGCATCCATTACCACCACTACATCCATTACCACCACTAGCATCCATTACCACCACTAGCATCCATTTTCCACCACTAGCATCCGTTACCACCACTACCACCACTAGCATCCATTACCACCACTAGAATCCATTACTACCACTAGCATCCATTACCACCACTAGCATCCATTACCACCACTAGCATCCATTACCACCACTAGCATCCATTACCACCACTAGTATCCATTATCACCACTGGCATCCATTACCACCACCAGCATCCATTACCACCACTAGCATCCATTACCACCACTAGCATCCCTTACCACCACTAGCATTCCATTACCACCACTAGCATCCATTACCACCTCCAGCATCCATTACCACCACTAGCATCCATTACCACCACTAGCATCCATTACCACCACTAGCATCCATTACCACCACTAGCATCCATTACCACCACTAGCATCCATTACCACCACTAGCATCCATTACCACCACTAGCATCCACTACCACCACTAGCATCCACTACCACCACTAGCATCCATTACAACCACTAGCATCCATTACCACCACTAGCATCCATTACCACCACTAGCATCCATTACCACCACTAGCATCCATTACCACCACTAGCATCCATTACCACCACTACCACCACTAGCATCCATTACCACCACTAGCATCCATTACCACCACTAGCATCCATTACCACCACTAGCATCCATTACCACCACTAGCATCCATTACCACCACTACCACCACTAGCATCCATTACCACCACTAGCATCCATTACCACCACTACCACCACTAGCATCCATTACCACCACTAGCATCCATTACCACCACTAGCATCCATTACCACCACTAGCATCCATTACCACCACCAGCATCCATTACCACCACTACCACCACTAGCATTCATTACCACCACTAGCATCCATTACCACCACTAGCATCCATTACCACCACTACCACCACTAGCATCCATTACCACCACTAGCATCCATTACCACCACTAGCATCCATTATCACCACTAGCATCCATTACCACCACTAGCATCCATTAACACCACTAGCATCCATTACCACCACTAGCATCCATTACCACCACTAGCATCCATTACCACCACCAGCATCCATTACCACATCTACCACCACTAGCCCTTCATTACCTCCACTACATCCATTCCACCACTAGCATCCATTACCACCACTACCACCACTAGCATCCATTACCCACTAACATCCATTACCACCACTAGCATCCATTTCACCACTAGCATCCATTACCACCACTAGCATCCATTAATCCATTCCACCCTGCCCCATTCCCACCACACATCCTTACCACCAAAACCACCACTAGCACCATTACCACCACTACCACACTGCCCCAATTACCACCAAGATCCACTCCCACCATAGCCCCACTCCCACCACTACTCCATTACCGCCCTGCCCCATTACCCCCACTACCACCCACTAGCATCCATTACCCCTAGACCATTCCCCCACACCCATTCCCACCACAGCACCCTTACCCCCCCGCATCCTTACCCCCACTACCCCCACCATTCTTGCCCCACTACACCCATTACCACCACAGCTCCATTACCACCACTACCCCCCTGACCCTTTTCCCACCACTAGCATCCTTTTACACCACTAATCCTTATCACCACTACACCCTTTACCACCACTAACCCTTTAAACACCACGCACCCATTCCACCATACATCCATTACCACCACTAGCACCATTCCCACCCCCAGCATCCATTACACCCTCCCACACTAGCATTTTTTTCCCCCATAGATCCATTACCACCACTGCATCCTTACCCCCCACTCCCACCACAGCCCCATTACCCCCTAATCCATTCCACCCTAGCACCATTACCCCTAGCACCCTTTTCCCCCACTAGCATCCTTAACACCACTAATCATTCCCCACCACTAGCTACATTACCCCCATGCACCATTACCCCCAACAGCATCAACTAACCCCACTGCATCCATTCCCCATTGCACCCTTTTACCTCACTACCACCACGCACCATTTCACAACAAAAACCCTTACCCCCCTAGATCCATTACCCCACTACATCCATTCCCCCACCCCACTAGCATCAATTCCCACCACTAGCATCCATTCCCCCCTACCAACACTAGATCCTTTTCCCACACTCCCACCACTAGCATCCTTTACCACACTAGCCCTTTACCACCAACCCATCCTAGCATCCATTCCCACCCTGCATCCTTACCCCACTAGATCCTTACCACCCTAGCATCCTTTCCCACCACTAGACCCTTTACCCCACTGCATCCATTACCACCATAGCTCCTTACCCCACTAGCTCCATTCCCACTACCCCACTACACAATTACCACCACTGCACCTTTAACCACCACTACGACCCTAGCATCTTTACCCCCACTACACCCCCTACCAATTTCATCCCTACCCCACTTTGAGTTTGGACATTTGCAGAAAGGGGGAAATTTTTATTCGGAAACGTTTCGCCACACAGTGGCACCCGTCCAATACAAAGAAAAGGCGTAAGGGAGGAGGGAAAAATGAGGAATCAGCCCTAAACCTGGGACGATGTTTCAGTCCTAATCTTGTAGAATGTACAGCTAGGGCCGTAACGGGCTTATATACTGTAGTGAAGTCGTGAAGCAATGGAGGCGGGGTCATAGTGGTACCATCACTAGTCGAAGAAGTCTTCGTCCCAAGGTTTGAACAAGTTTGAAAATTCCTTGTAACAAGATCCCATGTGCTGCAGTGTCGACAGTTGTGATGAATGGTTTAAAAACCGACAAGTTGAAGATTGGACATTATCACGGGATCTTATTCAGGAAACGTTTCGCCCCCCAACGTGGTTTCATCATCCATACAAAGGGAAGGCGTAAGGGAGGGGGAATGGGGTAATCAGTCCCTCAACCTGGAGTCGATTTTCAGTCCTCAATCTGTAGAATGTACAGCATGGGCCGACGGGCTATATACTGTAGTGAGGGGGACGTGAAGCAGATGGGCGGGTCATAGTGTACCATTCCACAATCGAGTAGGTCCTTCGTCCAAAGGTTAACCCCAAGTTTGAAGATTCTGTACAAGACCCATAAATGCTCCATTCCACCGTTCGTTATGCATCATTCGTTTAAAAACCGACAAGTGAACATTACACACTACGCATCCATTACCACCACTAGCATCCATTACCACCACTACCACCACTAGCATCCATTACCACCACTACCACCACTAGCATCAATTACCACCACTAGCATCCATTACCACCACTACCACCATAACCCTTAGCATCCATTACCACCACTAGCATCCATTACCACCACTAGCATCCATTATCACCACTAGCATCCATTACCACCACTAGCATCCATTAACACCACTAGCATCCATTACCACCACTAGCATCCATTACCACCACTAGCATCCATTACCACCACCTACACCATTAACACCATTACCCCCCACTAGCATCCATTACCACCACTAGCACCCATTACCACCACTAGCATCCATTACCAACTACCAGCATCCATTACCACCACCTACCACTACGCATCCATTATCACCACTAGCATCCATTACCACCACTAGCATCCATTAACACCACTAGCATCCATTACCACCACTAGCATACATTACCATCACTAGCATCCATTACCACCACTAGCATCAATTAACACCACTAGCATCCATTACCACCACTTGCATCCATTAACACCACTACCACCACTAGCATCATTATCACAACTAGCATCCATTACCACCACTAGCATCCATTACCACCACTAGCATCCATTACCACCACTACACCACTACCAATACCCCCTAGCATCATTACCACTACAACTAGCATCCATTACCACCACTACCACCACTAGCATCCATTACCACCACTAGCATCCATTACCACCACTACCATCACTAGCATCCATTACCACCATATCCATTACCACCACTAGATCCTTACCACCACTAGTCCATTAACCACTAGCATCCATTACCACCACTAGCATCCATTACCACCACTAGCATCCATTACCACCACTAGCATCCATTACCACCACTAGCATCCATTACCACCACTACCACCACTAGCATCCATTACCACCACTAGCATCCATTACCGACCACTAGCATCCATTACCACCACTACCACCCTAGCATCCATTACCACCCAAGCATCCATACCACCACTAGCATCCATTACCACCACTAGCATCCATTACCCACCACACATTACCACATCACACTAGCATCCATTAGCACCACGCATCTACCACCACCACCTAGCATCCATTACCACCACTAGCATCCATTACCACACATCCATACACCAGCATCCATTACCACCACTAGCATCCATTAACCACTAGCATCCATTACCACCACTAGCATCCATTACCACCACTGCATCCATTTACCACCACCAGCATCCATTATCCACCACTACCATCCACTGGCATCCATTACCAACACTAGCCCAACACACTCGCATCCATTACCACCACTAGCATCACACTACACCACCACTAGCATCCATTACCACCACTACCCTATCACCACTAGCATCCATTACCACACTAGCATCCATTACCACCACTAGCATCCATTAACACCACTAGCATCCATTCCACCACTTGCATCCATTAACACCACTACCACCACTGGCATCCATTACCAACACTACCCATTACACCCTAGCATCCATTACCACACACTTTACCACCACTCATCCCCACATACATCCATTACCCACACTACAACACTGCATCCATTACCACCTACCACCACTACATCCTACCACCACCATCTACCATCCACTACCATCACTACCATCCATTACCCCATACTATACCACCACTACACCAACCACACACATCCATTAACACCATCACCATTACTACCATAGCATCCATTACTACACTACATCCATTACCACCACTCACCATTACCACCACTACAATCCTTACCACACTGCACCTACCACCACTACACCATTACCACCACTAGCATCCATCATCACACCACCACCCATCTAGCATCCATTACACCACTAGCGCCCATTACACCATTACCACCACTACATCCACTACCACCATTAGCATCCACTACCACCATACGCCACCATTACCGCCACACATCCATTACCACCACTACCACCACTACATCCATTACCACCAGCACCATTACCACCACACTCCATTACCACCACTAGCATCATACCACCACCAGCATCATTACCACCACTACCTTTCACTACATTCTATTACACACCAGCATACCATCTATCCCCATTGCTCGCCACTACCACCCTACCACCATACATCCATTACCACCCACTAGCATACCATCCATACTAGCATCCATTCACCACGACATCCATTACCACCACCATCCATTAACGACCATCTACATCCATTCCACCACACATCCATTACCACCACCTGACATCCATTACCACCACACATCCATTACACCACTACTACCACTCATTCTACCACCACTCATCCTACCACCACTAGTCCATACCACCACACACCACTACCATCCAATACCACAACCATTCCTATACCATCCACTTACCACAACACCACGAGCATCCATTCCACCACAGCATCCTTAACACCACTAGCATCTACTACCACCACTACATACATTACCACCACTAGCATCCATTACCACCATGTACAACTAACACCACTACAACCATTACCACCACTTGCACCATCACACTAACCACCACTCATCATACACAACTACCATCCATTACACCGACACATCCATTACCACCACATCCATTACCACCACTACCACCACACATCATTACCACCACATGCATCCATTACCACATACACACTGCATCCATTACACCACACCATACCATACACCATTCCACCACTAGCATCCATTACCACCACTCCACCTACCAATCATTACACCACTGCTCCATTACCACCACTACATCCTACCACCACTAGCATACCATCCCACCACTACATCCATTACCACCACGCATCCTTTACCCACTAGCATCCATTACCACCCCCATAGCATCCATTACCACCACTACCACCACTAGCATCAATTACCACCACTAGCATCCATTACCACCACTACGACCACTAGCATCCATTACCACCACTAGCATCCACTACCACCACTAGCATCCACTACCACCACTAGCTGAAGATTGAGACACTTATGCAGCATATGGGAATCTTTATTCAGGAAACGTTTCGCCACACAGTGGCTTCATCAGTCCAATACAAAGAGGAAGGCGTAAGGAGAGGAGGAGAATGAGGTAATCAGTCCCTCAACCTGGAGTCGATGTGTTCAGTCCATCAATCTTGTAGAATGTACAGCATAGGGCCGTAGACGTGGCTTATATACTGTAGTGAGGTGACGTGAAGCAGATGAAGGCGGGGTCATAGTGGTACCATCCACTAGTCGAAGTAGGTCTTCGTCCAAAGGTTGAACAAGTGTTGAAGAATTCTTTGTAACAAGAATCCCATGATGCGCAGTGTCTGACAGTTGTGATGAATGGTTTGAAAAACCGACAAGTTGAAGATTGAGACACTTATGCAGCATATGGGAATCTTTATTCAGGAAACGTTTCGCCACACAGTGGCTTCATCAGTCCAATACAAAGAGGAAGGCCTTTAAGGGAGGAGGAGAATGAGGTAAAATATGCCAAAAACCCTTGGAGTCGATGTGTCGTCAACAATCTTGTAGAAGGTACACATGGGGGCCGTAGACGTGGCTTATATACTGTAGTGAGGTGACGTGAAGCAGATGGAGGCGGGGTCATAGTGGTACCATCCACTAGTCGAAGTAGGTCTTCGTCCAAAGGTTGAACAAGTGTTGAAGAATTCTTTGTAACAAGACCCCATGATGCTGCAGTGTCTGACAGTTGTGATGAATGGTTTGAAAAACCGACAAGTTGAAGATTGAGACACTTATGCAGCATCCATTACCACCACTAGCATCCATTACCACCACTACCACCACTAGCATCAATTACCACCACTACCACCACTAGCATCAATTACCACCACTAGCATCCATTACCACCACTACCACCACTAGCATCCATTACCACCACTAGCATCCACTACCACCACTAGCATCCACTACCACCACTAGCATCCATTACCACCAACTAGCATCCATTACCATACTAGCATCCAAAACCAACCACTACATCCATTACCACCACTAGCATCCATTACCACCACTACCACCACTGCATCCATTCCCCACCACTAGCATCCATTACCAACCACTAGCATTCCATTACCACCACTAGCACCATTACCAACACCACATCCATTACCACCACTCCCAAACTACGAAATCCATTACCACCACTAGCATCCATTACCACCACTAGCATCCATAACCACCACTAGCATTCTTTGGACCACTAGCATCCATTAACACCACTAACATCCATTTACCCCACTAGCAATCCATTACCACCACAGCATCCATTACCACCACTTGCATCCTTACCACCACTACCACCACTAGCATCCATTACACAACTACATCCATTACCACCACTAGCATCCATTACCACCACTAGCATCCATTACGACCACTACCACCACTAGAAATCAATTACCACCACTAGCATCCATTACCACCTCTACCACCACTAGCATCCATTACCACCACTAGCATCCATTACCACCACTACCACCATTAGCATCCATTACCACCACTACCACCACTAGCATCCGTTACCACCACTACCATCACTAGCATCCATTACCACCACTAGCATCCATTACCACCACTAGCATCCATTACCACCACTAGCATCCATTACCACCACTAGCATCCATTACCACCACTAGCATTCATTACCACCACTAGCATCCATTACCACCACTAGCATCCATTACCACCACTACCACCGCTGGCATCCATTACCAACACTACCAACACTAGCATCCATTCACCACTGGGAAATCCATCACCACCACCACCACCACTACCATCCATTACCACCGTCACCACCACCACACATTACCACCACTCACTACCATCATCACCACCACCATCCATTACCATCATCACCACTACCACCCATTACCATCACCACCACCACCCATTACCACCACCACCACCAATACCATCCATTACCACCATCACTACCATCGCCACCACCACCACTACCACCACCATCCATTACCACCACCTCCACTACCACCTGTTACCACCACCACTATTACCACCTATTACCACCACTACCACTATCACCCATTACCACCTATTACCACCACTACCACTATCACCCATTACCACTATCACCACCACCACCCATTACTACTTCCAACACCCACTACCACCACCTCTATTACCACCTATTACCACCAACACCACTATCACCTATTACCACCACCACCATTACCACCTATTACCACCACTACCACTACCACCCATTACCACCACCACCACCACCAACACCACTTCCACCTATTACCACAATCACCACTACCATCTATTACCACCACTACCCATTACCACTACCACCACCCATTACCACCACTACGACCTATTACCACCACCACCACCTATTACCACCACCACCCATTACCATTACCACCACCACTACCACCCATTACTACCACCACCACACATTACCACCATCACCACCACAACGGTTGAGATGATGAGTTCACACTACCAGAATGTGCCATTTTGCTGCCAATTCCAATTTTCAGTATATATTTTCTTATTCATTTGTTCGCTGACTGTTCTTAACAAAACTTTATATGACCATTTTTTATGCACTTTTATTCAAACAGTAAAAAACATGAATGAAATCGGACTAAAAAAAATGAATCGTCAAATTGCCAGCTCAATATTTTGAAGCCGAGGTAAACCGCGGATAACGCTGACACCACCGCGGATAACGCTGACACCACCGCGGATAACGCTGACACCACCGCGGATAATGCTGACGCCACCGCGGATAATGCTGACGCCACCGCGGATAATGCTGACACCACCGCGGATAATGCTGACACCACCGCGGATAATGCTGACACCACCGCGGATAATGCTGACACCACCGCGGATAACGCTGACACCACCGTGGATAACGCTGACACCACTGCGGATAACGCTGACACCACCGCGGATAACGCTGACACCACCGTGGATAACGCTGACACCACCGCGGATAACGCTGACACCACCGCAGATAACGCTGACACCACCGCGGATAACGCTGACACCACCGTGGATAATGGTGACACCACCGCGGATAACGCTGACACCACCGCGGATAACGCTGACACCACCGCGGATAACGCTGACACCACCGCGGATAACGCTGACACCACCGTGGATAACGCTGACACCACCGCGGATAACGCTGACACCACCGCGGATAACGCTGACACCACCGTGGATAACGCTGACACCACCGCGGATAACGCTGACACCACCGCAGATAACGCTGACACCACCGCGGATAACGCTGACACCACCGCGGATAACGCTGACACCACCGCGGATAACGCTGACACCACCGCGGATAACGCTGACACCACCGCGGATAACGCTGACACCACCGCGGATAACGCTGACACCACCGCGGATAACGCTGACACCACCGCGGATAACGCTGACACCACCGCGGATAACGCTGACACCACCGCGGATAACGCTGACACCACCGTGGATAACGCTGACACCACTGCGGATAACGCTGACACCACCGCGGATAACGCTGACACCACCGTGGATAACGCTGACACCACCGCGGATAACGCTGACACCACCGCAGATAACGCTGACACCACCGCGGATAACGCTGACACCACCGCGGATAACGCTGACACCACCGCGGATAACGCTGACACCACCGTGTATAATGGTGACACCACCGCGGATAACGCTGACACCACCGCGGATAACGCTGACACCACCGCGGATAACGCTGACACCACCGCGGATAACGCTGACACCACCGTGGATAACGCTGACACCACCGCGGATAACGCTGACACCACCGCGGATAACGCTGACACCACCGTGGATAACGCTGACACCACCGCGGATAACGCTGACACCACCGCAGATAACGCTGACACCACCGCGGATAACGCTGACACCACCGCGGATAACGCTGACACCACCGCGGATAACGCTGACACCACCGCGGATAACGCTGACACCACCGCGGATAACGCTGACACCACCGCGGATAACGCTGACACCACCGCGGATAACGCTGACACCACCGCGGATAACGCTGACACCACCGTGGATAACGCTGACACCACTGCGGATAACGCTGACACCACCGCGGATAACGCTGACACCACCGTGGATAACGCTGACACCACCGCGGATAACGCTGACACCACCGCAGATAACGCTGACACCACCGCGGATAACGCTGACACCACCGCGGATAACGCTGACACCACCGCGGATAACGCTGACACCACCGTGGATAATGGTGACACCACCGCGGATAACGCTGACACCACCGCGGATAACGCTGACACCACCGCGGATAACGCTGACACCACCGCGGATAACGCTGACACCACCGTGGATAACGCTGACACCACCGCGGATAACGCTGACACCACCACGGATAACGCTGACACCACCGTGGATAACGCTGACACCACCGCGGATAACGCTGACACCACCGCAGATAACGCTGACACCACCGCGGATAACGCTGACACCACCGCGGATAACGCTGACACCACCGCGGATAACGCTGACACCACCGCGGATAACGCTGACACCACCGCGGATAACGCTGACACCACCGCGGATAACGCTGACACCACCGCGGATAACGCTGACACCACCGCGGATAACGCTGACACCACCGCGGATAACGCTGACACCACCGTGGATAACGCTGACACCACTGCGGATAACGCTGACACCACCGCGGATAACGCTGACACCACCGTGGATAACGCTGACACCACCGCGGATAACGCTGACACCACCGCAGATAACGCTGACACCACCGCGGATAACGCTGACACCACCGCGGATAACGCTGACACCACCGCGGATAACGCTGACACCACCGTGGATAATGGTGACACCACCGCGGATAACGCTGACACCACCGCGGATAACGCTGACACCACCGCGGATAACGCTGACACCACCGCGGATAACGCTGACACCACCGTGGATAACGCTGACACCACCGCGGATAACGCTGACACCACCGCGGATAACGCTGACACCACCGTGGATAACGCTGACACCACCGCGGATAACGCTGACACCACCGCAGATAACGCTGACACCACCGCGGATAACGCTGACACCACCGCGGATAACGCTGACACCACCGCGGATAACGCTGACACCACCGCGGATAACGCTGACACCACCGCGGATAACGCTGACACCAACGCGGATAACGCTGACACCACCGCGGATAATGCTGACACCACCGTGGATAACGCTGACACCACCGCGGATAACGCTGACACCACCGCGGATAACGCTGACACCACCGCGGATAACGCTGACACCAACGTGGATAACGCTGACACCACCGCGGATAATGCTGACACCACCGTGGATAACGCTGACACCACCGCGGATAACGCTGACACCACCGCGGATAACGCTGACACCACCGCGGATAACGCTGACACCACCGCGGATAACGCTGACACCACTGCGGATAACGCTGACACCACCGCGGAAAACGCTGACTGATAATGCTAACACCACAGCGGACACCGGATCAGCGATACGAGGGTCCTACTCTATATGAGAAACAAGCCACGGGGGGAGGGGGGGTGGATTATTATTATTATTATTATAATCAAGGGGGAAGCGCTAAACCCGGAGGATTATACAGCGCCTGGGGGGGGGATATGTGGAAGGCATTCAGGCTTAATTCGGGGAACTGGAGCACAGATCCAATTCCCTAAATCAAGAGCCCCTCACCAACATCAAGGAACCTTCCTTGAGGGGGGAGGGGGGTGGAAATCTTTAGCTGAAGTACTTTTACTTCTCAGTGCATCAAGAGCTGTGCAATGTTGCAAAAATAACAACACGAGAAATGAGGGAAGTTTTCTTAGAGAATGGTACAATGAAGAGTATGGTACAATAAAGCAGAGATCTGGGTTTGCTGGGTGGAAAAGAGTAATAAATATTGTTGTATATGAGTAAAGGAGTGAAGAGTGAAAATGGCAGGTATTAGGGGGTACAGGCTGCCATAATTATATTTATCTTTCTCCTGAGATTAAGACACAAATGCAACATCTGGGTATCTCAGACACTGCAACATCATGGAATCTTAATTCTGAGGACATGTACATAACCTTCACGACTACGACAACTACTACTACAACTAACCCATCTCTTTGGGAAGGACCTACTTCCACTGGGGAATCCCGCCTACCAGTGAATATGCCCTCGTCTGCTACACCTGACGTTACTATGTAAGCGCCAGGATCCTTTCTTCTGCTTCAGAATCTCCACGACTATGGTGCTCTTCGCACCTACTCCTAGGTTGAGGGACTGATTACCTCATCTTCTGTACATAGTTCTACTGTCTTCAAGTTATGTCCTAGAATTTGTATTGATAAAGCCACTGGATGGCGAAACGTCTACAATAAAGATACCCAGATGTTGCATTTGTGTCTTAATCTCATCTTGTCGGTATTGTATACCATTCGTACATATCTTTCTCCTGCAATTCCATGAAGAAATAAATCAGTCATGGGGGCTGGAAAAGGTGAATGGAGTAACAGCGCCCTGGACAGTAAAAGCCCAACAATTGCCATCCTACCAGAAAAGTAAATATCACTATCGCCGCAAGGTATGGCAACACTGCATACCCAAACAAAAACAGTGGCACACAGCTCTTATTGTACCGCTCTTAAGTGGTGATATCCAAATTAATCCAGGACCTCAAACTATTGTGCAGAGGCAAAACAGACAGATAAATGACGGTGGTAATGACGGTCTAGTAGCTAGGAATGATAGCCTTAACTCCATATGTAATGCATACATAGACCAATGTGAGACAATACAGCCATTCTTATTATCTCAAACACTACCAAACAGGTACATACACTGTATTAAAGTACGCATGAAAAACAGAAAAGGCACCTTATGTAAAATGTGTAAGGGGTGGGTGCATGATGGATGTATGTACAATTATAATAATGGTGCCAGAATTCAATTTGTGTGTAACAAATGCACTTTGGCACAGTTACCCTTTAGCAATGATGACATTGATTTACTTAATTTTAATACAAATGACCCATTATCATATATTGATGATTATAACTGTTTCATGAAAACAGGCCTTCACTTTTTTCATGTCAACGCAAGATCACTTTTTCCAAAATTGACAGAGATTAAGATTCTAGCTAACAGAACTAGGGCGGCAGTTATATCCATCCCTGAATCCTGGTTGGATGATACAGAGACTGATGACGAGGTCAAAATAGCAAGTTACAATATAAAACGCTTAGATAGGAACAGATAGGGTGGTGGGGTATGTACCTACATTAGAAATGACTTAGCTTACAACCCAAGACCTGATTCAAATAACAATAAACTGGAGATTCTATGGTTTGAAGTGCTGCTTCCCAAGACCAAACCCATCTTAGTAGGAACTAGTTGCCGCCATCCCACCCAGGACCAGTTCTTAGAAGACTTTTCCAGTCTTGTCCGGACTTGAAAACAATTGCGAGACAATAATACTGGGAGACTGCAAAAGGTATAAGCAAATTCTAGGTTTAAATAGTTACACTCAACTAATTATACACCAACCCGGATCACGCAGTTCTCAGCCACCCTAATTGACCACATACTCTGTAACCGCGCTGAGAACATTAGCCAGTCAGGCGTCATTAACACAGGCCTTAGTGATCATTCCATCATCTACTGCACCAAGAAAATCACTAGGGATAGGATAGGCCTACACATGATAATAAAAATGAGGTCAACTAGAAACTACAGTAAAGAAACACTGGTAAATAGACTACACAATTGTGACTGGACAGAGACAACAAGTTGCACGGACGTAAATGATGTCTGGGAAACATTCAAAACAATGTTCACTACCATCCTTGATAATATTGCACCAGTTGAAGAGGTTAGGATTAAACGAAGAACTGAACCCTGGATGACTACTGAGATATTAGATAATATGAAATTCAGAGATCAGCTGCTAAAAATATTTAAAACAGACAGGACATTGCAGCACTAAATGAATTTCAAATGTGAGGAACAGAGTGCAGAGACTTATAAAAGGAGCAAAGGCAAAGCACTATTGCTCAAAAATTGAAGAGTATAAGCATAACCCTAGAAAGCTCTGGCAACAAATGAAACAGTTGGGGTATAGCCATAAGCCAGTAGATAGGTCTAACATAGTACTCACTATCGATAACGAGGTATGCCACGAAACAACTAATGTGGCAAATTGTTTTAATTCCTACTACACATCTGTTGCATCAACACTAGTAAGTAAACTACCAGCTGCATCAAATACCTTTAACGCAGACTCTGATAAGTTTCAAACATACTATACCAATAAAGGGGTAACCCCAAACAGTTGTCAACTAGTAAGTGTATCTCATGACTTCATTCAAAAAGAACTAAGCAGGTTAAACCCAGCTAAGAGCACTGGTCCGGATAACATCCCGTCTAAGTTCCTAAAAGATGTTGCTTCTGAATTGTCAATCCCTTTTGATCACATAATAAATCTGTCAGTCACCACTAATACCATATCGGAGGGGCTCAAGGAGTCCAGAGTTACTCCTATCTTCAAGAAAAATAGTAGGTCTGATGTAAGCAACTATAGGCCTGTTAGTATACTCAGTATAATATCAAAAATTCTAGAGAGGGCGGTGTACTGTCAAGTAGTTAAGTACCTTAATGACAACAACATTCTCCACAGCTACCAATCGGGCTTTAGAAGATCTTACTCAACCGACACTTCCCTAATTAATCTGATGGATTACCTGAGAACTGAAATGACAATGGGGAATCTCATAGTTAGACCTGCAAAAGGCCCTCGATACTGTCAACCACAATATATTATGTAAGAAACTTTAAGCTGTCGGTATTGGTTCTGTAGACTGGTTTAAGTCCTACCTTAGCAACAGGAGACAAATTGTTAAAATCAACAAAACGGAATCAGAATCCCTGCTGATAGCATGTGGAGTTCCCCAAGGTAGTATTCTAGGTCCCTTATTATTCTTATGTTATATCAGTGACATGCCTATCAGTGTCAAGTGCAAACTCCTACTGTATGCAGATGACAGTGCTCTGTTAGTGTCAGGTCAAGACCCACAAGATATATCTAATGTATTAGCAGCAAATGGTTAGTAGACAACAAACTATCATTACACCTCGGGAAAACTGAAGCCATTCTCTTTGGCACGAAACATAAACTGAGAAGGGTAAATAATTTTAATGTCCAATGTAATGGGGAGCTCATCACTTTGGTTTGATCAGTAAAATATCTGGGAATCCCCTTTGATCCATGCATGTCAGGAGAATTGATAGGGAACAGTATAGTAAAGAAAGCGAATGCCAGACTGAAGTTCCTCTATAGACGAGCAGTGTCTACCTACTGAGGCTCGCAGGACCTTATGTCTAGCCCTTATACAGTGTCCTATGGATTACGCTTGCTCTTCATGGTACTCTGCCGTAACAAAAAAAATGAAAGATAGACTGCAAATCACCCAGAACAAAATTGTAAGATTCATCCTGGGGCTGGGACCAAGAGAACATGTAGGCCAGGATGAATTACAGCAGTTGGATATGCTGAATGATGAAGACAGAGTAAAACAACTGAAGCTAAATCATGTTTATAAAATTGCTCACAAACAATGTCCAGAATATCTTGCTGTCAGTTTTGTCAAGGTTGGGAACTAGAGCAATCATAGTACTAGTGGGAGAGAGCACAACTTTGTAGTAGCCACAGTCAGTTGCCAGGCTTCAAGCACCTTTTATTGTACAGCAATAAAGGAATGGAACAGACTGCCTGCACATGTCAAAGCCAGTCATAGCATGAACCAGTTCAAGAAGAGTGCCAAAAGGTGTCTGATGAATGTAGCTACAGAAAGGGAGGGGAATGATTTTTTATTTTTTAGTTAACACATGTGTAATTTGACCTTATTCCAGGTAATGACCCTCGTATTGTAGATAGTCTTAATGACCCTCGTGTAGTTGATAGCCTTTTTAGTATGATAATAAGATTTTATCTTCATTTTAGAATAAAATATTATAACGTTTATATTATAATAATAAGGTAAAAGAACCCCAATGGAAATAAGTCACCCTGTCTGGCTTTTTTTTGGGTTATCCCAGGTTCTCTACACATATGTTGCTATGTATGATAATCTGTGTAACTGTATTTGTGTATACCTGAATAAACTTACTGAAACCCAGCAGCGCCTCTCAGAATGTGAGGCACGATTGAGTGCCACCCACCCAAAACAATCACCTCACCCCACCCCTTATGGGGATGGGTAAGCTAAGCTTCAATACTCTCACGAATAGCATAGTGAGTGTATTGAAGGATAATAGGATGTGTGCGACAATTTGGTGGGGATAAACTCTGGATAGAAAATAATAGGTAAATAAGTAAGTGTGTGAGAGTAATAGTGAGCAGGTTCAGAGAGTGTGCTAGAATGAGTACACGTTCATAAGAGTGAATTTGTAAACTGAAGGACACACAGTGAACTTTTTTGTGGTTCAGCCGGAGTGAAGGGAAACGTGGTTCATTAGATAACTGGACCACAATGGCTGAGTCACAGTAACAGTTTCTTATGAGCCACTCAGCTCATACTGAAGAAACGTATAAACCATGCTGTTTGTCACAGTAATATAAGAAGCACACTGATTGCCTCAGTATCTTTTGAACCACAGTGCTTATCTCAGTACCATATGAACCACACTGTTTGTTGCAATAACGTATGAACCACACTGCGTGTCACAGTAATGTATGAACCATCCACTTTGTTACAGTAACGTAGGAACCACACTGTTTATCACAGTAATGTATGAACCACACTGCTTGTTACAGTAATGTATGAACCACACTGCTTGTCACAGTAATGTATGAACCACCCTGCTTGTTACAGTGACGTATGAACCACACTGTTTGTCACAGCAATGTATGAACCACACTACCTGTCACAGTAATGTTATTATTTTTTTTTATTATCACACTGGCCGATTCCCACCAAGGCAGGGTGGCCCAAAAAAGAAAAACTTTCACCATCATTCACTCCATCACTGTCTTGCCAGAAGGGTGCTTTACACTACAGTTTTTAAACTGCAACATTAACACCCCTCCTTCAGAGTGCAGACACTGTACTTCCTATCTCCAGGACTCAAGTCCGGCCTGCCGGTTTCCCTGAACCCCTTCATAAATGTTACTTTGCTCACACTCCAACAGCACGTCAAGTATTAAAAACCATTTGTCTCCATTCACTCCTATCAAACACGTTCACGCATGCCTGCTGGAAGTCCAAGCCCCTCGCACACAAAACCTCCTTTACCCCCTCCCTCCAACCTTTCCTAGGCCGACCCCTACCCCGCCTTCCTTCCACTACTGACTGATACACTCTTGAAGTCACTCTGTTTCGCTCCATTCTCTCTACATGTCCGAACCACCTCAACAACCCTTCCTCAGCCCTCTGGACAACAGTTTTGGTAATCCCGCACCTCCTCCTAACTTCCAAACTACGAATTTTCTGCATTATATTCACACCACACATTGCCCTCAGACATGACATCTCCACTGCCTCCAGTCTTCTCCTCGCTGCAACATTCATCACCCATGCTTCACACCCATATAAGAGCGTTGGTAAAACTATACTCTCATACAGTCCCCTCTTTGCCTCCAAGGACAAAGTTCTTTGTCTCCACAGACTCCTAAGTGCACCACTCACCCTTTTCCCCTCATCAATTCTATGATTCACCTCATCTTTCATAGACCCATCCGCGGACACGTCCACTCCCAAATATCTGAATACATTCACCTCCTCCATACTCTCTCCCTCCAATCTGATATCCAATCTTTCATCACCTAATCTTTTTGTTATCCTCATAACCTTACTCTTTCCTGTATTCACTTTCAATTTTCTTCTTTTACATACCCTACCAAATTCATCCACCAACCTCTGCAACTTCTCTTCAGAATCACCCAAGAGCACAGTGTCATCAGCAAAGAGCAACTGTGACAACTCCCACTTTATGTGTGATTCTTTATCTTCTAACTCCACACCTCTTGCCAAGACCCTCGCATTTACTTCTCTTGCAACCCCATCTTTAAATATATTGAACAACCACGGTGACATCACACATCCTTGTCTAAGGCCTACTTTTACTAGGAAATAATCTCCCTCTTTCCTACATACTCTAACTTGAGCCTCACTATCCTCGTAAAAACTCTTCACTACTTTCAGAAACCTACCTCCTACACCATACACCTGCAACATCTGCCACATTGCCCCCTTATCCACCCTGTCATACGCCTTTTTCAAATCCATAAATGCCACATCCTTGTCTAAGGCCTACTTTTACTAGGAAATAATCTCCCTCTTTCCTACATACTCTAACTTGAGCCTCACTATCCTCGTAAAAACTCTTCACTACTTTCAGAAACCTACCTCCTACACCATACACCTGCAACATCTGCCACATTGCCCCCTTATCCACCCTGTCATACGCCTTTTTCAAATCCATAAATGCCACAAAAACCTCTTCATCCTTGTCTAAATACTGTTCACTTATATGTTTCACTGTAAACACACCCTCTACCTTTCCTAAAGCCTCCTTGTTCATCTGCTATCCTATTCTCCGTCTTACTCTTAATTCTATCAATAATAACTCTACTATACACTTTACCAGGGATACTCAACAGACTTATCCCCCTATAATTTTTGCACTCTCTTTTGTCCCCTTTGCCTTTATACAAAGGAACTATGCATGCTCTCTGCCAATCCCTAGGTACCTTACCCTCTTCCATTTATTAAATAATTGCACAAACCACTCCAAAACTATATCCCCACCTGCTTTTAACATTACTATCTTTATCCCATCAATCCCGGCTGCCTTACCCCCTTTTATTTTACCTACTGCCTCACGAACTTCCCCCACACTCACAACTGGCTCTTCCTCACTCCTACAAGATGTTGTTCCTCCTTGCCCTATACACGAAATCACAGCTTCCCTATCTTCATCAACATTTAACAATTCCTCAAAATATTCCCTCCATCTTCCCAATACCTCTAACTCTCCATTTAATAACTCTCCTGTCCTATTTTTAACTGACAAATCCATTTGTTCTCTAGGCTTCCTTAACTTGTTAATCTCACTCCAAAACTTTTTCTTATTTTCAACAAAATTTGTTGATAACATCTCACCCACTCTCTCATTTGCTCTCTTTTTACATTGCTTCACCACTCTCTTAACCTCTCTCTTTTTCTCCATATACTCTTCCCTCCTTGCATCACTTCTACTTTGTAAAAACTTCTCATATGCTAACTTTTTCTTCCTTAGTACTCTCTTTACATCATCATTCCACCAATCGCTCCTCTTCCCTCCCGCACCCACTTTCCTGTAACCACAAACTTCTGCTGAACACTCTAACACTACATTTTTAAACCTACCCCAAACCTCTTCGACCCCATTGCCTATGCTCTCTTTAGCCCATCTATCCTCCAATAGCTGTTTATATTTTTACCCTAACTGCCTCCTCTTTAGTTTATAAACCTTCACTTCTCTCTTCCCTGATGCTCTATTCTCCTTGTATCCCATCTACGTTTTACTTTCAGTGTAGTTTACAACTAAAAAGTGATCTGATATATCTGTGGCCCCTCTATAAACATGTACATCCGAAGTCTATTCTACAGTCTTTTATTACCAATACATAATCCAACAAACTACTATCATTTCGCCCAAACATCATATCTTGTATACTTATTTATCCCCCTTTTTTCTTAAAATATGTATTACCTATAATAAACCCCTTTCTATACAAAGTTCAATCAAAGGGCTCCCATTATCATTTACACCTGGCACCCTAAACTTACCTACCACACCCTCTCTAAAAGTTTCTCCTACTTTAGCATTCAGATCCCCTACCACAATTACTCTCTCACTTGGTTCAAAGGCTCCTATACATTCACTTAACATCTCCCAAAATCTCTCCCTCTCCTCTACATTCCTCTCTTCTCCAGGTGCATACACGCTTATTATGACCCACTTTTCGCATCCAACCTTTACTTTAATCCACATAATTCTTGAATTTACACATTCATGTGTAATGTATGAACCACAATGCTTGTCACAGTAATGTATGAACCATACTGCTTGTCGCAGAAACGTATGAACCACCAAAGGAGTGGGTACAGCAGAGTACATAACCGCCCTACTAAGCCAGATTGCTGATAGTAACAAAAAACCTAGTATCGTCGTCTACCTCGACCTTGAGAAGGCATTTGAGGTAGCCAGCCCCTCAGCAATTCTAGCAATACTAGCTCGGAAGGTGATCAAAGGACGCCTCCTGGCCTGGATAGAGTCCTACCTTGGGGACAGGCAGGCCTGTGTCAGCTTTCAGGAACACTACTCTTCCTTTAAAACCCTGGAAAACGGCACGCCACGAGGAGGTGTGCTCAGTCCTACCCTGTTTAACCTTCTTATGTAGGAAATTGTGAGCCTTCCCTTTCATAGCGGTACGCAGCTCTTCAGCTATGCTGATGATCTTGCACTCGTAGTGAAAGGGAAAGGCAATTTGGAGAGACAAGTCCAGAGAGCTTTGGACCTAATTATACAGTCTTACAAGGAACTAGGCCTCAAGATCTCGGCCGAGAAATCTCTTGCAATGATGTTCAAGGGACCAGATCCTGTGAATACCTGGAGTTTACCTGGAGAGTGTTTCGGGGGTCAACGCCCCCGCGGCCCGGTCTGTGACCAGGCCTCCTGGTGGATCAGTCCCTGATCAACCAGACTGTTGCTGCTGGCTGCACGCAAACCAACGTACGATCCACAGCCCGGCTGATCAGGAACTGACTTTAGGTGCTTGTCCAGTGCCAGCTTGAAGACTGCCAGGGGTCTGTTGGTAATCCCCCTTATGTGTGCTGGGAGGCAGTTGAACAGTCTCGGGCCCCTGACACTTATTGTATGGTCTCTTAACGTGCTAGTGACACCCCTGCTTTTCATTGGGGGATGGTGCATCGTCTGCCAAGTTTTTTAGCTTTCGTAGTGGATGATTTTCGTGTGCAAGTTCGGTACTAGTCCCTCTAGGATTTTCCAGGTGTATATAATCAGTATCTCCCCTCCTGCGTTCCAGGGAATACGGGTTTAGAAACCTCAAGCGCTCCCATTAATTGAGGTGTTTTTATCTCCGTTATGCCCCACCGTGAAAGTTCTCTGTACATTTTCTAGGTCGGCAATTTCACCTGCCTTGAAAGGTGCTGATAGAGTGCAGCAATATTCCAGCCTAGATAAAAACAAGTGACCTGAAAGTGTCATCATGGGCTTGGCCTCCCTAGTTTTGAAGGTTCTCATTATCCATCTGTCATTTTTCTAGCAGATGCTATTGATACAATGTTATGGTCCTTGAAGGTGAGATCCTCCGACATAATCACTCCCAGGTCTTTGACGTTGGTGTTTCGCTCTATTTTGTGGCCAGAATTTGTTTTGTACTCTGATGAAGATTTAATTTCCTCATGTTTACCATATCTGAGTAATTGAAATTTCTCATCGTTGAACTTCATATTGTTTTCCGCAGCCCACTGAAAGTTTTGGTTGATGTCCGCCGGAGCCTTGCAGTGTCTGCAAGGGAAGACACTGTCATGCAGATTCGGGTGTCATCTGAAAAGGAAGACACGGTGCTGTGGCTGACATCCTTGTCTATGTCGGATTTTTGAGGATGAGGAACAAGATGGGAGCTAGTACTGTGCCTTGTGGAACAGAGCTTTTCACCGTAGCTGCCTCGGACTTTACTCTGTTGACGACTACTTTCTGTGTTCTGTAGTGAGAAAATTATAGATCCATCGACCGATTTTTTCCTGTTATTCCTTAGCACGCATTTTGTGCGCTATTACGCCATGGTCACACTTTTTCGAAGGCTTTTGCAAAGTCTGTAAAATATTACATCTGCTTTTCTTTTTGTCTTCTAGTGCATTTAGGACCTTGTCGTAGCGATCCAATAGTTGAGACAGACAGGAGCGACCATTTTCAAACCCCATGTTGCCCTGGGTTGTGTAACTGAGGGGTTTCTAGATGGGTGGTGATCTTGCTTCTAGGACCCTTTCAAAGATTTTTATGATATGGGATGTTAGTGCTATTGGTCTGTAGTTTTTTGCTGTTGCTTTACTGCCCCCTTGTGGAGTGGAGCTATGTCTGTTGTTTTTAGTAACTGAGGGACGACCCCCGTGTCCATGCTCCCTCTCCATAGGATGGAAAAGGCTCGTGATAGGGGCTTCTTGCAGTTCTTGATGAACACAGAGTTCCATGAGTCGGGCCCCCTGGGGCAGAGTGCAGGGGCATTCATTTATCGCCTGTTCGAAGTCATTTGGCGTCAGGATAAACATCGGATAGGCTTGTGTTAATCAAATTTTGTGGCTCTCTCATAAAAATTCATTTTGATCTTCGACTCCTCAGCTGGTTAGCGGCTTGCTAAAAACTGAGTCATATTGGGACTTGAGTAGCTCACTCATTTCCTTGCTGTCATCTGTGTAGGACCCATCTTGTTTAAGTAGGGGCCCAATACTGGACGTTGTTCCGATTTTGTTTTGGCATAGGAGAAGAAATATTTTGGGGTTTCTTTCGATTTCATTAAGGGCTTTTAGTTCTTCCCGCGATTCCTGACCCCTAAAGGATTCTTTAGCTTAAGTTCGATGCTTGCTATTTCTCTGACCAGTGTCTCCCTACGCATTCAGATATGTTGACCTCTTTTAGCCGCTCTGTTATTTTTTTCCGTCGCCTGAAAAGGGAGCGCCTGTCTCTTTCTATTTTACATCTACTCCTCCTTTTCTTAGAGGAATAAGCCTTGTGCATACATCGAGTGCCACCGAGTTAATCTGTTCTAGGCATAAGTTGGGGTCTGGGGTTGCTTAGTGTATCTTCCAGCTTATATCGGTTAGGACTTGGTTTACTTGGTCCCACTTTATTTTTTTTGTTATTGAAGTTGAATTTGGTGAACCCTCCCTCGTGACTAGTCTCATTTTGTCGGTCTGGGGCTCCACGCATACATGTCTAAACCTCAATTATGTTGTGATCTGAGTATATTGTTTTTGATATGGTGACATTTCTTATCAGATCATCATGTTAGTGAAGATGAGGTCTAGTGTATTCTCCAGTCTAGTAGGCTCTATTATTTGCGGTTTAAATTGAATTTTGTGCAGAGATTTAAAAGCTCGTGTGAGTGTGAGTTTTCATCAGAGCTGCCTCCTGGTGTTATTACTGCAACAATATTATTTGCTATATTCCTCCATTTTAGGTGCCTTAAGTTGAAATCCCCAAGGAGCAAGATGTTGGGTGCAGGAGCGGGAAGATTTTCCCGACAGTGGTCAATTTTTAACAGCTGTTCCTGGAATTGTTTGGGATGTTGCATCCGGAGGCTTGTAGACTACCACAATGACTAGGTTTTGGTTCTCGACCTTTACTGCTAAAACTTCCACAACATCATTTGAGGCATTAAGCAGTTCTGTGCAAACAATGACTCTGCAATGTACAGGCCAACCCCCCCCCTTTTGCCTGTTCACTCTGTCACATCTGTAAGGTTGTAACCTGGGATCCATTTTTCGTTGTCCAAGTGATCCTTTATGTGGGTCTCAGTGAAAGCCGCGAACATTGCCTTTGCCTCTGCAAGCAGTCCATTTGCAAAGAAGAATGTTATCGGACGGGTGGAAATTGTTGGTACTGGGGGGGATTTTTTTTCCGCATTAGTATCTGTATCTGTTGGTTTGGAGGGGAAAGGCCATCGACTGTGGTTCCACTCCAGGAATGACTGGTTTTGGGGTGTACGATTTCTGCCATTTCCTGCCAGTTTTTTTTCCTTCCGGGCACTAAAAAACCTCTCCCTCTTGAGTGGCTGTGGCAAACCCAGGTTATCCCATGGCCTGGATGTTTTGTATTTTTTTGTCCCCTTTAGATGGTATGCCTGGCAATTTAAGTTATAGCACAGTCTTTCCTGTACTGAAGGGGTACACATTTCGGGGTGAAAAAGTTTACAGAAGGGAGTTTTGCATTTTCCTTTTGTCATATGGGCATGGCATTTTCTAGGGTGGTCATAGTTGCATGCCCGTCTGTTTTTCCAGATTTCCCATGCCAGCAGATACCAATTTGCATAGTTTTGTGCCAGGCTTGGTTTCCGCTTGCCTTGGGTTTTTCTGTGACTGTATTCCCTGTTGGTGCATTTTTCCCTGTCTTACTTCTATCCTCCCTAGCACCAACAAGGGAGCTCCCACCAGTTGTTTTTGTAATGTATCCTCAGTATTGCTATTGGAGTCCTTTTGTTTGCTATTTCCTGCGGTATTTCTAGTTTGCAATATTGGTTTATCTTATCTTTGACTACACTTGTTTCCCTAACTATGGCTCCTGTCCCCTATGAGGTCATTTATATGTATTCCTTCCTGCGTATAATCCCGACTACCTGGACAAAATCTCCAGCTTCACCATTACTGTCCCCCAGGACAGTATCTCCAGCTTCACCATTACTGCCCTCCCAGGACAGAAATCTCCAGCTTCACCATTTCTGTCTCCCAGGAAGCACCTCCACTTCACCATTACTGTCCCCAGGACAGCACTATCAGCCCCAATTTACTGACTACCAGGACATCACCTCCAGCCTTACAGTTTGTGACTACATGGCCAGTATCAAGGGCAGTACCATTCAGCCCAGACTTTTTATGTTCCCACTGTTGTAGAAAGCTTCAGGTTTTCTATTGGGAAAGCAGCTTTGATGTTGTCCTCTTTTAATACCCTTGTGATTTTTGTCCACAGATTTTCCTCATTTGGGCATACCCAAAAACACTTCTCGTTTTAATACTGCTTGTAGCTAGTTCTTGAATATCTGCACAAGGGGCGTGACACCAATTTCCACAAAAATGACAATTTATCCATGTGGAAGCCCGTTTGTTTGACTGACCACAGACTACACACAGCTTCATAATGATTTGAAAGGTTGATTTTTCTGCAATTCTACTAGCAACCTCTTGAATATTCTATTAAAACCTTAAATGAAGCTCTAGCTATTTGTATTTCTGTTTCTAACTGTTTTTTGTATATTGGACAGCTTACCGTCACGTTCCTGATTTTTAATGTTTGTGTTTATAAGGGCGCCTACACCCCATCCGTTTTACAGTCTGCTTTATTGTCCAACGAAACCGTTTGAAACCAGTCCCGGGGTTTGGGCCAGTCAAGGGTTCGGACCAGTCAAGGGTTCGGACCAGTCGATCTGATCTGATCAGTGGGTCACTTATTTAAAACAACTGGTCGGTGATTTGAGCTAACACATGAAGGATCTACTGGAAATATCTACCCAAGTAATATGTGATTTGCTGATACAAAAGTAAAAACTTTCGTGTTGAAGAAATCGGGGACTGCTGGCAGCTCCTACAGTGACGAATGGTCGACCTCAACCCTTGTTTATCAATCGCTGTATCTAGCTTTTCTATTTGTTTTTCCTCTCCACACAATAAATGCTATTATATCACTATAGTTGACTGGTGCAAATTTTGGAGGAAGGACGCTTTTTCTATAGTAATAATTGCTTCCTCGTTGTGTATATTGCGACCGCTGGTAACTACAGGTTATATGAAATTTACAGTAACGTCTGGTATTTAAGAAAAAGAAAATAATGAAAGTCACTCCACTCCACTAAGTACCATTATAATACTGGTTAGTTGCTACTACAAAAAACTGTATTCTGCTATTCACTGGTATCACTAGATTTTATGCGAGTACACTAGCAGGCCAGGAAGATTATTAAAACAGCTGACCTGTGGTAAGTTCCTGGCGACTTCTGGCACCTGCCTCTATAGGCTTATCACTCATTTACAAATTCACCTGTTTTCAAATGACACTTTAGCCTTTATCATCAATATACTAGGGAGCCACTGTAGTATACACTATGCACTATGTATACTCAATGTTATCAGGGAGACTTTCTTTCCTCTGACACGAAAAGTTCAATTATTATTATTTTTTTCACACGGGACACAGGCCTATGATTCCCCTCTGGCAGTAAACTCTGCTAGGTAGTGCACACTAATTCTCCTTTTTTGACTCAGTATATAATGTTTTCCGCCCAAGATTGGTTCCAGGCGCTAGAGGGATGTATCGTTTAGGATTGATGACACAAATTAAAGTTCTAGCACATAAGAGCGACCGCGAAAACACGAGATAACCCGGAGCACAACAAGGCACGCTGACACGCTGAGCAAATTCGATTACATATTCAGGATATTGAACTTGATTGGACAGGCTCCTACCTATACTTGGGAATCTACATTGATGAAATGTTGACCTTTCAGAAACAGGCCGAGTATGTCAGATCCCGTGCTCTACTCAGACTCAACGCCATAAGAGCCGTGATGAGGCACTGTGAAGGCTTACTCAGCCCTGTAACAACTTCAGACAGTATTACCAAGGCTGGCTCCTCCTCAGGAAAATTAATGTATAGAAAAAGAATAAAAACTGACAAACATAAATACTTTATTATTTAGAAAATATAAAATATAAAACACTAGTACACAGAGTATACAATTACTAAAAAAGAGAAGAAGAAAAACTTTATAAAACTGGGTTGCTTAAATGTGCGTGGATGTAGTGCGGATGACAAGAAACAGATGATTGCTGATGTTATGAATGAAAAGAAGTTGGATGTCCTGGCCCTAAGCGAAACAAAGCTGAAGGGGGTAGGAGAGTTTCAGTGGGGGGAAATAAATGGGATAAAATCTGGAGTATCTGAGAGAGTTAGAGCAAAGGAAGGGGTAGCAGTAATGTTAAATGATCAGTTATGGAAGGAGAAAAGAGAATATGAATGTGTAAATTCAAGAATTATGTGGGTTAAAGTAAAGGTTGGATCGAGAAGTGGGTCATAATAAGCGTGTAAAGCACCTGGAGAAGAGAGGAATGCAGAGGAAGAGAGAGAGATTTTGGGAGATGTTAAGTGAATGTATAGGAGCCTTTGAACCAAGTGAGAGAGTAATTGTGGAGGGGACTTGAATGCTAAAGTAGGAGAAACTTTTAGAGAGGGGGTGGTAGGTAGTTTGGGGGTGCCAGGTGTAAATGATAATGGGAGCCCTTTGATTGAACTTTGTATAGAAAGGGGTTTTAGTTATAGGTAAACATATTTTAAGAAAAAGAGGATAAATAAGTATACACGATATGATGTAGGGCGAAATGACAGTAGTTTTTGGATTAATGTATTGGTAATAAAAGACTGTTGAGTAGACTTCAGGATGTACATGTTTATAGAGGGGGCCCCAGATATATCAGATCACTTTCTAGTTGTAGCTACACTGAGAGTAAAAGGTAAATGGGATACAAGGAGAATAGAAGCATCAGAGAAGAGAGAGGTGAAGGTTTATAAACTAAAAGAGGAGGGAGTTAGGGTAAGATATAAACAGCTATTGGAGGATAGATGGGCTAATGAGAGCATAGGCAATGGGGTCGAAGAGGTATGGGGTAGGTTTAAAAATGTAGTGTTAGAGGTTTCAGCAGAAGTTTGTTTGGTTACAGGAAAGTGGGTGCAGGAGGGAAAGAGAGCGATTGGTGAATATGATGTAAAGAGAGTAGTAAGGGGGAAAAAGTTAGCATATGAGAAGTTTTTACAAAGTAGAAGTGATGCAAGGAGGGAAGGTATATGGAGAAAAAAAAGAAAGTTAAAAGGGAGTGGTGAAGCAATGTAAAAAGAGAGCAAAAAGAGAGAGTGGGGTGAGATGTTTTTCAACAAATTTTGTTGAAAATAAGAAAAGTTTGGAGTGAGATTAACAAGTTAAGAAAGCCTAGAGAACAAATGGATTTGTCAGTTAAAAATAGGAGAGGAGAGTTATTAAATGGAGAGTTAGAGGTATTGGGAAGATGGGGGGAATATTTTGAGGAATTGTTAAAATGTTTGAAGAAGATAGGGAAGCTGTGATTTCGTGTATAGGGCAAGGAGGAATAACATCTTGTAGGAGTGAGGAAGAGCCAGTTGTGAGTGTGGGGGAAGTTCGTTTAGGCATTTGGTAAAAATGAAAGGGGGTAAGGCAGCCGGGATTGATGGGGTAAAGATAGAAATGTTAAAAACAGTGGGGACATAGTTTTGGAGTGGTTGGTGCAATTATTTAATAAATGTATGGAAGAGGGTAAGGGACCTAGGGATTGGCAGAGAGCATGCATAGTTCCTTTGTATAAAGGCAAAGGGGGTAAAAGAGAGTGCAAAAATTTTTAAAAGGGGGATAAGTCTGTTGAGTGTACCTGGTAAAGTGTATGGTAGAGTTTTAATTGAAAGAATTAAGAGTAAGACTGAGAATAGGATAGCAGATGAACAAAGGGGGCTTTAGGAAAGGTAGGGGGTGTGTGGACCAGGTGTTTACAGTGAAACATATAAGTGAACAGTATTAGATAAGGCTAAAGAGGTCTTTGTGGCATTTATGGATTTGGAAAAGGCGTATGACAAGGGGGGATAGGGGGGGAATGTGGCAGATGTTGCAAGTGTATGGTGTAGGAGGGAGGTTACTGAAAGCAGTGAAGATTTTTACGAGGATAGTAGGCTCAAGTTAGAGTATGTAGGAAAGAGGGAAAATTTTTTCCCAGTAAAAGTAGGCCTTAGACAGGGATGTGTGATGTCACCGTGGGTTTTTTAATATATTTATAGATGGGGTTGTAAGAGAAGTAAATGCGAGGGTCTTGGCAAGAGGGGTGGAGTTAAAAAGATAAAGAATCACACACAAAGTGGGAGTTGTCACAGCTGCTCTTTGCTGATGACACTGTGCTCTTGGGAGAATCGAAGAGAAGTTGCAGAGATTGGTGGATGAATTTTGTAGGGGGGTGGGAAAAGAAGAAAATTAAAGGTGAATACAGGAAAGAGTAAGGTTATGAGAAAAAAAAGATTAGGTGATGAAAATTGAATATCAGATTGGAGGGAGAGAGTATGGAGGAAGGGGAACGTATTCAGATATTTGGGAGTGGACGTGTCAGCGATGGGGCAAAGAAAGATGAGGTGAATCATAGAATTGATGAGGGGAAAAAAAGTGAGTGTGCACTTAGGAGTCCCGTGGAGACAAAGAACTTTGTCCTTGGGGGCAAAGAGGGAATGTATGAGAGTATATTTTAAAACCAACGCTCTTAAAATGGGTGTGAAGCGTGGGTGATGAATGTTGCAGCGAGGAGAAGGCTGGAGGCAGTGGAGATGTCATGTCTGAGGGCAATGTGTGGTGTGAATATAATGCAGAGAATTCGTAGTTTGGAAGTTAGGAGGAGGTGCGGGATTACCAAAACTGTTGTCCAGAGGGCTGAGGAAGGGTTGTTGAGGTGGTTCGGACATGTAGAGAGAATGGAGCGAAACAGAATGACTTCAAGAGTGTATCAGTCTGTAGTGGAAGGAAGGCGGGGTAGGGGTCGGCCTAGGAAGGGTTGGAGGGAGGGGGTAAAGGAGGTTTTGTGTGCGAGGGGCTTGGACTTCCAGCAGGCATGCGTGAGCGTGTTTGATAGGAGTGAATGGAGACAAATGGTTTTTAATACTTGACGTGCTGTTGGAGTGTGAGCAAAGTAACATTTATGAAGGGATTCAGGGAAACCGGCAGGCCAGACTTGAGTCCTGGAGATGGGAAGTACAGTGCCTGCACTCTGAAGGAGGGGTGTAAATGTTGCAGTTTAAAAACTGTAGTGTAAAGCACCCTTCTGGCAAGACAGTGATGGAGTGAATGATGGTGAAAGTTTTTCTTTTTCGGGCCACCCTGCCTTGGTGGGAATCGGCCAGTGTGATAATAAAAAATAATAAATAAAACACTAAATATGAAGTATTAATCCTACATTAAAGAAAATGAAAAATGAAAAATATAAATGATAACTGAATTCAACGCTAATATAAAACTTGGGTGTCTGGTGTTGGTGACACTGCTTGTTGAAATCGTAGCCGTTGCTGATGATGGGGGGGAGGAGGGGTCGCAGGTGTTGGTTACAACCCACCGGTTCGTTCTTCACAGTATAGCCTTGAGTATTATATCCTGATGCCAGGAAAGCAGGTTCTTTACCACTGCAATGATGAGGGGTTATGTCCTGCAATTTCATACAGGTGCACAGGTAATTAAATCCAAAAAGGGGAAGTCTCAGGACGTTAGTCCATCTCCATCAATTCTCCTCGTTGATTGGCAGGTGACCCTCTCTGTCATCCAAGCTGGAAAGATTGACAGGTTACCCACTGCTTCAGAAATCACTCTCCATGATAAGTACAATACCTAAAAGATGTGGTGATTATTGCAACAGTCAACTTTGAGCAAGACTGAAAGGATTAAGTTTATTATTGGTCATAAGTGAAGCTTTCAACCAATAAATCCACTAGAATACAAGGCAGGCATGTACTTACAGTAGTGATGGGAGCTGTGAGTCTAGTGATTACTGTTTGGACTGGAGCCCCACACGTCACCTTTCGGGGAGGGGGGGAAGAAGGAGGGGAAGGGATAGCGGGAGCTGGACTGACTCTACCTTAACAAGCAGCCGGCAGTCAAACTATCACTTTCGGGGTGGGGAAAAAAAAGGGGAATAGCGGGAGCTTGACTTACCCTACCTTAACAAGTAGCCGGCAATGAAACTATTGTTACTATATACTCCCTCGCTACTCCTATCTATTGAACTTTTTCCTCACAGGCACCGTGCAGGGGCGAGCAAAGATGTACTTCGCTTGTACTATATATGCAAGCTATATGCTCACTCACTGACTACGGTGCACCAGCGTTAGCTCATCTCTTTCTGCAGAGCAGGCAAAGGGTGGAGGTCGTACAAAACCAGGCGATAAGAACTATGCTTGGGGCCCCGTCTGGACCAACACAAAATGTCTCAGATCTGATACCTGGCTTCCTTCCTTGGATGACAGAGTAAGATACATAAACGAATGCAAAGTAGCCACGATTCTGCACCGGCAGCAAGGTACCCCACTAAGAAGACGGATATTGACAACCATGACACAAGATCCAACTCTTTTCACGGGCTACTCCTGGATTCGTTCGTTTTGTGCTGCTGGGTGGAAGCTGCTGCCTATACAACTACTCCTTGAGAAGAGTTGTGACTTTCCTGTTGCAGGGTATCATCCACCACCTCCCTGGCGCCCAGATCCGGCCGATGTTTGCATCATGCAAATACTTATCTCTAAGTGTCTCTGCAGTCAAGACACCCTCAGCAATTATGCTGAGACAAGCATGGCACTGGCAGAGGGACGCACATGTGCAGTGTATTTCACAGATGGTTCTATCGACCCTGACAGGAAGTGAGCAACAGCTGGATTGTACCACAATGGTCACACACAAAGCTGGCGGCTCCCTGACCACTGCACGATACTTCAAGCTGAGCTGGTGGCGATTCAGCAGGCATTGTCACATGCCCCAGGACATCGACTCCGACCTGTCATACATGTTGACTCCACCTCTGCAATCAATGCCCTCTCCCATCCTCAACCAAAGGACAATGTTCACGTCATCACATCGATCATCAGCATAATGACAGTCTTAGAAGTTCAGGGTAACAGATCGACATTGAAATGGATCCCCAGCCATGCTGGCATCCGGGGGAAATGAGGCGGCAGATGATGCAGCCAAGGCAGCCACAGAGTATCCACATGTTGGGATTACTGTCCTCACCAGCTTACGACAGACCAAACTGGTGGCTGCCAGAGCAATGAAACTTATGGAAGAGGTCTTAGGTGATACCCGAGCAGCGACTCAGGAAGAACCCCCTCCATATGATAGAAGCTGGTCCAGAGCGCAGTGTACCGCCATCCATCGGCTTCGTTTGGGTTTTCCCACAGACAAGATGATGGTAGATAAGGCTGAGGAGACGTGCCAGTACTGCCAGCACGTTATCCAGCGCCCCCTGACACACTATCTTCTGGAGTGCAAAGTTACTGAGACACTCCGCAGGCAAATAGCACTGATATCCCCTCCCGATGAGCACCCAGGGATGACTGTGGCCACACTAGTGTACCATGGAGTCAACGAACCTATTCCCTCTCGAAGTGGGAAAGAAGCTGATATTGATTCAGGGGAAAATGTACTAGTTACGAGAATAACCGCTGATCATGTACCACAGCAAAAATTATCATTAC
Organism: Cherax quadricarinatus; assembly: GCF_026875155.1. NCBI lineage: Eukaryota > Metazoa > Arthropoda > Malacostraca > Decapoda > Parastacidae > Cherax > Cherax quadricarinatus. Next base: position 48,731,580 of record NC_069421.1, read on the forward strand.
TGGAAGAAATGAATGAAAAAGTTGAAAAGTACTGAGAGTCACACTGACGCCAGGATAACCAACAAAGAGCACTGATCCGTGCGTTAGTGTGAACAAAGTGTCTCATAAAACACGATAAACACTTACAGAGAAGTGTGATCAGCTTTTCAGAGCATAGTTCTAGCTTTCCAGACAACTTTTGTTCCGAGTAGGGAAATTAGATCTAACAAAAATGATCCCAAATGGATGAACAATAGATTAAAACATCTCATTGGTCAAAAGAGAGGCATATATAGGCGTATCAAAAGAGGGGATGGGCAATTAAGAAATCAATATATTCAATTAAAGAGAGAAACAAAAAAAGAAATAAGAAAAGCAAAAAGAGATTATGAGGCTAAGGTCGCAAGGGATTCAAAGACTAACCCAAAAGGGTTCTTTCAGGTATGCAGAAGTAAGATTAGGGACAAGATTGGCCCATTTAAGAGTAATTCTGGTCAGATCACTGACAGTGATAAGGATATGTGTGCAATTCTAAATACCTACTTCCTCTCAGTTTTCACACAGGAAAATACTAGCGATATACCTGAAATAATAGATTACGTAGAACAGGATGGTAAACTATGTATGATTGCGGTAACTAATGACATGGTCCTCAGACAAATATAGAAACTAAAACCTAACAAATCCCCAGGTCCTGATGAACTGTTTACAAAGGTGTTAAAGGAATGTAAAGAGGAACTTAGCATACCTTTGGCTAATCTTTTTAACATATCACTACAAACTGGCATAGTCACTGATAAGTGGAAAATGGCAAATGTAATACCTATTTACAAGGCAGGTGACAGGTCCTTGGCTTCGAACTATAGACCAATAAGCCTTACCTCCATAGTGGGAAAATTTATGGAATCAATAATTGCCGAAGCAATTCGTAGCCATCTTGACAGGCACAGATTGATTAATGATTCTCAACATGGTTTTACAAAGGGGCGTTCCTGTCTTACGAATTTACTAACTTTTTTCACTAAGGTGTTTGAGGAGGTAGATCATGGTAATGAATATGATATTGTATATATGGACTTCAGTAAGGCTTTCGATAGAGTTCCACACCAGAGGCTATTGAGGAAACTTAAGGCACACGGAATAGGAGGAGAAATTTTTTCCTGGGTAGAGGCATGGCTGACAAATAGACAGCAGAGAGTTTGCATAAATGGAGAGAAATCAGAATGGGGGCACGTCACAAGCGGTGTTCCTCAGGGGTCAGTGTTGGGCCCGTTGTTATTCACAATTTACATAAACGACATAGATGAGGGAATAAATAGCGACATAAGCAAATTTGCTGATGCCACCAAAATAGGCCGTCCAATTCATTCTAATGAGGACATTAGAGCACTCCAGGATGATTTGAGTTGGAAATATAAACACAAATGCAGTATAATGTGATCCTTTATTGACAACGTTTCACCCACACAGTGGGCTTTTTCAAGTCACACACGGATCTACCTGGGGTTGGAAGGTACGAGAGTATTTATAGTCATGTTGAGGTCAGGTGGAGAATGCTGCAGCTGATGATCTACCGGGTGGGGTTATAGAGTCTTGGGTAGCTTGGCAGGGGTATTGGACAAGTTTTGAGTAGACCTTCTGCAGTGTTCTATGTTCTTATGTGGGATAGCGATGAAGAAGTTTCTTGGCGAGTGGTTCAGCTATGTTATAGAAGCCATTGTTCTGGTTGAAATTGTTGGTTGTAGAGATGAGCGATGATTCCAGGATTCTTCTGTATTGAGTGTTGTCTTCTGTGGCTATAAGTCTTGAGTTTCTGTAGTTAACTAAATGGTTGTGTGAATTGCGATGTTGTACACAGGCATTCCTTGTATCGTCAGTCCTGCTTGCATATTGGTGTTCTGAAATACGTGTTTGGAGGTCTCTTGATGTTTCGCCCACATATAATTTGTTGCAGTCATTACAAGGGATTATGTATACCCCTGCAGAGGATGGAGGCTTGTCCTGTCTACTACTGGTGATGTCCTTGATGGTCGTGGTTGTGGAGGTAGATACTTGGAATGATGTTTTGGCAAAGATGTTGGAAAAATGTTTGGCAATGGAGTTGGTTGGGAGGACTATGTATCTCTTCTCGGCAGTGTCTTCTCTGGGTGTGTTGAAGATGTTTAATGCCCGCCGTCTGCAGTCTCTGATGAAGTGACGAGGATAGTGGAGAAGACTTATAGCCACAGAAGACAACACTCAATACAGAAGAATCCTGGAATCATCGCTCATCTCTACAACCAACAATTTCAACCAGAACAATGGCTTCTATAACATAGCTGAACCACTCGCCAAGAAACTTCTTCATCGCTATCCCACATAAGAACATAGAACACTGCAGAAGGTCTACTCAAAACTTGTCCAATACCCCTGCCAAGCTACCCAAGACTCTATAACCCCACCCGGTAGATCATCAGCTGCAGCATTCTCCACCTGACCTCAACATGACTATAAATACTCTCGTACCTTCCAACCCCAGGTAGATCCGTGTGTGACTTGAAAAAGCCCACTGTGTGGGTGAAACGTTGTCAATAAAGGATCACATTATACTGCATTTGTGTTTATATTTCCATTGTGTCGGTATTTTATACCATTTATTTCCATGATTTGAATTGACTGACGCAATGGTCGGAGAAGTGGCAGATGCAGTTTAATATTGACAAATGCAAAGTTCTAAATGTTGGACAGTTAAATAACCATGCCACATATAAACTAAATAATGTAGATCTTAATACTACCGATTGCGAAAAGGATTTAGGAGTTCTGGTTAGCAGTAACCTAAAACCAAGACAACAGTGCATTAGTGTTCGCAATAAAGCTAACAGAATTCTTGGCTTCATATCTAGAAGTCTTCAAGTATCTTCATATCTAGAAGTATAAATAATAGAAGTCCTCAGGTTGTCCTTCAACTCTATATATCCTTGGTTAGGCCTCATTTAGACTATGCTGCTCAATTCTGGTCACCGTATTACAGAATGGATATAAATGCTCTGGGAAACGTGCAAAGGAGGATGACAAAGATGATCCCATGTATCAGAAATCTTCCCTATGAGGATAGACTGAGGGCCCTGAATCTGCACTCTCTGGAAAGGCGTAGAATTAGGGGGGATATGATCGAGGTGTATAAATGGAAAACAGGAATAAATAAAGGGGATGTAAAGAGTGTGCTGAAAATTTCCCGCCAAGACAGGACTCGCAGCAATGGTTTCAAGTTGGAAAAATTCAGATTCAAGAAGGATATAGGAAAGCACTGGTTTAGTAATAGAGTTGTGGATGAGTGGACCAAGCTCCTGAGTACAGTTATTGAGGCTAAAACGTTGTGTAGTTTTAAAAATACGTTAGATAAATACATGAGTGGGTGTTGGTGGGTGTGAGTTGGACCTGACTAGCTTGTGCTGCTGGGTCTGGTGCAGTGCTCCATCCTTGAGTGGGAATGACCAGACAGGGTGGGTCATTGGGATAATCCGGGGGGGGGACATGGACCTGCTCCGCATGGGTTAGTAGGCCTGTTGCAGTGTTCCTTCTTTCTTATGTTCTTATGTTCTTATGAGACACACTGCTTGTCAGAGTAATGTATGATCCACACTGCTTGTCATAGCAATGCATGAACTACACAATAAGTTACAGTAATGAATGAACCACACTGCTTGTCACAGTAATGTATGAACCACACTGCTTGTCACAGTAATGTATGAACTACACTGTTTGTCACAGAAATGTATGAACTACACTGCTTGTCACAGTAATGTATGATCCACACTGCTTGTCATAGCAATGCTTGAACTACACAATAAGTTACAGTAATGAATGAACCACACTGCTTGTCACAGTAATGTATGAACCACACTACTTGTCACAGTAATGTATGAACCACACTACTTGTCACAGTAATGTATGAACCACACTGCTTGTCACAGCAATGTATGAACCACACTGCTTGGCACAGTAATGAATGAACCACACTGCTTGTCACAGTAAAATATGAACCACACTACTTGTCACAGTAATGTATGAACCACACTGCTTGTCACAGTAATGTATGAACCACACTACTTGTCACAGTAATGTATGAACCACACTGCTTGTTTCAGTAATGAATAAACCACACTGCCTGTCACAGTAATGTATGAACCACACTGCTTGTCACAGTAATGTATGAACCACACTGCTTGTCACAGTAATGTATGACCCATACTGCTTGTCACAGTAATGTATGAACCGCCTGCTTGTCATAGTAATGCATGAATCACCCTGCTTGTTATAGTAATGTATGAACCTCACTGCTTGTCACAGTGATGTATGTACGACACTGCTTGTCACAGTAATGTATGAACCACACTGCTTGTCACAGCAATGTAGGAACCACACTGCTTCTAAAAGTAATGTATGCTCCTCACTCCTTGTCGCAGTAATTTATGAGACACAATGCTTGTCACAGTAATGTCTAAACCACAAGGCTTGTCACAGTAATGTCTAAACCACAAGGCTTGTCACAGTAACGTGTGATCTCCATTGCTTGTCACAATAATGTATGAACCACACTGCTTGTCACAGTAACGTATGAACTACACCGCTTGTCACAGTCGTGTATGAAGCACACTGCTTGTCACAGTAATACATGAACCACACTGCTTGTCACAGCAATGAAAGGACCACGTGCATATTACAGTAATGTATAGAGCACACTGCTTGTGACAGTAATGTATGAACCACACTGCTTGTCACAGTAATGTATGAACCACACTGCTTGTTACAGTAATGTATGAACCACACTGCTTGTCACAGTAATGTATGAACCACACTGCTTGTCACAGTAATGTATGAACCACACTGCTTGTCACAGTAGTGTATGAACCACACTGCTTGTCACAGTAATGTATGAACCACACTGCTTGTCACAGTAATGTATGAACCACACTGCTTGTCACAGTAATGTATGAACCACACTGCTTGTCACAGTATTGTACGAACTACACTGCTTGTCACAATGATGTATGCACCACACTGCTTGTCAGAGTAATGTATGAACCACACTGCTTGTCATAGTGATGAATGAACCACACTGCTTGTCACAGTAATGTATCAACCACAACGCTTGTCACAGTAATGTATGAACCACACTGCTTGTCATAGCAATGCATGAACTGCACAATAAGTTACAGTAATGAATGAACCACACTGCTTGTCACAGTAATGTATGAACCACACTACTTGTCACAGTAATGTATGAACCACACTGCTTGTCATAGCAATGCATGATCTGCACAATAAGTTACAGTAATGAATGAACCACACTGTTTGTCACAGTAATGTATGAACCACACTACTTGTCACAGTAATGTACGAACCACACTGTTTGTAACAGTAATATATGAACCACACTACTTGTCACAGTAATGAATGAACCACACTTCTTGTTACAGTAATGTATGAACCACACTACTTGTCACAGTAATGTATGAACCACACTGCTTGTTACAGAAATGAATAAACCACACTGCCCGTCACAGTAATGTATGAACCACACTTCTTGTCACAGTAATGTATGAACCACACTGCTTATCACAGTAATGTATGACCCATACTGCTTGTCACAGTAATGTATGAACCGCCTGCTTGTCATAGTAATGCATGAATCACCCTGCTTGTTAGAGTAATGTATGAACCTCACTGCTTGTCACAGTATTGTACGAACCACACTGTTTGTAACAGTAATATATGAACCACACTACTTGTCACAGTAATGAATGAACCACACTACTTGTCACAGTGATGTATGTACCACACTGCTTGTCAGAGTAATGTATGAACCACACTGCTTGTCATAGTAATGAATGAACCACACTGATTGTCACAGTAATGTATGAACCACACTGCTTGTCACAGTAATGTATGAACCACACTTCTTGTCCCAGTAATGTATGAACCACACTGCTTGTCACAGTAATATATGAACCACACTGCTTGTCACAGTGTTGTATGAACCACCCTGCTTGTTACAGAAATGTATGAACCATACTGCTTTTCACAGTAATGTATGAACCACACTGCTTGTCACAGTAATGCATGAACCACACTTATTGTCACAGTGTTGTATGAACCACACTGCCTGTCACAGTAATGTATGAACCACACTGCTTGTCACGGTGTTGTATGAACCACCCTGCTTGTTACAGTAGTGTATGAACCACACTGCTTTTCACAGTAATGTATGAACCACACTGCTTGTCACAGTAATGTATGAACCACACTGCTTGTCACGGTGTTGTATGAACCACCCTGCTTGTTACAGTAATGTATGAACCACACTGCTTTTCACAGTAATGTATGAACCACACTGCTTGTCACAGTAATGTATGAACCACACTGCTTTTCACAGTAATGTATGAACCACACTGCTTGTCACAGTAATGTATGAACCACACTGTTGTATGAACCATTCTGCTTGTCACAGTAATGTATGAACCACATTGCTTGTCACAGTGTTGTATGAACCACACTGCTTGTCACAGTGTTGTATGAACTACTCTGCTTGTCACAGTAATGTATGAACCACCGAGTAATTCGATCTGATTCATAAGATTCCATTTTTACGACTTTACTCACGAAATCGTAATGACACGATTCATCTGTAAAAACTTGCATTTGTGGTTACAGTGGTGCCTGTGCTAACCTTCCTATGGTGTAGAAATATACCTAGTTGGACGAATCTTATTGTGGCTAGCTGGTCTAGTGGCTAACGCGACGGGCTTGAGTTTTGAGACTCTCTGACCGCGGGTTCAGTCCCGGCCGGGGTATGGTTTATTCCATTATTTTTTTAATTTTATGCAAAATTTCACCAACATATAACTTATTGAACAAATCCTTCTCACAGAATGCATCTTTAATTATTTTTTGAAGCCGAACAGAATAATTATTCGTTTGTTACTGAACATTTATCAGCATTAATATTTATTCAGTAAAATTGGCAAATTGGGTGTTATGGCACCCAGTTACTGCACTTACCATGAGTTCGGAAAAAGCATCATGGTGTTGAAAATTTGCAACCGATCGGAAGACGCATTCACTTGTTGTGGTACTGATTATTAGATACCCTTTTTTTTCAAAATTTTTTGCTAAGCTGACAAATCTGCCTATATGAAAAAAAAATAAAAAAAACTTAATAGGTACTATCCTGGCCGTAAGATGCATCAACCGATAAATATTGCAGCCGTTTAGAAGAGGTAATTTGAAATATATTGAATGTAATTTAGCGGGAACAATAATATCTATGTTACTCATGAAATAGTTATATCTGTAACTTTACTCTTCAGTTTTCGTTTTTCTATCGCTGACTTCTGAATCATTTATTTCGTACACGATTTGAAACATTACTTCAGCTGTTCTAGGATATTGGGAATGTGTTCACTAGCTTTGGTCATACGGCTCTTGCACAAACCAATTGTTCCATGAATCTGGTCCCCATTTACCATACACAGGCATTGGAAATTTGAAGTCATTCGGATGAGGTGTTCAGGAGCTATGAGCAAAGAAGCAACAATACTGAGAAAGAAAATAAACGAAAATTCTTTTAAAGCTCCCTCTTCAAGGATACCTAATAATTCACAACAGTTCCCCTCTTCAAGGATACCTAATAATTCACAACAGTTCCCCTCTTCAAGGATACCTAATAATTCACAACAGTTCCCCTCTTCAAGGATACCTAATAATTCACAACAGTTCCCCTCTTCAAGGATACCTAATAATTCACAACAGTTCCCCTCTTCAAGGATACCTAATAATTCACAACAGTTCCCCTCTTCAAGGATACCTAATAATTCACAGCAGTTCCCCTCTTAAAGGATACCTAATAATTCACAACAGTTCCCCTCTTCAATGATACCTAATAATTCACAACAGCTTCCCTCTTCAAGGATACCTAATAATTCACAGTAGTTCCCCTCTTAAAGGATACCTAATAATTCACAACAGTTCCCCTCTTAAAGGATACCTAATAATTCACAGCAGTTCCCCTCTTAAAGGATACCTAATAATTCACAACAGTTCCCCTCTTCAAGGATACCTAATAATTCACAACAGTTCCCCTCTTCAAGGATACCTAATAATTCACAGCAGTTCTCCTCTTCAGGGACACCTAATAATTCCTGATAATGGATACAAGAATCCTTTGACACACAGAAAGAGCAAAATTGGGAGCCTTAAAGATTTATATACAATATTAAGGTTTTTGATTACGTGGTAATAAATAATACACTGTCCTTGATAATAATAAAAGTGAATAACATTGAGGTTGAGACTCACCGAGAGGAAGGTGCTGGAGCCCAGGGTGTACCAGCCACACATGTCAAACACTTGCAGAGGTTTCAGGTTTGTAATCACTTGGTGCACCTGTTGACAAATACATTCACAATATGTGGCAAGACTTTTTAACGTTTCACTTCCGTATATGTGAAAAACAAGCTAATGAGAGAATCTTAAAATGCAAACGGTTTATTCTTGTCAAAATTTCCAGTAATCATTTTTTAAACGATACATTCATACTTTTAACAGTTATTCTTGTTACTAGTGAGAACAGTTATTCTTGTTACTAGTGAGAACAGTTATTCTTGTTACTAGTGAGAACAGTTATTCTTGTTACTAGTGAGAACAGTTATTCTTGTTACTAGTGAGAACAGTTATTCTTGTTACTAGTGAGAACAGTTATTCTTGTTACTAGTGAGACTCAGATAAGAATACAACAATAACTGCTTCAACACATCTTTCAGCGCCCGAGGCCACTTCGCGTGCAGCTGAAGTCGTATTATAACCAGAGCTTTGGTAAAATGGGGAAAGAAAGAAGGATGGGTAAGGATGGAAATATGGGAAAAGGATGGGTGGGGGAAGTGGAAGTGGGGTAATATAGGTAAGTGGCCTAACCACTTTGTTGTATTTTAATACAAGTGTGTGTGTGTGTGTGTGTGTGTGTGTGTGTGTGTTTGTGTGTGTGTGTGTGTGTGTGTGTGTGTGTGTGTACTCACCTAGTTGTACTCACCTAGTTGAGGTTGCGGGGGTCGAGTCCGAGCTCCTGGCCCCGCCTCTTCACTGATCGCTACTAGGTCACTCTCCCTGAGCCGTGAGCTTTATCATACCTCTGCTTAAAGCTATGTATGGATCCTGCCTCCACTACATCGCTTCCCAAACTATTCCACTTACTGACTACTCTGTGGCTGAAGAAATACTTCCTAACATCCCTGTGATTCATCTGTGTCTTCAGCTTCCAACTGTGTGCCCTTGTTACTGTGTCCAATCCCTGGAACATCCTGTCTTTGTCCACCTTGTCAATTCCTCTCAGTATTTTGTATGTCGTTATCATGTCCCCCCTATCTCTCCTGTCCTCCAGTGTCGTCAGGTTGATTTCCCTTAACCTCTCCTCGTAGGACATAACTCTTAGCTCCGGGACTAGTCCTGTTGCAAACCTTTGCACTTTCTCTAGTTTCTTCACGTGCTTGGCTAGGTGTGGGTTCCAAACTGGTGCCGCATACTCCAATATGGGCCTAACGTACACGGTGTACAGGGTCCTGAATGATTCCTTATTAAGATGTCGGAATGCTGTTCTGAGGTTTGCTAGGCGCCCATATGCTGCAGCAGTTATTTGGTTGATGTGCGCTTCAGGAGATGTGCCTGGTGTTATACTCACCCCAAGATCTTTTTCCTTGAGTGAGGTTTGTAGTCTCTGACCCCCTAGACTGTACTCCGTCTGCGGCCTTCTTTGCCCTTCCCCAATCTTCATGACTTTGCACTTGGTGGGATTGAACTCCAGGAGCCAATTGCTGGACCAGGTCTGCAGCCTGTCCAGCCTGTGTGTGTGTGTGTGTGTGTGTGTGTACTCACCTAATTGTACTCACCTAATTGTGGTTGCAGGGGTCGAGACTCAGCTCCTGGCCCCGCCTCTTCACTGATCGCTACTGGATCCTCTCTCTCTCTGCTTCCTGAGCTTTGTCATACCTCTTCTTAAAACTATGTATGGTTCCTGCCTCCACTACTTCACTTGCTAGGCTATTCCACTTGCTGACAACTCTATGACTGAAGAAAAACTTCCTAACGTCCCTGTGACTCGTCTGAGTCTTCAGCTTCCAGTTGTGACCCCTTGTCCCTGTGTCCCCTCTCTGGAACATCCTATCTCTCTCCACCTTGTCTATTCCCCGCAGTATCTTGTATGTCGTTATCATGTCTCCCCTGACCCTTCTGTCCTCCAGTGTCGTCAGTCCGATTTCCCTTAACCTTTCCTCGTACGACATTCCCTTGAGCTCTGGGACTAGCCTTGTTGCAAACCTTTGTACTTTCTCTAACTTTTTGACGTGCTTGACCAGGTGTGGGTTCCAGACTGGTGCTGCATACTCCAGTATGGGCCTAACATACACAGTGTACAGTGTCTTGAACGATTCCTTATTAAGGTATCGGAACGCTATTCTCAGGTTTGCCAGGCGCCCGTATGCTGCAGCGGTTATTTGGTTGATGTGTGCCTCCGGTGATGTGCTCGGTGTTATGGTCACCCCAAGGTCTTTCTCCCTGAGTGAGGTCTGTAGTCTTTGTCCACCTAGCCTATACTCTGTCTGCGGTCTTCTTTGCCCCCCCAATCTTCATGACTTTGCATTTGGCTGGATTGAATTCGAGAAGCCAGTTACTGGACCACATGTCCAGCCTCTCCAGGTCTCTTTGCAGTCCTGCCTCATCCTCGTCCGATTTAATTCTTCTCATCAACTTCACGTCATCTGCGAACAGGGACACTTCAGAGTCTATTCCTTCCATCATGTCGTTCACATATATCAAAAATAGCACTGGTCCTAGAACTGACCCCTGTGGGACCCCGCTCGTAACAGGCGCCCACTGTGATACCTCTTCACGTACCATGACTCGTTGCTGCCTCCCTGTCAGGTATTCCCTTATCCATTGCAGTGCCCTTCCTTTTACGTGTGCCTGATCCTCCAGCTTCTGCACTAATCGCTTGTGGGGAACTGTGTCAAAGGCCTTCCTGCAGTCTAGGAAAACGCAATCTACCCAACCCTCTCTCTCATGTCTTACTTCTGTTACCTTGTCATAAAACTCCAGGAGGTTTGTGATACAAGATTTGCCTTCCATGAACCCATGCTGGTTTTCATTTATAATCTTGTTCCTTTCCAGGTGTTCGACCACTCTCCTCCTGATAATCTTCTCCATGACTTTGCACACAATACATGTCAGAGACACAGGTCTGTTAGTTTAGTGCCTCGTTTCTGTTTCCTTTCTTAAATATGGGGACTACATTAGCTGTCTTCCATTTCTCAGGTAGTTGCCCAGTTTCAAGGGATGTGTTGAAGATTGTGGTTAGAGGCACACACAGCATCTCTGCTCCTTCTCTAAGGACCCATGGGGAGATGTTGTCCGGTCCCATCGCCTTTGAGGTGTCAAGGTCACTTAAGAGCTTCTTCACCTCCTCCTCAGTTGTTCGTATGTCATCCAACACTTGTTGGTATATTCCCTCTTGATGTTCCCTTCTGTTCTGTCTTCCCACAGCCCTTCCTGTCTCTACTGTAAAAACTTCCTTAAATCTCCTGTTCAGCTCCTCACATACCTCCTGATCATTTCTTGTGAGTTCTCCACCTTCTGTCCTTAATCTGATCACCTGGTCTTTGACTGTTGTCTTCCTCCTGATGTGGCTATACAACAGTTTCGGGTCTGTCTTGATTCTCGATGCTATGTCATTTTCATACTGTCGCTGGGCCTCCCTCCTTACCTGTGCGTACTCATTCCTGGCTCTGCGACTGATCTCCCTATTTTCGTGTGTTCTCTGCCTTCTGTACTTTTTCCATTCTCTATTGCACTTTGTTTTTGCCTCCTTACACCGTCGGGTGAACCAGGGCTTGTTCTGGTCTTCCCGTTGTTACTGTTGCCCTTGGGAATGAACCTTTCCACTGCCTCCTTGCATTTTGTTGCTACATATTCCATCATTTCATTTACTGGCTTTCCTGCCAGTTCTCTGTCCCACTGGACCTCCACAGGAAGTTCTTCAACCCTATGTAGTCCCCTCTTTTATAGTCAGGCTTTTCCCATTCTACTCCTGTTATTCTCTCCACTTGCAGCTCTACTATGTATTCAAAGCACAGAACCACGTGGTCGCTAGCTCCTAGGGGACTCTCATACTTGATGTCCTCAATGTCTGAGCTGCCCAGGGTGAACACAAGGTCCAATCTTGCTGGTTCATCCTCCCTCTCACTCTGGTAGTGTCCTTAACATGTTGGTGCATGAGGTTTTCCAGCACCACGTCCAACATCCTGGCTCTCCATGTTTCGGGACCCCCATGTGGCTCCAGGTTTTCCCAGTCAATCTCCCTGTGGTTGAAATCCCCCATAACCAGCAACTTTGCTCTGCTGGAGTGAGCTCTTCTTGCCACCTCAGCAAGTGTGTCCACCATTGCTCTGTTGCTCTCTTCATATTCCTCTCTTGGCCTCCTGCAGTTCTGTGGTGGATTATACATCACTGCAATGACCACTTTGTGTTCCCCAGACTGAAGTGTACCTGCTATGTAGTCTCTTTCTCCCGTCTCATCTATTCCTTCCATTTTCTCGAATTTCCATCTGTTTTTTATGAGCAGAGCAACCCCACCTCCCCCCTGCCCCTTCTATCTTTCCTCATGATCTGGTATCCTGGTGGGAAGATTGCATCTGTTATTGTCTCCATGAGTTTTGTTTCTGTAACTGCTATGATGTCTGGGGACTTCTCATTGATTCTTTCTTGCCATTCCTCATGTTTATTCGTTAATCCATCTGCATTTGTGTACCAAACCTTCAACTTCTGTTCTAATAGTGTAACTGTGGTGCGGGGGGTGGAAACAGAGGGATCGGTGTGTGATGGTTGGTTTGGATTGTTCAGTTGCCTTGGGGGTGTCGTGGCTGGAGTCCTTCTGCAGGTGTTTCTGGGGGGTGCGTTTGTCCTTCCATTTGATCCTGGGTCATTCTGCTCTCCTTTTTCATTTCCTCCCATTTCTCCTTTCGTTTTTGAACTCTCTCTTTCATTGTCTTCCTTTCGGCCTGTGTTCTGTCTCGGTCGAGGTACACACTCCGGAACTCCTGCTTGCCTCTCAGCCGTGCTTTCTCCTGCAGGATCATGGTTCGGGTTGATTCTGCCTTGAAAATTACTTTGAGAGGCCGATTCCTTTTCTTTGTGAACCACCCAATTCTCCGAAAATTTGCCACCTGGGTCATGTCCCCCTCGCCTATCACCTTCATGATGTCTTCAATCGCTTTTTTCTCCTCCTGCTTTCTTTCATCATAAGTTTCCCCTTTAGCTTCGTCTAGCCCATAGACAAACACGGATCTCTCCCTTTCCACCTCCCACTGTGACTCCCATTGCATCCTCTGATGTGTTTTAGTTCCTTCCCGTGGAGTGTTCCTTCCTTCAGTCCCTTCCCTCGTTATGGCCCCTATGCTTCTTGGTTTATCCTTCCTGCTCACCTGCTCCTGGCCCACACAGGTATCTGGTAAGGTCCTTGCACATGTCCTAGTTCCTTCGATGTCTTCCAACCTCTCTTTCTGTCCTAGTGTGCTCCCTGTCTTTGTTTTAGCCCCATGTGGGTTTGACAGGACCTCTGCATATAGTTTAGTTTCCATGCTTCCTTCAGACCTGTTGTCTGTGTTTAATTTAGCCATTGCCGATGCTACTTCTGTAATATCTTTGTCTCTGTGCTGTTTCAGATGTCTCAGCTCCTCTTCTAATCTCTCTATCTTGATTTCTGCTTCTGTAGCCTGTTGCTTCCACCTTCTGCATTCTGCTGCTAACCTCTCTTCCATCTTCCTTTCCAGCTCATCTAGTCTCCTTCCCCAGTCTTCCTCCCTTTTTTTGAGCTCTATCTCCCATTCCTCCCTCTCAGATTCGTCCTTGGAACCCCTTGTCCTCATCCTGGTTAGGGGGAGGGGAATAGATGGTTAGGAGAGGGGATGGATGGTTGTGGGGGAGGGGGAGGATGGTTATTGGAGGGGTAGAGATAGTTGGGGGAGGGAGTTAGATGGTTTGGGGGAGAGAGGGGATGGATGGTTATGGGGGGAGGGGGAGGATGGTTATTGGAGGGAGGTTGTTGGGCGGGGGTTAGACGGTTTGGGGAGGGGTTAGGTGGTTTGGGGGAGGGGTAGGTGGCTAAGGTGAGGTGGTTAGGGAAGGGGTGGTACGTGTTTGTGTCAAGTGGTGGAGGATGTGTGTGTGTGTGTGTGTGTGTGTGTGTGTGTGTGTGTGTGTGTGTGTGTGTGTGTGTGTGTGTGTGTGTGTGGATGTGCGAGCGTGTGTGTGTGTGTGTGTGTGTGTGTGTGTGTGTGTGTGTGTGTGCGTGCGTGTGCGTGTGTGCGTGTGTGTGTGGTGTGTGTGTGTGTGTGTGTGTGGTGTGTGTGTGTGGTGTGTGTGTGTGTGTGTGTGTGTGTGTGGTGTGTGTGTGGTGTGTGTGTGTGTGTGTGTGGTGTGTGTGGTGTGTGTGTGTGTGGTGGTGTGTGTGGTGTGTGTGTGTGTGGTGTGTATGTATGTGTGTGTGTGTGTGTGTGTGTGTGTGTGTGTGTGTGTGTGTGTGTGTGTATGTGTGTGTGTGTGTACTCACCTAATTATGGTTGCAGGGGTCGAGACTCAGCTCCTGGCCCAGCCTCTTCACTGATCGCTACTAGGTCCTCTCCCTCTCTGCTTCCTGAGTTTTGTCATACCTCTTCTTAAAACTATGAATGGTTCCTGCCTCCACTACTTCACTTGCTAGGTTATTCCACTTCCTGACGACTCTATGACTGAAGAAATACTTCCTAACGTCCCTGTGACTCGTCTGAGTCTTCAGCATCCAGTTGTGACCCCTTGTTTCTGTGTCCCCTCTCTGGAACATCCTATCTCTCTCCACCTTGTCTATTCCCCGCAGTATCTTGTATGTCGTTATCATGTCTCCCCTGACCCTTCTGTCCTCCAGTGTCGTCAGTCCGATTTCCCTCAACCTTTTCTCGTACGACATTCCCTGAGCTCTGGGACTAGCCTTGTTGCAAACCTTTGTACTTTCTCTAACTTCTTGACGTGCTTGACCAGGTGTGGGTTCCAGACCGGTGCTGTATACTCCAGTATGGGCCTAACATACACTGTGTACAGTGTCTTGAACGATTCCTTATTAAGGTATCGGAACGCTATTCTCAGGTTTGCCAGGCCCCCGTATGCTGCAGCAGTTATTTGGTTGATGTGTGCCTCCGGTGACGTGCTCGGTGTTATGGTCACCCCAAGGTCTTTCTCCCTGAGTGAGGTCTGTAATCTTTGTCCACCTAGCCTATACTCTGTCTGCGGTCTTCTTTGCCCCTCCCCAATCTTCATGACTTTGCATTTGGCAGGGTTGAATTCGAGAAGCCAGTTTCTGGACCACATGTCCAGCCTGTCCAGGTCTCTTTGCAGTCCTGCCTCATCCTCATCCGATTTAATTCTTCTCATCAACTTCACATCATCTGCGAATAGGGACACTTCAGAGTCTATTCCTTCCATCATGTCGTTCGCATATATCAAAAATAGCACTGTTCCTAGAACTGACCCCTGTGGGGCCCCGCTCGTCACAGGCGCCCACTGTGATACCTCTTCACGTACATTGACTCGTTGTTGCCTCCCTGTCAGGTATTCCCTGATCCATTGCAGTGCCCTCCCTGTTATATGCGCCTGATCCTCCAGCTTCTGCACTAATCTTTTGTGGGGAACTGTGTCAAAGGCCTTCCTGCAGTCTAGGAAAACGAAATCAACCCACCCCTCTCTCTCGTGTCTTACTTCAGTTACCTTGTCATAAATCTCCAGAAGGTTTGTGACACAGGATTTGCCTTCCATGAACGCATGCTGGTTTTCATTTATAATCTTGTTCCGTTCCAGGTGTTCCACCACTCTCCTCCTGATAATCTTCTCCATGACTTTGCACACAATACATGTCAGAGACACAGGTCTGTAGTTTAGTGCTTCATTTCTGTTTCCTTTCTTAAATATGGGGACTACATTTGCTGTCTTCCATTTCTCAAGTAGTTGCCCAGTTTCAAGGGATGTGTTGAAGATTGTGGGTAGGGGCACACACAGCATCTCTGCTCCTTCTCTAAGGACCCATGGGGAGATGTTGTCCTGTCCCATCGCCTTTGAGGTATGAAGGTCACTTAGCAGCTTCTGCACCTCCTCCTCGGTTGTTCGTATGTCATCCAACACTTGTCGGTATATTCCCTCTTGATGTTCCCTTCTGTGCTGTCTTCCCACAGCCCTTCCTGTCTCTACTGTAAAAACTTCCTTAAATCTCCTGTTTAGCTCCTCACATACCTCCTGATCATTTCTTGTGAGTTCTGCACCTTCTGTCCTCAGTCTGATCACCTGGTCTTTGACTGTTGTCTTCCTCGTGATGTGGCTATACAACAGTTTCGGGTCAGTCTTGATTTTCGATGCTATGTTATCTTCATACTGTTGTTGGGCCTCCCTCCTTACCTGTGCATACTCGTTCCTGGCTCTGCAACTGATCTCCCTATTTTCATGTGTTCTCTGCCTTCTGTGCTTTTTCCATTCTCTATTGCACTTTGTTTTTGCCTCCTTACACCATCGGGCAAACCAGGGGCTCGTTCTGTTCTTCCCATTGTTTCTGTTGCCCTTGGGAATAAATCTTTCCACTGCCTCCTTGCATTTTGTTGTTACATAGTCCATCATTTCATTTACTGGCTTTCCTGCCAGTTCTCTGTCCCACGGAACCTCCTGCAGGAAGTTCCTCAACCCTATGTAGTCCCCTCTTTTATAGTAAGGCTTTTCCCATTCAACTCCTGTTACTCTCTCCACTTGCAACTCTACTATGTATTCAAAGCACAGAACCACGTGGTCACTAGCTCCTAGGGAACTCTCATATGTGATATCCTTGAGGTTTTCCAGCACCACATCCAGCATCTTGGCTCTCCATGTTTCGGGACCCCCATGTGGCTCCAGGTTTCCCCAGTCAATCTCCCTGTGGTTAAAATCCCCCATAACCAGCAACTTTGCTCTGCTGGAGTGAGCTCTTCTTGCCACCTCAGCAAGTGTGTCCACCATTTCTCTGTTGCTCTCTTTATATTCCTCTCTTGGCCTCCTGAAGTTCTGTGGTGGATTATACATCACTGCAATGACCACCTTGTGCTCCCCAGACTGAAGTGTACCTACTATGTAGTCCCTTTCTCCTGTCTCGTCTATGGCTCCCATTTTCTCGAATATCGGTTTTTTTACGAGCAGAGCAACCCCTCCTGCCCCTCTGCCCCTTCCATCTTTCCTCATGATCTGGTATCCTGGTGGAAAGATTGCATCTGTTATTGTCTCCGTTAGTTTTGTTTCTGTAACTGCTATTATGTTTGGGGACTTCCCATTGATTCTTACTTGCCATTCCTCATGTTTATTCGTTAATCCATCCACATTTGTGTACAAAACCTTCAACTTCTGTTCTTCTGGTCCTGGGGGAATACTGGGGTTGGGAGAGCAGGAGCCCTGGTGGGGGCCTGTGGGGTTTGCAGTGGAGGTGGAGGAAGAGCTCCCATAGGGGGTTGCTGTAGGGGTACGGTTCGTTGTGCAGGGGGTGGGAACAGAAGGATCAGTGTGTGATAGTTGGTTTGGATTGTTCAGTTTGCCTTGGGGGTGTCGTGGCTGGAGTCCTTCTGCAGGTGTTTCTTGGGGGTGTGCTTGTCCTTCCACCTGTTCCTGGGTTATTCTGCTCTCCTTTTTTATTTCCTCCCATTCCTCCTTTCGTTTTTGCACTCTCTCTTTCAGAATCATCCTTTCCTCCTGTGTTCTGTCGAGGTACACACTCATGAACTTCTGTTTGCCTCTCAGCCATGCTTTCTCCTGCAGGATCATGGTTCGGGTTGATTCTGCCTTGAAAATTACTTTGAGAGGCCGATTCCTTTTCTTTGTGAACCATCCGATTCTCCAAAAATTTGCCGCCTGGGTCATGTCTCCCTCTCCTATCACCTTCATGATACCTTCAATCACTTTTTTCTCCTCCTGTTTTTTTTCCTCATAAGTTTCCCCTTCAGCTTCGTCTAGCCCATAGACAAAAACTGATCTGTCCCTTTCCACCTCCCACTGTGACTCCCATTGCATCCTCTGAGGTGTTTTAGTTTTCCCTTTCCCCTGATGTTCCTTCCTTCTTCCTAGCTGTGGAGAAATTTTCTTCAGGGGGGGGT
>NC_069421.1:48750270-48777770 GCF_026875155.1 Cherax quadricarinatus
TCAACCAAGAGCCTCTCAACCAGCCAAGGAGCCCCCTGAGAGGAAGGATAGCGGGAGCTAGACTGACCCTACCTTAACAAGTAGCCGGCAGTCAAACTATCATTTTCGGGGTGGGGGAAAAAAGGCGGGAATAGCGGGAGCTGGACTTACTCTACTTTAACAAGTAGCCGGCAATGAAACTATTGTTACTATATCGCTACTCCTATCTATTGAACTTTTCCCTCACACAGAACTTTAGTTACGTCATCACTATTACCAGTTCTTGTGGGCTGACTATCTTATCTTCCTATAATACTCAGTCTTGCTGGCACCTGGCACTGTTAAGCCTGGGGCACTAAGTGTCTCCTGCCTAACTACCTCACTCTTGGCAAGAACGATCCATCGAACGAATCTGCAGGGACCTACTACTCATTTATGCAACATTGCAAGCTCCTGATGTGTTGATTGCAATACGAAAGGCTTAGAGCCATCATTTAACTCCCCATGTAGTTGTTTTGTATCTCCTATCGCTTGTTTGCGATTTTCATTATAATATATATATATATATATATATATATATTATATATATATTATATATATATATATATATATAACGAATAGGAGATCTTTTTTAAAAAGGTTCAGGATTACCCCGGGTTACGTTTTCTTCTCAAGGAGAAGATGGGGGGGGGTCTCCTTTTATCGTAATACGTTATTGAAACAAATTCCTTGATGTTTCGTTTATATCAGTCTTATCAAAAGGGTAACTCAAGACAAAGCCGTCTATACTATGTTAACTTTAGTGGAACATATTTATCTTCATTGAATATACAATAAAGGTATATTAAATTCTTATGAATTGGGCCATTAATTACTAGCAATTTCAATGATTAAAATATACCAATTTAATAATCTTTGTACATTCTATTTACATTACTATATATATACTTCTTACCAGCTCAGATAAAGGTACACTTTTCCATAACTGAGCAAACACAATTTCCCAAGCTGTCCTTGCATTAGGGAGATGTATGCCAACACTGTAATTAATCCTCGAATAGATGGTTGTTGGTTTCCCACTCACAGGGTAGCGAGGAGGAGCCCAAAGCTCAGTAGGACTGTCCTCAGAGCTTTCGAGAGACCACTGCCGGAACAATCCTCGTGAATGGCAGGTAAACAGTAGGTGCCAATCATGACGTCATAAACAACCCAACTCTTGGACAAAAGTCGTGCTTTTTTACTTACCGTACATATATACACAAATGATGAAGGATGGATGATAATACTATGACGATCCAGTGGCTTCGGTTTAGGTATTACCGAGAGCTAGCGAGTAGTATTATCTGGATGATAAAAGCAAAGAATTATTACGATACATCGTAACTATATATATTTTATATATATATATATATTTATTATATATAGATTTATATTATATTTTATATATCTATATATATTATATGGACACATTATAAACATGGGTATTTTATTTCGGTGACGTTCATCTAACCAGTGGCTTTACCATGTCCATTATAGCGGTTAATATGAAGTGTTGGAATTTACAAATGGTGCCACAATGTTGACCATTCAACAACTGGTGCCACAATGTTGACACTACAAACAACTGTTAGTCACAATGTTGACACAACAACAATGGTGCCACAATGTTGACACTATCAACAATATGGTGCCACAATGTTGACACTACAACAATGGTGCCACATGTTGACACTACAACTAATGGGATGCCACAATGTTGACGCTACTAAAACAATGGTGCCCAATGTTGAACTACAACCAATGGTGCCACAATGTTGACACTACAACAATCTGGTGCCATCATGTGACATACAACAACAGTTGTCACAATGTTGACACAACAACAATGGGGCCCATATGTTGACACTACAACAAACTGGTGCCAAAATTTGACACTACAAACAACTGGTGCACAATGTTGACATACAACAACTGGTGCACAATGTTGACACTTACAAACAATGGTTGCCACAATGATGGACACTTACAACAATGGTGCCACAATGTTTGACACTACAACAATCTGGTGCCACATGTTGACACTACAACAATGGTGCCACATTGTTGACAGCTTCAACAATGTTCCACAATGTTGAACTACAACACCTGTTGCACAAAGATTGACACTACAACAACTGTTGTCACAATGTTGACACTACACAACTGGTGCCACAATGTGACACCTACAACAATGGTGCCACAATGTTTACACTACAAACAACTGGTGCACGAGTTACACTACAACAACTTGTTGTCACAATGTTGACACAACAAACATCTGGTGCCCACAATGTTGACACTAAACAACTGGTGCCACACTGTTGACACAACCACAAGCAGCCACAATGTTGAACACCAACCACTGGTGCCAAATGTTGACACAACAAAAACTGGATGCACAATGTTGAAACAACAACAACTGGTGCCACATGTTGACCACATCACAATGGTGCACAATGTTGACACTACAAACAACTGTTGTCCCAATGTTGACACAAACAACAATGGTGACAATGTTGACACTACACCAAACTGGTTGCCCAATGTTGGACACACAACAACTGGTTGCACAACTTTTTTGTTTTTTTTTGGGGAAAACCCCAACTACAACAATGGTGCCCCTGCCAGCCTTCCCAACCAAGGTGCCCAAAGCTGGCACTATGTCCCAATAAACACACTCGGAACTTCTCGTAACAATTGAAAAGAAATACTCCTTCGCTCTCTCTACTCAATACAGGCTTACTGCATATCTACTCATTTACACTGTATACTGCTTTTACTGAAAATTACTCAGTACACTGTGACTGCTGTTAAGATATTATACTGTACATCCTGTATACTTGTTTCTGTTACTCTGTTAGACTTAATCACTCGTACACCTGTACTACTGTTGTTATAAATGATATTATCAGTACACCTGTACTTTAACTGCTTGTTACGATTTTATACCCACGCCCACTCGCTACACTGTAATACTGGTGTTAATGATATTATCAGTACACTGTACTTATGTTGTTAATGATAGCTTCATCATAGCCCTCACACTGTTCACATATGTTGTTAATGATCTCGTTACTCAGTCTATACATGTTATACTGCTGTTAACTCGCGATATTATCGTACACTGCCGCCAGCTCAGCGTTGTTAATGATCATTATCAGTACACTGTATTCACTGTTGCTCGCTCTCGCGAGATTACTCCGTACACTTGTACTACTGCTTGTTGCTATGATATTACCTCAGTTATACACCTATGTACTACTGTTGTTATGAATTTACTAGTACACCTGTTTAATGCTGTTACTGATAATTACTCAGTACCCCTGTACTATGTGTTAATGCTATTACTCAGTACACCTGTACTACGTTGTTACTGATATTACTCAGTACACCTGTATACTGCTGTTTTACTGATTATTATCAGTACACTGTACCAACTGATGTTACTGATATTACTAAGTACACCTGTACTATGCTGTTATGATATTATCCGTACACCTGTATAAGCTGTTACTGTATTACTCGCTTACACCTGCACTATGCTGTTATGCGAGAGTTGCGTGTCAGTACACCTGTACAATGCTGTTATGATATTACCTCCACTGTCTGAAGTCTGCGTATACTGTTGATAATGATACGCTACCGCAGTAGATACCAAAACCCGCCCCTCGTTCTCTCATGACGCGCGAGTTATACCTGGTCTAACCTCATCTATAGCATGTGCCCACAGTACACCCTGGTAATATGTTGTTAATGATATTTACTCAAGTACACTGGACCATATGCCTTGTTTGATATTTTAATAGTACACTCCCTGTACTCAGAGCTCTGTTATTGATAATACTCAGTACACCTGTACTACTGGTGTTAATGATTGACTCAGTACACTGTACTAGTTGTTAAGATATTTCTCAGTACACCTTGTTAATATGTTGTTATGATATTACTCAGTACACTGTACTACTGCTTCTGTTACTGCTTATTACTTCAGTATACCTGTACTACTGCTGTTACTGATATTACTCAGTACACCTGTACTACTGTTGTTAATGATATTACTCAGTACACCTGTACTACTGTTGTTAATGATATTACTCAGTAACTGTACTACTGTGGTTACGGATATATCAGTAACCTGTATATGTTGTTAATGATATTACTTCAGTACACTGTACTATGGTGTTAAGGATATTCCTCAGTACACCTGTACTACTGTTGTTATGATATTCACTCAGTACTACCTGTTACTACTGTTGTTAATGATATTACTCAGTACACCTGTACTACTGTTGTTACTGATATTACTCAGTACACCTGTACTACTGTTGTTAATGATATTACTCAGTACACCTGTACTACTGGTGTTACTGTATACTCAGTACACTGTATACTGTTGTTAATGTATGACTCAGTACACTGGTACTACTGTTGTTACTGATATTACTCAGTACACCTGTACTACTGTTGTTAATGATATTACTCAGTACACCTGTACTACTGTTGTTACTGATATTACTCAGTACACCTGTACTACTGTTGTTACTGATATTACTCAGTACACCTGTACTACTGTTGTTATTGATATTAACAGTACACCTGTACCTACTGTTGTTAATGTATTACTCAGTTACACCTGTACTACTGTTGTTACTGATTATTACTCAGTACACCTGGTTAATATGTTGTTTGCTGATATTACTCAGTACCTGTACATGTTGGTTAATGAGATTACTCAGTACCCTGTACTACTGTTGTTAATGATATTACTCAGTACACCTGTACTACTGTTGTTAATGATATTACTCAGTACACCTGTACTACTGTTGTTAATGATATTACTCAGTACACTGTACTACTGTTGTTAATGATATTACTCAGTACACCTGTACTACTGTTGTTAATGATATTACTCAGTACACCTGTATACGTTGTTATGATTTACTCAGTACTCCTGTCTACTGTTGTTACTGCTATTTCAGTACACCTGTACTACTGTAGTTATGATTTTACTCAGTACTCCTGTACTACTGTTGTCTATGTATTTACTCAGTACACCTGTTATACTGTTTGTTTACTGATATTATCCAGTACACCTGTAATATGTTGTTTTACTGATATTACTCAGTACACCTGTAACTACTGTGTTACTGATATTACTCAGTACACTGTACTACTGTTGTTAATGATATTACTCAGTACACCTGTACTACTGTTGTTACTGATATTACTCAGTACACCTGTACTACTGTTGTTACTGATATTACTCAGTACACCTGTACTACTGTTGTTACTGATATTACTCAGTACACCTGTACCACTGTTGTTAATGATATTACTCAGTACACCTGTGGTGTTGTTGTCACTGATATTACTCAGTACACCTGTACCACTGTTGTTAATGATATTACTCAGTACACCTGTGCTATTGTTGTCACTGATATTACTCAGTACACCTGTACTGCTGCTGCTGTTACTGATATTACTCAGTACACCTGCACTGCTGCTGTTAATGATATTACTCAGTACACCTGTACTGCTGCTGCTGTTACTGATATTACTCAGTACACCTGCACTGCTGCTGTTACTGATATTACTCAGTACACCTGTACTGCTGCTGCTGTTATTGATATTACTCAGTACACCTGTATTGCTGCTGCTGTTACTGATATTACTCAGTACACCTGTACTGCTGCTGCTGTTACTGATATTACTCAGTACACCTGCACTGCTTCTGCTGTTACTGATATTACTCAGTACACCTGTACTGCTGCTGTTACTGATATTACTCAGTACACCTGTACTGCTGCTGCTGTTACTGATATTACTCAGTACACCTGTATTACTGTTGCTACTGATATTACTCAGTACGCCTGCTCTGCTGCAGTACACCTGCACTGCTACAGTACACCTGCACTGACTGCTACAGTACACCTGCACTGCTACAGTACACCTGCACTGACTGCTACAGAACACCTGCACTGCTGCAGTACACCTGCACTGACTGCTGCAGTACACCTGCACTGCTGCAGACACCCCTGACTGCTACAGTAACCTGCACGCTGCAGTACCCTGCACTGCGAAATACACCGCACTCGCGTACACCTGCTATGCCATAAAACCCCACCTGCAACCCGCATGCGCTAAGCACACCCAACTGTGCAACCCTCCCTGCATACATTTCACTGCGCGACCTTCACTGCTTAGTACCCTGCCTGCTCAGTACCCCACTGGCATACCCCTTTCACTGCTGCAGTACCCTGCTTTGCTGCAGACACCTCCCCTGATGCATCCCCCTGCACTGCTGCAGTGCCCCGCACTGCTGCAGTAAACCTGCATTGCTGAGTACACTGCACTGCTGCATACATTTTGCACTGCTCCATACACCTGCTCTGCTGCAGAAAACCCCTGCACGGCTGCAGTACACCTGCACTGCTGCAGTACACCTGCACTGCTGCAGTACACCTGCACTGCTGCAGTACACCTGCACTGCTGCAGTACACCTGCACTGCTGCAGTACACCTGCACTGCGCAGTACACCTCACTGCTGCATACATTTGCACTGGCAGACACCCACTGCTGCATAACCTGCACTGCTGCAGTACACTGCACGCGCAGTACACCGCACTGCTGCAGTACCCTGCACTGCTGCGTCACTGCACTGTGCAGTACACCTGCCTGCTCAGTACCCCCTCATGCTGCAGTACACCTGCACTGCGAGACCCCTGCACTGCGCATACCCCTGCTCTCGCAGACACCTGCACGCTCGACCCGCACTGCTGCTTACACCTCACTGCGCAGTACACCTCCTGTGCAGTACCCTCACGCTGCATTACACCTGCCTGCTGCAGTACACCTGACGCTGCAGTACACCGAAACGCTGCAGTAAAACCACTACTGCCCAGACACCCTCTGCTTCAGTAACCTGCCTGCTGCTAAAACCTGCACTGCTGCAGTACACCGCACGCTCCGTACACCTGCACTGCTGCAGACACCGCACGCTGCTACACCTGCACTGCTGCAGTAACCTGCATGCTGCATAACCTGCACTGCGCAGTAACCTGCACTGCTGAGAAACCCTCCTCTGCAGTACACCTTTCACGCGCAGTCACCTGGACTGCTGCAGTAAACCCACTGCTGCAGTACCCCACGCTCATCCCCTGCAGCTGCATCACCTCCCTTGCGCAGTACACCTGCATGCGCAGTAACCTGCACTGCTGCAACACTTGACTGCGCAGTACACCTCATGCGCAGTCACCTCACTGCTGCGTACACCTGCACCTGCAGACACCTGTCTGCGCAGTACCCTGCCTGCTGCAGTACACCTAAAAAGCTGCAGACCCCACTGTGCATAACCTCACTGCTGCGTACCCTGCCTGTGCGTCCCCCCATGCTGCATACACCGCCTGCCCATACCCTCACGCCGCATACCCCCTGATCTGCAGTACACCTCCTGTATACACCGCACTGCGCATACACTTGCACTCCCCAGTACCCCCACGCTGCAGTACACCGAGCTGCAGTACCCCCTCATGCTGCATCCCCGCCCTGCGTACACCTGCACTGCGCAGTACACCTCACTGCGCGTACCCCTGCACGCTGCAGACACTGCACGCGCATACACCTGCCTCTGCAGTACCCGCACTGCTGCAGTAACATTGCCTGTTTCAGTACCCTGCCTGCTGCAGTACACCTGCCTGCTGCAGACCCCTGCACGCGCGTACACCTGCACTACTGAGAAAACCCTGCTCTGTTTTCAGTACACCGCCTGTGCGTACACCTGCACTGCTGCAGCACCTGCCTGCGCAGTCCCTGCACTGGCATACCCCTGCATGCTCAGTACACCTGCATGCTCAACACCTGCAGGGCTGCAGTACACTGCACTCTCCCAGTACACCTGCCTGCTGCAGTACACCTGCACTCTCAGTCACCTGCAGCTGCATACACCTGCTCTGCGCAGTCACCTCACTGCTGCAGTACACCTGCACGCGCAGCCCCTGCACTGCTGCGTACACCTGCACGCTGCGTACACCTGCACTGCTGCATACACCTGCACTGCTGCAGACCCCTCACTGCGCGTACACCTGCTCTGCCTACACCTGCACGCTGAGTACACCTGCACTGCGCAGTACCCTGCACGCTGAGTACATTTGGCACTGCTGCGTACACCTGCACTGTGCAGACACCGCACTGCGCAGTAACCTGCTCTGTGCAGTACACCTCACTGCTGCATACCCCTGACTACGCAGAAAACCCCCGCACCTGCTACACCGCACTTGCAGTACCCCCTGCATGTTTCGTACACCTGCACTGCTGCGTACTCTGCACTCTGCAGTACACCTCACGCGCTGTACACCTGCACTGTGCAGTACACCTGAAAATGCTGCATTACCCGCACGCTGCAGACACCTCACTTCGGCAGTCCCCCTGCACTGCCATACCCGCACTGCGCAGTACACCTCCCCTGCTGCATACCCCTGCACGCTGCTGTATTAAACCTTTAGATAATACCATAATAAACATTCTGGAATAAAATTTTAAACGAAAAAGGTTTATTGCATTAATGGACACGTGAAGGTAGACAACCATAAAACCGTTGATTGGATTTAATTCAACAAAACTGACCGTAGAGTACCCACGGAGACCCAAGAAAAAGTGTGTGTAAAGGGGCCCTTTTTGTTTTTATGTATTTAATGGGAAATCAATCAATCTTTCCTTGTTTTGATAGTGACGTACGTTTAACTTGTCCCCAAAAGGAGGGTAGTACCCCTGGACCCTTGTTACAATAACCTACTACCTCTGTTTGACAATCTACAACAGGGTGGTTTTCTCCGGGGGAAAAACCACATTTGATACCAATTTGTCCCGGTAAGAAAAACGAAAGGAAATTTTCACCAGTCACCTCCGGGGTTTTGCCTCAAACCCCACTGTTAATGCACCCCGATGGTACACCTTCACTGCACGTTCCCCGGGATGGGACACTCTTTACTGCACTTCCCCGGGGGTCACATCTTCACGCACGCTCCCCTGGATGTAACGGGAAAGGGCACGGGATGGCCACGGGGGGGTACCCCAGATGGGACCATGGGGGTGGGAGCAACATACTACCCTGCACTGTCTCACCAAAAAACTACGGGTAACAAAAGTTTTCCCTGATCTGTTCCCAACCCCCTACTACAGTGGGAAAAAACAACACCCTGAACTTCCCAACCATCTACTACAGGGAAAAAACAGTACTACCCCGAACTGTCCAACCCCACCTACTACATGGGAAAAACAGTATACCCATCTGTCTCACCCAAACCCCTACTACAGTGTAACAACATACTTTCCCCGAACGTCTCACCACCCCTTACTACAGGGTAACAAAGTACTACCCGATATGTCTCACCAACCTCTACTACGTGGGGAACAAAGACTATTTATACTGTCTCACCAACCCCACACAGTGTAACAACAGTCTACCCCGATACTGTCTCACAACCCCTTTAAAAGGGGAACAACATACTACCCGATCGTCTCCCAAACCCCACTACAGGGGAACAACAGTACTACCCCGAACTTCACCAACCCTTAACCCTGGGAACAAAGACTTCCCTGAACTGTCTCAAACCATCTATACAGTGGAACACAGTACACCCGATACGTCCACCAAACCCCTACTACAGTGGTAACAACAGTACTTCCCTGATACTGTCTCACCAACCATCTACTACAGTGGTAACAACAGTACTACCCTGATACTGTCTCACCAACCAGCTACTACAGTGGTAACACAGTACTACCCTGATACTGTCTCACCAACCAGCTACTACAGTGGTAACAACAGTACTACCCTGATACTGTCTCACCAACCATCTACTACAGTGGTAACAACAGTACTACCCTGATACTGTCTCACCAACCAGCTACTACAGTGGTAACAACAGTACTACCCTGATACGTCTCACCAACCATCTACTACAGTGGTAACAACAGTACTTCCCTGATACTGTCTCACCAACCATCTACTACAGTGGTAACAACAGTACTACCCTGATACTGTCTCACCAACCAGCTACTACAGTGGTAACAACAGTACTTCCCTGATACTGTCTCACCAACCATCTACTACAGTGGTAACACAACACTACTACTCTGATACTGTCTCACCAACCAGCTACTACAGTGGTAACAACAGTACTTCCCTGATACTGTCTCACCAACCATCTACTACAGTGGTAACAACAGTACTACCCTGATACTGTCTCACCAACCATCTACTACAGTGGTAACAACAGTACTACCCTGATACTGTCTCACCAACCATCTACTACAGTGGTAACAACAGTACTTCCCTGATACTGTCTCACCAACCAGCTACTACAGTGGTAACAACAGTACTACCCTGATTCTGTCTCACCAACCATCTACTACAGTGGTAACAACAGTACTTCCCTGATACTGTCTCACCAACCAGCTACTACAGTGGTAACAACAGTACTTCCCTGATACTGTCTCACCAACCATCTACTACAGTGGTAACAACAGTACTTCCCTGATACTGTCTCACCAACCATCTACTACAGTGGTAACAACAGTACTACCCTGATACTGTCTCACCAACCAGCTACTACAGTGGTAACAACAGTACTTCCCTGATACTGTCTCACCAACCATCTACTACAGTGGTAACAACAGTACTACCCTGATACTGTCTCACCAACCAGCTACTACAGTGGTAACAACAGTACTACCCTGATACTGTCTCACCAACCATCTACTACAGTGGTAACAACAGTACTACCCTGATACTGTCTCACCAACCAGCTACTACAGTGGTAACAACAGTACTTCCCTGA
The DNA here is from genome assembly GCF_026875155.1 of Cherax quadricarinatus. Classification (NCBI taxonomy): domain Eukaryota; kingdom Metazoa; phylum Arthropoda; class Malacostraca; order Decapoda; family Parastacidae; genus Cherax; species Cherax quadricarinatus. The sequence continues at coordinate 48,761,127 of NC_069421.1, forward strand.
TACTGTCCTCACCAACCATCTACTACAGTGGTAACAACAGTACTACCCTGATACTGTCTCACCAACCATCTACTACAGTGGTAACAACAGTACTACCCTGATACTGTCTCACCAACCAGCTACTACAGTGGTAACAACAGTACTTCCCTGATACTGTCTCACCAACCATCTACTACAGTGGTAACAACAGTACTACCCTGGCACTGTCTCACCAACCAGCTACTACAGTGGTAACAACAGTACTACCCTGATACTGTCTCACCAACCAGCTACTACAGTGGTAACAACAGTACTACCCTGATACTGTCTCACCAACCAGCTACTACAGTGGTAACAACAGTACTACCCTGATACTGTCTCACCAACCAGCTACTACAGTGGTAATAACAGTACTACCCTGATACTGTCTCACCAACCAGCTACTACAGTGGTAATAACAGTACTACCCTGATACTGTCTCACCAACCAGCTACTACAGTGGTAATAACAGTACTACCCTGATACTGTCTCACCAACCATCTACTACAGTGGTAACAACAGTACTACACTGAGAGACACTGACATTGACTCACCAGCTACTTATTTCCTCGACACAGCAACCAATGGTAACCTGGTGGTCACTCGTGATGGACCAACCACTGGCCAGGCTTCACAACTGACTATAGCAAGGCTAGGAGGTACGTACGCATATGACCACAGCAAGGCTGGGAGGTACGTACACAGCTGACCATAGCAAGACAGGGACGTACGTACACACATTCCCATAGCAAACCTGGGAGGTACGCATACACTTGACTACAGCAAGGCTGGGAGGTACGTACACAGCTGACCATAGCAAGACTGGGACGTACGTACACACATTCCCATAGCAAACATGGGAGGTACACATACACTTGACTACAGCAAGGCTGGGAGGTACGTACACAGCTGACTACAGCAAGGCTGGGAGGTACGTATACACCTGACTACAACAAGGCTGGGAGGTACGTACACACCTGACTACAGCAAGGCTGGGAGGTACGCACACACCTAACTACAGCAAGGCTAGGAGGTACGCACACACCTGACTACAGCAAGGCTGGGAGGTACGTACATACATGACTACAGCAAGGCTGGGAGGTACATACACACCTGACCACAGCAAGGCTAGGAAGTACTTACACGACCACAGCAAGTCTGGGAGGTACGTGCATACATGACCACAGCAAGACTGGGAAGTACTACACACCTGACCACAGCAAGGCTTGAAGGTACTACACACCTGATCACAGCAAGGTTGGGAGGTACTACACACCTGACCACAGCAAGCCTTGGAGATACTACACACCTGACCACAGCAAGGTTGGGAGTTACTACACACCTGACTACAGCAAAGCTGGGAGGTACTACACACCTGACCATAGCAAGGCTGGGAGGTACTACACATCTGACCACAGCAAGGCTGGGAAGTACTACACACCTGACCACAGCAAGACTGGGAGGTACTACACACCTGATCACAGCAAAGTTGGGAGGCACTACACACCTGACCACAGCAAGGTTGGGAGGTACTACACACCTGACCACAGCAAGGCTGGGAGGTACTACACACCTGACCATAGCAAGGCTGGGAGGTACTACACACCTGACCACAGCAAGGTTGGAGGGTACTACACACCTGACCACAGCAAGACTGGGAGGTACTACACACCTGACCACAGCAAGATTGGAAGGTACGTACACACCTGACCACAGCAAGGTTGGGAGGTACTACACACCTGACCACAGCAAGGTTGGAGGGTACTACACACCTGACCACAGCAAGACTGGGAGGTACTACACACCTGACCACAGCAAGATTGGGAGGTACGTACACACCTGACCACAGCAAGGTTGGGAGGTACTACACACCTGACCACAGCAAGGTTGGGAGGTACTACACACCTGACCACAGCAAGACTGGGAGGTACTACACACCTGACAACAGCAAGGTTGGGAGGTACTACACACCTGACCACAGCAAGGTTGGGAGGTACTACACACCCTGACCACAGCAAGACTGGAGGTACTACACACCTGACCACAGCAAGACTGGGAGGTACCACACACCTGACCACAGCAAGACTGGGAGGTACTACACAACTGACCACAGCAAGACTGGGAGGTACTACACACCTGACCACAGCAAGACTGGGAGGTACCACACACCTGACCACAGCAAGACTGGGAGGTACTACACACCTGACCACAGCAAGACTGGGAGGTACCACACACCTGACCACAGCAAGACTGGGAGGTACTACACACCTGACCACAGCAAGACTGGGAGGTACCACACACCTGACCACAGCAAGACTGGGAGGTACTACACACCTGACCACAGCAAGGCTGGGAGGTACCACACACCTGACCACAGCAAGACTGGGAGGTACTACACACCTGACCACAGCAAGACTGGGAGGTACCACACACCTGACCACAGCAAGACTGGGAGGTACTACACACCTGACCACAGCAAGACTGGGAGGTACCACACACCTGACCACAGCAAGACTGGGAGGTACTACACACCTGACCACAGCAAGACTGGGAGGTACCACACACCTGACCACAGCAAGACTGGAGGTAACTACACACCTGACCACAGCAAGACGGGGAGGTACTACACACCTGACCACAGCAAGACTGGGAGGTACCACACACCTGACCACAGCAAGACTGGGAGGTACTACACACCTGACCACAGCAAGACTGGGAGGTACTACACACCTGCCTGACAACCATCCTTGCTGTAGTTTAGCTTCTCAAACTATCCAACGATTAGCGGTCGGAGGATCGAGCCTCCGCTATTCCGCTCTCTGAATGGCCCATATGAATTTAGCGCTTCACATAAATATAACGAATATTGCAGTTAAGCGGCACACCTAAGTAAATGTATACAAAAATACACAGCAAGTATACATTCTGAGTATACATTGACTATACATCGTAAATAGTGGTTTTATTTAAACCTGGCCGAGATAAAACATGAGTTTATCATTTTGTTTGAGTTAGCCTCGTTTTAAAAATAAAACAATAAGGTCATGTCAGGCGTGACTATGTTAAATATTGAATTGTTTTCTGTGATTTATTACAGTTTCCCTTCTTACCTCCCTTTATCTCCCTTACCTCCCTTTATCTCCCTTACCTCCCTTTATCACCCTTACCTCCCTTTATCACCCTTACCCTCCCTTTATCCCCTTACCTCCCTTATCACCCTTACCTCCCTTTTTCTCCCTTACCTACCTCCCTTTATCACCCTTACCTCCCTTTATCACCCTTACCTCCCTTTATCACCCTTACCTCCCTTTATCTCCCTTACCTCCCTTTATCACCCTTACCTCCCTTTATCTCCCTTACCTCCCTTTATCACCCTTACCTCCCTTTATCTCCCTTACCTCCCTTTATCTCCCTTAAATCCCTTTATCTCCCTTACCTCCCTTTATCTCCCTTACGCTCCCTTTATCACCCTTACATCCCTTTATCTCCCTTTACCTCCCTTTATCTCCATTACCTCCCTTTATCTCCCTTACCTCCCTTTATCACCCTTACGTCCCTTTATCTCCCTTACCTCCCTTTATCTCCTTTACCTCCCTTTATCACCCTTACCTCCCTTTATCTCCCCTTACCTCCCTTTATCACCCCTTTCCTCCCTTTATCTCCCTTATCTCCCTTACTTTCCCCTTTTTCTCCCTTACCTCCCTTTATCACCCTTACCTCCCTTTATCTCCCTTATCTCCCTTTATCACCCTTACCTCCCTTTATAACCCTTACTCCCTTTATCTCCCCCTTTCCTCCCTTTATCTCCCTTACCTCCCTTTATCACCCTTACCTCCCTTTATATCCCTTACCTCCCTTTATCTCCCTTACTAACTTTATCACCCTTACCTCCCTTTATCACCCTTACCTCCCTTTATCCTCCCTTACCTCCCTTTATCACCCTTACCTCCCTTTATCTCCCTTACCTCCCTTTATCACCCTTACCTCCCTTTATCACCCTTATCTCCCTTTATCACCCCTTACCCCCCTTTATCACCCTTACCTCCCTTTATCACCCTTACCTCCCTTTATCACCCTTACCTCCCTTTATCACCCTTAAACCCCCCTTTATCACCCTTACCTCCCTTTATCTCCCTTACCTCCCTTTATCACCCTTACCTCCCTTTCTCTCCCTTACCTCCCTATTATCACCCTTACCTCCCTTTATCACCCTTACCTCCCTTTATCACCCTTACCTCCCTTTATCTCCCTTACCTCCCTTTATCTCCCTTTATCTCCCTTACCTCCCTTTATCTCCCTTACCTCCCTTTATCACCCTTACCTCCCTTTATCTCCCTTACCTCCCTTTATCTCCCTTACCTCCCTTTATCCTGGCTTTTTACCTCCCTTTATCACCCTTACCTCCCTTTACCCCCTTACCTCCCTTTATCTCTCTTACCTCCCTTTATCTCCCTTACCTCCCTTTATCTCGATTACCTCCCTTTATCACCCTTACCTCCCTTTATCTCCCTTTATCTCCCTTTAATCTCCCTTTATCTCCCTTATCTCCCCTTTATCTCCTTACCCCCCTTTTATCACCCTTACCTCAATTTATCTCCCTTACCTCCCTTTATCACACCTTACCTCCCTTTATCACCCTTATCTCCCTTTATCTCCCTTACCTCCCTTTATCTCCCTTACCTCCCTTTATCACCCTTACCTCCCTTTATATCCCTTACCTCCCTTTATCTCCCTTACCTAACTTTATCTCCCTTACCTCCCTTTATCACCCTTACCTCCCTTTATCTCCCTTACCTCCCTTTATCACCCTTACCTCCCTTTATCTCCCTTACCTCCCTTTATCTCCCTTACCTCCCTTTATCACCCTTACCTCTCCTTTATCTCCCTTACCTCCCTTTATCACACTTACCTCCCTTTATCTCCCTTACCTCCCTTTATCTCCCTTACCTCCCTTTATCTCCCTTACCTCCCTTTATCACCCTTACCTCCCTTTATCACCCTTACCTCCCTTTATCTACCCTTACCTCCCTTTATCTCCCTTACCTCCCTTTATCACCCTTACCTCCCTTTATCACCCTTACCTCCCTTTATTTCCCTTACCTCCCTTTATCACTCCCTTTCCTCCCTTTATCTCCCTTACCTCCCTTTATCTACCCTTACCTCCCTTTATTCACCCTTATCCTCCCTTATCACCCTAACCCCCCTTTATCTCCCTTACCTCCTTTATCACCCTTACCTCCCTTTATCTCCCTTACCTCCCTTTATCTCCCTTACCTCCCTTTATCATCCTTACCTCCCTTTATCTCCCTTACCTCCCTTTATCTCCCTTACCTCCCTTTATCACCCTTACCTCCCTTTATCTCCCTTACATCCCTTTATCACCCTTACCTCCCTTTATCTCCCTTACCTCCCTTTATCTCCCTTACCTCCCTTTTTCACCCTTACCTCCCTTTATCTCCCTTACCTCCCTTTATCCACCTTACCTCCCTTTATCTCCCTTACCTCCCTTTATCTCCCTTACCTCCCTTTATCTCCCTACCTCGCTTTATCACCCTTACCTCCCTTTATCTCCCTTACCTCCCTTTATCTCCCTTACCTCCCTTTATCACCCTTACCTCCCTTTATCTCCCTTACCTCCCTTTTTCTCCCCTTACCTCCCTTTATTACCCTTACCTCCCTTTATCTCCCCTACCTCCCTTTATCACCCTTACCTCCCTTTATCACCCTTATCTCCCTTTCTCTCCCTACCTCCCCTTTATCACCCTTACCTCCCTTTATCTCCCTTACCTCCCTTTATCTCCCCTACATCCCTTTATCACCCTTACCTCCCTTTATCTCCCTTACCCCCCTTTTCACCCTCACTCCCTTTTCTCCCCTTTCCTCCCTTATCACCCCTTACCTCCCATTTTTCTCCACTCCTCCCTTATCACTCCTTACATCCTCTATCTCCCCTACCTCCCTTTATCACCCTTACCTCCCTTTATCTCCCTTACCTCCTTTTATCACCTTACCTCCCCTTTATCCTCTTACCTCCCTTCTATCACCCTATACCTCCCTTTATCTCCCTTACCTCCCTTTATCTCCCTTACCTCCCTTTATCTCCCTTACCTCCCTTTATCTCCCTTACCTCCCTTTATCTCTCCTTGACTTACTCTGCCAGCGGTCCCCAGGGTGTCTCCTTGAGTTACCCTGCCAGCGGTCCCCAATTTGTCTCCTTTAGTTACCCTGCCAGCGGTCCCCAGGGTGTCTTCTTGAGTTACCCTGCCAGCGGTCCCCAGGATGTCTCCTTGAGTTACCCTGCCAGCAATCCCCAGGGTGTCTCCTTTAGTTACCCTGCCAGCGGCCCGAATGGTGTCTCCCTGAGTTACCCTGCCAGCGGTCCCCAGGGTGTCTCCTCCTTCAATGTCTCCCTGAGTTACCCTGCCAGCGGTCCCCCAGGGTGTCTCCTTGAGTTACCCTGCCAGCGGTTCCCAGGGTGTCTCCTTGAGTTACCTTGTCAGCGGTCCCCAGGGTGTCTCTTTGAGTTACCCTGCCAGCGGTCCCCAGGGTGTCTCCTTGAGTTACTCTGCCAGCGGTCCCCAGGGTGTCTCCTTGAGTTACCCTGCCAGCGGTCCCCAGGGTGTCTCCTTGAGTTACCCTGCCAGCGGTCCCCAGGGTGTCTCCTTGAGTTACCCTGCCAGCGGTCCCCAGGGTGTCTCCTTGAGTTACCCTGCCAGCGGTCCCCAGAGTGTCTCCTTGAGTTACCCTGCCAGCGGTCCCCAGGGTGTCTCCTTGAGTTACCCTGCCAGCGGTCCCCAGGGTGTCTCCTCCTTCACGGTCCCCATGGTGTCTCCTTGAGTTACCCTGCCAGCGGTCCCCAGGGTGTCTCCTCCTTCATGGTCTCCCTGAGTTACCTTGCCAGCGGTCCCCAGGGTGTCTCCTTGAGTTACCCTGCCATCGGTCCCAGGGTGTCTCATTGAGTTACCCTGCGAGCGGTCCCCAGGGTGTCTCCTCCTTCAAGGTCTCCCTGAGTTACGCTGCCTGTGGTCCCTAGAGTGTCTTCCTGAGTTACCCTGCCAGCGGTACCCAGGGTGTCTCCTCCTTCAAGATCTCCCTGAGTTACCCTGCCAGTGGTCCCTAGAGTGTCTCCCTGAGTTATCCTGCCAGCGGTTCCCAGAGTGTCTCCTTGAGTTACCCTGCCAGCGACCCCAAGGGTGTCTCCTTGAGTTACCCTGCCAGCGGTCCCCAGGGTGTCTCCTTGAGTTACCCTGCCAGCGGTCCCCAGGGGGTCTCCTTGAGTTACCCTGCCATTGGTCCCCAGGGTGTCTCCTTGAGCTACCCTCCCAGCGGCCCCCAGGGTGTCTCCTTGAGTTACCCTGCCAGCGGTCCCCAGGATGTCTCTTTGAATTACCCTGACAGCGGTCCCCAGGGTGTCTCCTTGAGTTACCCTGCCAACGGTCCCCAGGGTGTCTTCTTGAGTTACCCTCCCAGCGGTCCCCAGGGTGTCTCCATGAGTTACCCTGTCAGCGGTCCCCAGGGTGCCTCTTTGAATTACCCTGCCAATGGTCCCCAGGGTGTCTCCTTGAGTTACCCTGCCAGCGGTCCCCAGGGTGTCTCCTTGAGTTACCCTGCCAGCGGTCCCCAGGGTGTCTCCTTGAGTTACCCTGCCAGCGGTTCCCGGGGTGTCTCCTTCAGTTACTCTGCCAGCGGTCCCCAGGGTGTCTCCTTGAGTTACCCTGCCAACGGTCCCCAGGGTGTCTCCTTGAGTTACCCTGCCAGCGGTCCCCAGGGTGTCTCCTCCTTCATGGTCTCCCTGAGTTACCTTGCCAGCGGTCCTCAGGGTGTCTCCTTGAGTTACCCTGCCATCGGTCCCCAGGGTGTCTCATTGAGTTACCCTGCCAGTGGTCCCCAGGGTGTCTCCACCTTCAAGGTCTCCCTGAGTTACCCTGCCAGTGGTCCCCAGAGTGTCTTCCTGAGTTACCCTGCCAGCGGTACCCAGGGTGACTCCTTCACGGTCTCTTTGAGTTATCCTGCCAGCGGTTTCCAGGGTGTCTCCTTGAGTTACCCTGCCAGCGGCCCCTAGGGTGTGTCCTTGAGTTACCCTGCCAGCGGTCCCCAGGGTGTCTCCTTGGGTTACCCTGCCAGTTGTCCCCAGGGTGTCTCCTTGAGTTTTCCTGCCAGCGGTCCCCAGGTTGTCTCTTGAGTTACCCTGCCAGCGGTCCCCAGGGTGTCTCCTTGAGTTACCCTGCCAGCGGTCCTTAGGGTGTCTCCTTGATTTACCCTGCCAGCGGTCCCCAGGGTGTCTCCTTGAGTTACCCTGCCAACGGTCCCCAGGGTGTCTCCTTGAGTTACCCTCCCAGCGGTCCCCAGGGTGTCTCCTTGAGTTACCCTGCCAGCGGTCCCCAGGGTGTCTCTTTGAATTACCCTGCCAGCGGTCCCCAGGGTGTCTCCTTGAGTTACCCTGCCAGCGGTTCCCGAGGTGTCTCCTTCAGTTACCCTGCCAGCGGTCCCCAGAGTGTCTCCTTGAATTACCCTGCCAACGGTCCCCAGGGTGTCTCCTTGAGTTACCCTGCCAGCGGTTCCCGAGGTGTCTCCTTCAGTTACCCTGCCAGCGGTCCCCAGAGTGTCTCCTTGAATTACACTGCCAACGGTCCCCAGGGTGTCTCCTTGAGTTACCCTGCCAGCGGTCCCCAGGGTGTCTCCTTGAGTTACCCTGCCAGCGGTCCCCAGGGTGTCTCCTCCTTCATGGTCTCCCTGAGTTACCTTGCCAGCGCTCCTCAGGGTGTCTCCTTGAGTTACCCTACCATCGGTCCCCAGGGTGTCTCATTGAGTTACCCTGCCAGCGGTCCCCAGGGTGTCTCCTTCTTCATGGTCTCCCTGAGTTACCTGGCCAGCGGTCCTCAGGGTGTCTCCTTGAGTTACCCTACCATCGGTCCCCAGGGTGTCTCATTGAGTTACCTTGCCAGCGGTCCTCAGGGTGTCTCCTTGAGTTACCCTGCCATCGGTCCCCAGGGTGTCTCCTTGAGTTACCCTGCCAGCGGTCCCCAGGGTGTCTCCTCCTTCAAGGTCTGCCTGAGTTATCCTGCCAGCGGTTTCCTGGGTGTCTCCTTGAGTTACCCTGCCAGCGGTCCCCAGGGTGTCTCCTTGAGTTACCCTGCCAGCGGTCCCTAGGGTGTGTCCTTGAGTTACCCTGCCAGCGGTCCCCAGGGTGTCTCCTTGGGTTACCCTGCCAGCGGTCCCCAGGGTGTCTCTTTGAGTTTTCCTGCCAGCGGTCCCAAGGGTGTCTCCTTGAGTTACCCTGCCAGCGGTCCCCAGGGTGTCTCTTGAGTTACGCTGCAAGCGGTCCCCAGGGTGTCTCTTTGACTTACCCTGCCAGCGGTCCTCAGGGGGTCTCCTTGAGTTACCCTGCCAGCGGTTCCCAGGGTGTCTCCTTGAGTTACCCTGCCAGCGGTCCTCAGGGTGTCTCCTTGAGTTACCCTGCCAGCGGTCCCCAGGGTGACTCCTTGATTTACCCTGCCAGCGGTCCCCAGGGTGTCTCCTTGAGTTACCCTGCCAACGGTCCCCAGGGTGTCTCCTTGAGTTACCCTCCCAGCGGTCCCCAGGGTGTCTCTTTGAGTTACCCTGCCAGCGGTCCCCAGGGTGTCTCTTTGAATTACCCTGCCAGCGGTCCCCAGGGTGTCTCCTTGAGTTACCCTGCCAGCGGTCCCCAGGGTGTCTCCTTGAGTTACCCTGCCAGGGGTCCCAGGGGTGTCTCCTTGAGTTACCCTGCCAGCGGTTCCCGGGGTGTCTCCTTCTGTTACCCTGACAGCGGTCCCCAGAGTGTCTCCTTGAATTACCCTGCCAACGGTCCCCAGGGTGTCTCCTTGAGTTACCCTGCCAGCGGTCCCCAGGGTGTCTCCTTGAGTTACCCTGCCAGCGGTCCCAGGGTGTCTCCTTCTTCATGGTCTCCCTGAGTTACCTTGCCAGCGGTCCTCAGGGTGTCTCCTTGAGTTACGCTACCATCGGTCCCCATGGTGTCTCATTGAGTTACCCTGCCAGTGGTCCCCAGGGTGTCTCCTCCTTCAAGGTCTAGCTGAGTTACCCTGCCAGTGGTCCCCAGAGTGTCTTCCTGAGTTACCCTGCCAGCGGTACCCAGGATGACTCTTTCACGGTCTCCCTGACTTATCCTGGGAGCGGTTCCCAGGGTATCTCCTTGAGTTACCCTGCCAGCGATCCCAAGGGTGTCTCCTTGAGTTACCCAGCCAGCGGTCCCCAGGGTGTCTCCTTGAGTTACCCTGCCAGCGGTCCCTAGGGTGTGTCCTTGAGTTACCCTGCCAGCGGTCCCCAGGGTGTCTCCTTGGGTTACCCTGCCAGCGGTCCCCAGGGTGTCTCCTTGAGTTACCCTGCCAGCGGTCCCCAGGGTGTCTCCTTGAGTTACCCTGCCAGCGGTCCCCAGGGTGTCTCGTCCTTCATGGTCTCCCTGAGTTACCTTGCCAGCGGTCCTCAGGGTGTCTCCTTGAGTTACCCTACCATCGGTCCCCAGGGTGTCTCATTGAGTTACCCTGCCAGCGGTCCCCAGGGTGTCTCCTTCTTCATGGTCTCCCTGAGTTACCTGGCCAGCGGTCCTCAGGGTGTCTCCTTGAGTTACCCTGCCATCGATCCCCAGGGTGTCTCCTTGAGTTACCCTGCCAGCGGTCCCCAGGGTGTCTCTTCCTTCAAGGTCTGCCTGAGTTATCCTGCCAGCGGTTTCCTGGGTGTCTCCTTGAGTTACCCTGCCAGCGGTCCCCAGGGTGTCTCCTTGAGTTACCCTGCCAGCGGTCCCCAGGGTGTCTCCTTGAGTTACCCTGCCAGCGGTCCCCAGGGTGTCTCTTGAGTTACGCTGCCAGCGGTCCCCAGGGTGTCTCTTTGACTTACCCTGCCAGCGGTCCCCAGGGGGTCTCCTTGAGTTACCCTGCCAGCGGTTCCCAGGGTGTCTCCTTGAGTTACCCTGACAGCGGTCCTCAGGGTGTCTCCTTGAGTTAACCTGCCTGCGGTCCCCAGGGTGACTCCTTGATTTACCCTGCCAGCGGTCCCCAGGGTGTCTCCTTGAGTTACCCTGCCAACGGTCCCCAGGGTGTCTCCTTGAGTTACCCTCCCAGCGGTCCCCAGGGTGTTCTCTTGAGTTACCCTGCCAGCGGTCCCCAGGGTGTCTCTTTGAATTACCCTGCCAGCGGTCCCCAGGGTGTCTCCTTGAGTTACCCTGCCAGCGGTCCCCAGGGTGTCTCCTTGAGTTACCCTGCCAGCGGTCCCCAGAGTGTCTCCTTGAATTACCCTGCCAACGGTCCCCAGGGTGTCTCCTTGAGTTACCTGCCAGCGGTCCCCAGGTGTCTCCTTGAGTTACCTGCCAGCGGTCCCAGGGTGTCTCCTTCTTCATGGTCTCCCTGAGTTACCTTGCCAGCGGTCCTCAGGGTGTCTCCTTGAGTTACGCTACCATCGGTCCCCATGGTGTCTCATTGAGTTACCCTGCCAGTGGTCCCCAGGGTGTCTCCTCCTTCAAGGTCTCCCTGAGTTACCCTGCCAGTGGTCCCCAGAGTGTCTTCCTGAGTTACCCTGCCAGCGGTACCCAGGATAACTCTTTCACGGTCTCCCTGACTTATCCTGGGAGCGGTTCCCAGGGTATCTCCTTGAGTTACCCTGCCAGCGATCCCAAGGCTGTCTCCTTGAGTTACCCAGCCAGCGGTCCCCAGGGTGTCTCCTTGAGTTACCCTGCCAGCGGTCCCTAGGGTGTGTCCTTGAGTTACCCTGCCAGCGGTCCCCAGGGTGTCTCCTTGGGTTACCCTGCCAGCGGTCCCCAGGGTGTCTCCTTGAGTTATCCTGCCAGAGGTCCCCAGGGTGTCTCCTTGAGTTACCCTGCCAGCTGTCCCTAGGGTGTCTCTTAAGTTACCCTGCCAGCGGTCCCCAGGGTGTCTCTTTGACTTACCCTGCCAGCGGTCCCCAGGGTGTCTCCTTGAGTTACCCTGCCAGCGGTTCCCAGGGTGTCTCCTTGAGTTACCCTGCCAGCGGTCCCCAGGGTGTCTCCTTGAGTTACCCTGCCAGCGGTCCCCAGGGTGTCTCCTTGATTCACCCTGCCAGCGGTCCTAAGGGTTTCTCATTGAGTTACTCTGCCAGCGGTCCGCAGGGTGTCTCCTTGAGTTACCCTGCCAGCGGATCCCGGGGTGTCTCCTTGAGTTACCCTGCCAGCGGTCCCCAGGGTGTCTCATTGAGTTACCCTGCCAGCGGATCCCGGGGTGTCTCCTTGAGTTACTCTGCCAGCGGTCCCCAGGGTGTCTCCTCCTTCATGGTCTCCCTGAGTTACCTTGCCAGCGGTCGTCAGCGTGTCTCCTTGAGTTACCCTGCCATCGGTCCCCAGGGTGTCTCATTGAGTTACCCTGCCAGCGGTCCCCAGGGTGTCTCCTTCTTCAAGGTCTCCCTGAGTTACCCTGCCAGCGGTATCCAGGGTGTCTCCTTGAGTTACCCTGCCAGCGATCCCCAGGGTGTCTCCTTGAGTTACCGTGCCAGCGGTCCCGAGGGTGTCTCCTTGAGTTACCCTGCCAGCGGTCCCCAGGGTGTCTCCTTGAGTTACCCTGCCAGCGGTCCCCAGGGTGTCTCCTTGAGTTACCTTGCCAGCGGTCCCCAGGGTGTCTCCTTGAGTTACCCTGCCAGCGGTCCCAAGCGTATCTCCTTGAGTTACCCTGCCAGCGGTCCCCAGGGTGTCTCCTTGAGTTACCCTGCGAGCGGTCCCCAGGGTGTCTCCTTGAGTTACCCTCCCAGCGGTCCCCAGGGTGTCTCCTTGAGTTACCCTGCCAGCGGTCCCCAGGGTGTCTCCTTGAGTTACCCTGTCAGCGGCCCCCAGGGTGTCTCCTTGAGTTATCCTGCCAGTGGTCCCCAGGGTGTCTCCTTGAGTTACCCTGCCAGCGGTCCCCAGGGTGTCTCTTGAGTTACCCTGCATGCGGTCCCCAGGGTGTCTCTTTGAATTACCCTGCCAGCAGTCCCCAGGGTGTCTCCTTGACTTACCCTGCCAGTGGTCCCCAGGGTGTCTCCTTGAATTACCCTGAGAGCGGTCCCCAGGGTGTCTCCTTGATTTACCCTGCCAGCGGTCCCCAGGGTATCTCCTTGAGTTACCCTGCCAGCGGTCCCCAGGGTGTCTTCTTGAGTTACCCTGCCAGCAGTCCCCAGAGTGTCTCCTAGAGTTACCCTGCCAGCGGTTCCCGGGGTGTCTCCTTGAGTTACCCTGCCAGCGGTCCCCAGGGTGTCTCCTTGAGTTCCCCTGCCAGCGGTCCCCAGGGTGTCTCCTTGAGTTACCCTGCCAGCGGTCCCCAGGGTGTCTCCTCCTTCATGGTCTCCCTGAGTTACCTTGCCAGCGGTCCTAAGGGTGTCTCCTTGAGTTACCCTGCCATCGGTCCCCAGGGTGTCTCCTTGAGTTACCCTGCCAGCGGTCCCCAGGGTGTCTCCTCCTTCAAGGTTTCCCTGAGTTACCCTGCCAGCGGTATCCAGGGTGTCTCCTTGAGTTACCCTGCCAGCGGTCCCCAGGGTGTCTCCTTGAGTTACCCTGCCAGCGATCCCCAGGGTGTCTCCTTGAGTTACACTGCCAGCGGTCCCTAGGGTGTCTCCTTGAGTTACCCTGCCAGCGGTCCCCAGGGTGTCTCCTTGAGTTCCCCTGCCTGCGGTCCCCAGGGTGTCTCCTTGAGTTACCCTGCCAGCGGTCCCCTGGGTGTCTCCTCCTTCATGGTCTCCCTGAGTTACCTTGCCAGCGGTCCTCAGGGTGTCTCCTTGAGTTACCCTGCCATCGGTCCGCAGGGTGTCTCCTTGAGTTACCCTGCCAGTGGTCCCCAGGGTGTCTCCTCCTTCAAGGTTTCCCTGAGTTACCCTGCCAGCGGTATCCAGGGTGTCTCCTTGAGTTACCCTGCCAGCGGTCCCCTGGGTGTCTCCTTGAGTTACCCTGCCAGCGATCCCCAGGGTGTCTCCTTGAGTTACACTGCCAGCGGTCCCTAGGGTGTCTCCTTGAGTTACCCTGCCAGCGGTCCCCAGGGTGTCTCCTTGAGTTAACCTGCCAGCGGTCCCCAGGGTGTCTCCTTGAGTTACCCTGCCAGCGGTCCCCAGGGTGTCTCCTTGAGTTACCCTCCCAACGGTCCCCAGGGTGTCTCCTTGAGTTACCCTGCCAGCGGTCCCCAGGGTGTCTCCTTGAGTTACCCTGCCAGCGGTCCCTAGGGTGTCTCCTTGAGTTACCCTGCCAGCGGTCCCCAGGGTGTCTCCTTGAGTTATCCTGCCAGCGGTCCCCAGGGTGTCTCCTTGAGTTACCCTGCCAGCGGTCCCCAGGGTGTCTCCTTGAGTTACCTGCCAGCGTTCCCCACAGGGTGTCTCCTTAAGTTACCCTGCCAGCGGTCCCCAGGGTGTCTCTTTGAGTTACCCTGCCAGCGGTCTTCAGGGTGTCTCCTTGAGTTACCCTGCCAGCGGTCCCCAGGGTGTCTCCTTGCGTTACCCTGCCAGCGGTTCCCGGGGTGTCTCCTTGAGTTACCCTGCCAGCGGTCCCCAGGGTGTCTCATTGAGTTACCCTGCCAGCGGTCCCCAGAGTGTCTCATTGAGTTACCCTGCCAGCGGTCCCCAGGGTGTCTCATTGAGTTACCCTGCCAGCGGTCCCCAGGGTGTCTCATTGAGTTACCCTGCCAGCGGTCCCCAGGGTGTCTCTTTGAGTTACCCTGCCAGCGGTCCAAAGGTTGTCTCCTTGAGTTACCCTGCCAGCGGTCCCCAGGGTGTCTCCTTGAGTTACCCTGCCAGCAGTCCCCAGGGTGTCTCCTCCTTCATGGTCTCCCTGAGTTACCTTGCCAGCGGTCCTCAGGGCGTCTCCTTGAGTTACCCTGCCATCGGTCCCCATGGTGTCTCCTTGAGTTACCCTGCCAGCGGTCCCCAGGGTGTCTCCTCCTTCAAGGTCTTCCTGAGTTACCCTGCCAGCGGTATCCAGGGTGTCTCCTTGAGTTACCCTGCCAGCGGTCCCCAGTGTGTCTCCTTGAGTTACCCTGCCAGCGGTCCCCAGGGTGTCTCCTTGAGTTACCCTGCCAGCGGTCCCCAGGGTGTCTCCTTGAGTTACCCTGCCAGCGGTCCCCAGGGTGTCTCCTTGAGTTACCCTGCCAGCGGTCCGCAGGGTGTCTCCTTGAGTTACCCTGCCAGCGGTCCCCAGGGTGTCTCCTTGAGTTACCATTCCAACGGTCCCCAGGGTGTCTCCTTGAGTTACTTTGCCAGCGGTCCCCAGGGTGTCTCCTTGAGTTACCCTGCCAGCGGTCCCCAGAGTGTCTCCTTGAGTTACCCTGCCAGCGGTCCCCAGGGTGTCTCCTTGCGTTACCCTCCCAGCGGTTCCCGGGGTGTCTCCTTGAGTTACCCTGCCAGCGGTCCCCAGGGTGTCTCATTGAGTTACCTGCAGCGGTCCCCAGGGAGTCTCATTGAGTTACCCTGCCAGCGGTCCCCAGGGTGTCTCATTGAGTTACCCTGCCAGCGGTCCCCAGGGTGTCTCATTGAGTTACCTGCCAGCGGTCCAAAGGGTGTCTCCTTGAGTTACCCTGCCAGCGGTCCCCAGGGTGTCTCCTTGAGTTACCCTGCCAGGCAGTCCCCAGGGTGTCTCCTCCTTCATGGTCTCCCTGAGTTACCTTGCCAGCGGTCCTCAGGCGTCTCTTGAGTTACCTGCCATCGGTCCCCATGGTGTCTCCTTGAGTTACCCTGCCAGCGGTCCCCAGGGTGTCTCCTCCTTCAAGGTCTTCCTGAGTTACCCTGCCAGCGGTATCCAGGGTGTCTCCTTGAGTTACCCTGCCAGCGGTCCCCAGTGTGTCTCCTTGAGTTACCCTGCCAGCGGTCCCCAGGGTGTCTCCTTGAGTTACCCTGCCAGCGGTCCCCAGGGTGTCTCCTTGAGTTACCCTGCCAGCGGTCCCCAGGGTGTCTCCTTGAGTTACCCTGCCAGCGGTCCGCAGGGTGTCTCCTTGAGTTACCCTGCCAGCGGTCCCCAGGGTGTCTCCTTGAGTTACCATTCCAACGGTCCCCAGGGTGTCTCCTTGAGTTACTTTGCCAGCGGTCCCCAGGGTGTCTCCTTGAGTTACCCTGCCAGCGGTCCCCAGAGTGTCTCCTTGAGTTACCCTGCCAGCGGTCCCCAGGGTGTCTCCTTGCGTTACTCTCCCAGCGGTTCCCGGGGTGTCTCCTTGAGTTACCCTGCCAGCGGTCCCCAGGGTGTCTCATTGAGTTACCCTGCCAGCGGTCCCCAGGGAGTCTCATTGAGTTACCCTGCCAGCGGTCCCCAGGGTGTCTCATTGAGTTACCCTGCCAGCGGTCCCCAGGGTGTCTCATTGAGTTACCTGCCAGCGGTCCCCAGGGAGTCTCATTGAGTTACCCTGCCAGCGGTCCCCAGGGTGTCTCATTGAGTTACCCTGCCAGCGGTCCCCAGGGTGTCTCCTTGAGTTACCCTGCCAGCAGTTCCCAGGGTGTCTCCTTGAGTTACCCTGCCAGCGGTCCCCAGGGTGTCTCCTTGAGTTACCCTGCCAGCGGTCCCCAGGGTGTCTCCTTGAGTTACCCTACCAGCGGTCCCCAGGGTGTCTCCTTGAGTTACCCTGCCAGCGTTCCCCAGGGTATCTCCTTAAGTTACCCTGCCAGCGGTCCCCAGGGTGTCTCTTT
>NC_069421.1:48782770-48810270 GCF_026875155.1 Cherax quadricarinatus
CCATGTTGAAGGGTAACCAGTGCTGATGGCAGCCATGTTGGAAGGTTAAACCATGCTGATGGCCAGCCAGGTTGAAAGTTAACCAGTGATGAGGTAGCCATTGGTGAAGGTTAAACCAGTGCTGATTGGCAGCCATGTGAAGGTTAACCAGTGCTGTATGGA
Source organism: Cherax quadricarinatus (assembly GCF_026875155.1). Taxonomy (NCBI): domain Eukaryota; kingdom Metazoa; phylum Arthropoda; class Malacostraca; order Decapoda; family Parastacidae; genus Cherax; species Cherax quadricarinatus. Next base: position 48,782,933 of record NC_069421.1, read on the forward strand.
CAGCCATGTTGGAAGGTTAACCAGTGCTGATGGTAGCCATGTTGTAAGGTTTAACCAGTGCTGATGACAGCCATGTTGAAGGTTAACAGTGTGATGGCAGCCATGTTGAAGGTTAACCAGTGTGATGACAGATGTTGAAGGTTAACCAGTGTGATGGTAGCATGTTGCAAGGTTAACCAGTGTGGATGGCAGCCATGTTGGGTTAACCAGTGCTGATGGCTGCCATGTTGAAGGGTTCACCAGGCTGATGGCAGCCATGTTGAAGGTTAACCAGTGCTGATGGCCAGCCATGTTGAGGTTAAACAGTGCTGATGGAACAGTTGATGGTTAACCGGGTGATGGCAGCCATGTTGAAGGTTAACCAGTGCTGATGGCAGGTCATGTTGGAAGGTTAACAAGGGTGTATGACAGCCATGTTGAAGGTTACATCCAGTGCTGATCGGCAGCCATCGTTGAGGTTAACCAGGGGTGATGGGCACCCATGTTGAAGTTAGACCGAGTGCTGATGGCTGTCATGTTGAAGGTTTACACCAGCGGGTGATGGCAGCCATGTTGAAGGTTAACCAGTGCTGATGGCAGCCATGTTGAAGGGTTAACCCGGGGTGATTGCAGCCATGTTGAAGGTAACAGTGCTGTTGGCAGCATGTTGAAGGTTTAACAGTTGACTTGATGGCAGCCATGTTGAAGGGTAACCAGGGGTGATGGCCTGCCTGTTGAAGGTTAACAGTGCTGATGGCAGCATGTTGGAAGGTTACCAGTGCTGATGGCAGCCTGTTGAAGGTTTACCAGTGCTGATGGCACGCCATGTGTTGATGGTTAACCAGTGCTGTTGGCAGCATGTTGAAGGTTAACAGTGCCGATGGCAGCCACATTGTAGGTTAACCAGTGTATGGCAGCCATGTGAGGTTAACAAGCTTGCTAATGGCAGCCATGTGAAAGGTTTACCAGTGTGATGGCAGCCATGTTGAAGGTTAACGTGCTAATGGCAGCCATGTTGAAAGGTTTACCAGTGCTGATGGCAGCCATGTTGAAGTTAACCAAGTGCTATGGCAGCCATGTTGAAGGTTACCATGCTATGCAGCCATGTTGAAGGTTTTAACCAGTGCTGATGGCAGCCATGTTGAAGGTTAATCTAGTGCTGATGGCACCATGTTGAATGTTAACCAGTAGTGCTAATGGCAGCCATCGACCCCTTCCCCCACCCTTGGAAGGTTTACCAGTTGCTGATTGGCAGCCATGTTTGAGGTTAAACCAGTGCTAATGGCAGCATGTTGAAGGTTAACCAGTGCTGATGGCAGCCATGTTGAAGGTTTACCAGTTGCTGATGGCAGCATGTTGAAGGTTAACCAGTGCTGTGGCAGCCATGTTGACTATAGCTTAACCAGGGGTGATGGCGCCATGTTGAAGGTTTACCAGTGCTGATGGCAGCCATGTTGAAGGTTAACCAGTGCTAATGGCAGGCCATGTTGCAAGGGTATTACCAGTGTAATGGCAGCCCATGTGAAGGTTGACCAGTGTGATGGCAGCCATGTTGAAGGTTTAACAGTGTGCTGATGGCAGCCATGTTGAAGGTTAACCAGTCTAATGGCAGCCATGTTGAAGGTTTACCAGTGCTGATGGCAAGCCATGTTGAAGGTTAACCAGGGCTGATGGCCAGCCTGTTGAAGGGTTAACAGTGCGGTGGCAGTCATTGTTGAGGTTAACCAGAGCTGATGGGCAGCATGTGAAGGTGAACCAGGGGTGATGGCAGCAATGTTGAAGTTATCCAGCGGCTGATGGCAGCCATGTTGAAGGTTAACCAGTGCTCGGTGGCAGTCATGTTGAAGGTTAACCAGTGTGGTGGCAGTAAGTTGTTGAGGTTAACATGCTGGTGGCAGGTCATGTTGAAGGTAACCAGGGTGATGGCAGCCATGTGAAGGTTAACAGTGCTGGTGGCAGTTCATGTTGAAGTCTTAACCAGTGCTGGTGGCAGTCATTGTTGAAGGTTACCAGTGCTGGTGGCAAGTCATGTTGAAGGTTTAACAGTGCTGGTGCAGTCATGTTTGAAGGTTAAACAGGGGTGATGGGCAGCATGTTGAAGGTGAACCAGTGCTGATGACTGCCATGTTGAAGGTTTTAACCAGTGCTGGTGGCGTCATGTTGAGGTTAACCATGATGGGGTGGCAGTCATGTTGAAGGTTAACCAGTGCTGGTGGCAGTCATGTTGAAGGTTAACCAGTGCTGGTGGCAGCATGTTGAAGGTTAACCAGGGCTGATGGCAGCCATGTTGAAGTTTAACCAGGGCTGATGGCAGCCATGTTGAAGGTTAACCAGGGGTGATGGCAGCCATGTTGAAGGTTAACCAGTGCTGATGGCAGTCATGTTGAAGGTTAACCAGGGGTGATGGCAGCCATGTTGAAGGTTAACCAGTGCTGATGGCAGCCATGTTGAAGGTTAACCAGGGGTGATGGCAGCCATGTTGAAGGTTAACCAGTGCTGATGGCAGCCATGTTGAAGGTTAACCAGGTGGTGATGGAGACCATGTTGAAGTTTAACCAGTGCTGATGGCAGCCATGTGCAAGGTTAACCTGGGGTTGATGGCAGCCCCCTTATCCATTGGTTGAAGGTTAACCTGGGGGATGGCAGCCATGTTGATGGTTTTAACCCAGGGGGTGATGGCAGCCATGTTGAAGGTTAACCAGTGCTGATGGCGTTCATGTTGAAGGTTAACAGTTCTGATGGCAGCAATGGTTGAAGGTTAACCAGTAGCTGATGGACAGCCATGTTGAAGGTTAACAGTGCTGAGGCAGCCAGTGGAAGGTAAAACAGGGTGTGATGGCAGCCATGTGAGGTTAAACCAGTGTGATGGCTGCCATGTGAAGGTTAAACAGGGTGAATGGCCCAGCCATGTTGAAGGTTAACCAGGGGGTGATGCAGCCTTGTTTGAAGGTTAACCAGGGGTGAATGGCCAGCCATGTTGAAGGTTAACCAGTGCTAGGTGGCAGTCATGTTGAAGGTTAACCAGTGCTGATGGGCAGCCATGTTGAAGGTTAACCAGTGTGATGGCAGCCATGTTGATGGTTAAACCAGGTGATGGCAGCCATTGTTGAGGTTAACCAGTGCTGATGGCAGCCATGTTGAAGGTTCAACCAAGTGCTAGATGCAGCCATGTTTGAAGGTTAACCAGTGCTGATGGCAGCATGTCTGAAGGCTTAACCAGTTGCTGATGGTAGCAATGGTTTGAAGGTTAAAACCAGTGCTGATGGCGCCATTGTTGAAGGGGTTAACTAGGCTGATGAACAGCCATGTTGAAGGTTAACCTGTGTGATGGCAGCCATGTTTGCAAGGATACCAGTGCTGATGGCACGCCATTGATGGTTAACCAGTGCTGATGGCAAGCCATTGTTGAGGTTAACCAGGGGTGAATGTACAGGCATGTGAAGGTTAACCAGTGCTGATGGCAGCCATGTTGAAAGGTTAACCAGTGTGATGGCAGCCATGTTGTAGGTTAACCAGGGCTGATGACAGCCTGTTGAAGGTTAACCAGTGCTGATGGCAGCCAGGTTGATGGTTAACCAGTGTGATGGGCAGCCATGTTGAGGTTTAACAGTGCTGATGGCCAGCCATGTTGAAGGTTAAACCGGGGCTGATTACAGCCCATGTTGTATGGTTAACCAGTGCTGATTGAGCCATGTTTGAAGGTTAAACAGTGCTGATGGCAGCATGTTGAAGGTATAACAGTGTGATGGTAGCCCATGTTGAAGGTTAACCAGTGCTGATGGCAGCCATGTGAAAGGGTTATCCAGTGCTGATGGCAGCCTTGTTGAAGGTTTAAAGGTTAAACAGTGCTGATGGCAGCCATGTTGAAGGTTAACCAGTGCTGATGACAGCCCATGTTGAGGGTTATCAGTGCTGATCGGCTGCCATGTTGAAGGTTAACCAGTGCTGATGGCAAGCCATGTTGAAGGTTAACCAGCTGCTGATGGCAGCCATTGTTGAAGGTTAATCAGTGCTGATGGCAGCCATGTTGAAGGTTAACCGTGCTTGTGATGACAGCCAATGTTGAAGGTTAACCAGTGCTGATGGCAGCCATGTTGATGGTTAACCAGTGCTGAGGCAGTCATGTTGAAGGTTAACAGTGCTGATGGCAGCCATGTTGAAGGTTAACCAGTGCTGATTGGACAGCCATTGTTGAAGGTTAACCAGTGCTGATGACATCCATGTGAAGGTGTTAACAGGCGGTGATGGCCGCCATGTTGAAGGTTAACCAGTGCTGATGACGGCCTTGTTGAAAGGTTAAAAGGGGTGATGCAGCCATGTTGAAGGTTAAAATTGCTGATGCAGCCATGTTGAAGGTTTAACCTGGGGCTGGATGGCAGCCCATGTTGCAAGGTTACAGTTGACTGATGAACAGCATGTGTTGAGTTTAACCAGTGCTGATGGACAGCCATGTTGGAGGTTATCCAGGGGTGATGGCAGCCATGTTGAAGGTTAACCAGTGCTGATGACAGCCATGTTGAGGTTAACCAGTGCTGGGGGGATGACAGCCATGTTGAGGGTTAACCAGTGCTGATGACAGCCATGTTGAAGGATTACCAGGGGTTGATGGGCAGGCCATGTTGGAAGGTTAAACAGTGATGGATGGGCAGCCATGTTGAAGGTTAACCAGTGCTTGATGGCAGCCATGTTGAAGGTTATACCAGTGCTGATGGCAGCCATGTTGAAGGTTAAAACAGGGTCGAATGGCAGCCATGTTTGGAAGGTTAACAAGGGGTGAATGGCGGCATGTTGAAGGTGAACCAGTGCTGATGGCAGCCATGTTGAAGGTTAACCAGGGGTGATGGCAGCCATGTTGAAGGTTTACCAGTGCTGATGGCAGCCATGTTGAAGGTTAACCAGTGCTGATGGCAGCCATGTTGAAGTTACCAGTGCTGATGACAGCCTTGTTGAAGGTTAACAAGTGTGATGACACCATGTTGAAGGTTTTTAACCAGGGTGATGGTTATCCATGTTTGAAGGTTAACCAGTGCTGATGGCAAGACATGTTGAAGGTTAACCAGTGTGATGGCAGCCATGTTGAAGGTTAACAGTGCTGATGGCAGCCCAAGTTGAAGGTTTACCAGTGTGATGACAGCCATGTTGAGGTTAACAGGGGTGTGTAGCCATGTTGAAGGTTAAACCAGTGCTGATGGTAGCCATGTTGAAAGGTTAACCAGTGCTGATGGCAGCCATTGTTGAAGGTAACCAGTGCATGATGGCAGCCATGTTGAAGGTTTAACCAGTGCTGTTGACAGCCATGTTGAAGGTTAACAGTGCTGATGGCAGCCCATGTGAAGGTTAACCAGGGGTGATGCAGCCATGTTGAAGGTTTACCAGTGCTGATGGTGCCATGTTGAAGGTTTAACCAGTGCTGATGGGCAGCCATGTTGAAGGTTAAACCAGTGCTGGATGGCAGCCATGTTGAAGGTTAACAGTGCTGATGACAGCCATTGTTGAAGGTCTGTACTAGTGTGATGGCCAGCCAGTTGAAGGTTAACCAGGGTGATGGCAGCCATGTTGAAGGTTTACCAGTGCTGATGGTAGCCATGTTGAAGGTTAACCAGTGCTGATGGCAGCCCATGTGAAGGTTAACCAGTGTTTGTTGATGGCAGTCATGTTGAAGGTTAACAGGGGTGATGGTAGCCAGGTAGAGGTAACCAGGGGGTGATGGCAGTTTTTTTTTTTCCATGTTGAGGTAAAACCAGAGGGTGTGGCAGCAATGTTGAAGGTTTACCTGTGCTGATGGTAGCCATGTTTGAGGTGTTAACCAGTGCTGATGGCAGCCATGTTGAAGTTTACCAGTGCTGATGGTAGCCATGTTGAAGGTTAACCAGTGCTGATGGCAGCCATGTTGAAGGTTAACCAGTGCTGATGGCAGTCATGTTGAAGGTCTACGAGTCTGGGATGTAGCTGAGGCCGCAAGTAAGCTTCACTCTCAGAAGGTATTGAGTGACGAACCGACTGCTTGGATGCATTGTATAATGACTGTACGTTATACAATGACTAGACGTTGTATAATGATTAGACATTTTATAATGATTAGACGTTTTATAATGATTATACGTTTTATAATGATTATACACGTTTTATAATGATTATACGTTTTATAATGATTATACGTTTTATAATGATTATACGTTTTATAATGATTATACGTTTTATAATGATTATACGTTTTATAATGATTAGACGGTTTATACTGACTAGACGTTTTATAATAATTAAACGTTTGATAATGAGTAGACGTTATTTAATGGGACAACATTCGATTTACAGAAAAGACAAATATTTATGTATATTGGAGTGGAGACACGATATTGAAGAATAATTAAATTTTTGCACGTTGTATATATTTATATATATATCTATTCTATATATATATATATATATATATTATATATATATACATATATATTATAAATATATATATTTTATATATATATATATATATATATAATATATTAGATGTGAGAAAGATATTTCGCATCTCTCGCGAATTCCTTGACATTGTTCAAATTTCTTAGTAGGCTGATGCATGCAGGGGATGAGATGAAAAGTGAAACCTTCTCCTGAAAGCTGGCTGCCTTGGGATCATAACGTGGTAGGCATGCTACACGCCAGGTATTGGTCCAGTTGGGTAGATTGGTAAGCACTGCGTACCTTGTCCTAAGGGGTCGTAGGTTCGAGTCCGCTTCAGCCAGAGATCAGTGTTTGTGTTTATTTAGCCTGCTCTCGCGAATTCCTTGCATTGTTCAAATCTCTAGTAAGGCTGATGCATTGCAGGGATGAGATGAAAAGTGTAAGCCTTCTCCCTGAAAGCGGTGCCGGGGATCAAACGTGTAGCGCTTTGCTACACGGCCAAGGTATTGGGCCAGTGTTGGGTAGATTGGTAAAGCCACTGGCGTACCTTGTCCTAAGGTTAGAGGGTAGAGTTCGAGTCTCCTTCAGCCAGAATCATTGTTTTGATATATATATATATATATATATTTATATATATATATATATTTATATATATTTTATATATATAATTATATATATATATGGGGGGGGGTCGTGCCGGATTAGGTATAAACTGGTCAATTAGCAAGAACTCATTTAAAATTAAGTCCTTCTTAAAATTTTCATCTATATACATTTAAAAGACTATATTTTTTTTATTAATGTTATGTAAAAAATTTTTATTTTGCTCCAAAGTGTCTTAGAAAAAACTTACCTAACCTATTAAACAAGCATAATTTATTTTAGCCTAACCCAACTAATATATTTTAGATTTGTTTACAGTAATTTAATATTAAACAAACACAGTGAATATTTTATTTTCGTTAGATTCAGGAATGATTTTGGCGAATTATGCATACACATATTTTCACTTTTCCTATATGGCAAGATGAGCGTTGATGTTTAAGCAAGATCGCAAGTTCTGCACCTATTGGCACGACACCTTATATATATATATATATATATATATTTAATATATTTATATCTATATATACTATATATTATAAATATATATATATATATATGTGTGTTGTGTGTGTGGGGGGGGGGTTGGTTATAGTAAAGATATATGTAATTTATGGTAGGGTGGTGGTAGTGATGGTGGTAAGATTCGTTTTTGTGATGGTGGTAGTGGTGTTTTGTTTCTCAGGAAAGGGGACTGTCTCCTGACACACGAGTCGAGTGTTTTAAAGAGTCCCTGACTTGTCTCAGCTGTGTAGGTGCCACCACCACCACTTAACATTACTGCCACCCCAGAGCATCACACAATCTGTTATTCTGAACTTGTGATGGAGTTGGATACACAACATATCCTTACCCGCTCTCAGTTTTCTTGAGTCCAGTCATCGCTATGTGCGCCGTGTGTTCTCATTTATGGCACAGCAACTTTCTGTTTGCGAGGCAGAATGTTCCTTTCTTTATCGTGGTGTGTCTCACTCTCTCTCATGTGTAAAGTGTCCTTACATGTTCGCATTTTTTCTTCTTTCTCTACCTTTCTTCCCGACTCTCTCTCTCTCCTTCTCTCTCCTCTCTTTCTCTCTCTCTCAAGTTTCTCTATCCTCGTATTCCCATTTTTCCTCTCTCTTACCTTAGAACATAAGAACATTAAGAAAGAAGAAACATTGCAGCGGCCTACTGGCCCATTTCAGGCAGGCTCAATTCTCCCACGGCTGAAGCAATGCGCTGGACTCACGAATCGTAATGGACATGACTGCAACAAACTTATCACTGGTGGGGTTAGAACCCGACGAATCAGAGAGTCATAAAACCCCAGACCGTCGAGTTAGCACTGTACAGTTAGCTTCATAAATTTCATCCTACGTAGGTATATTTCTACACCACAGGAAGCGTTTTTAGCACAGCCACCACTGGACTACAGTGAAAGTTTTTACAGACGAATCTCCGCTAGCGTGACCGGACGAATCTAGCTCAAGTCCCCTTCAAAAAACCTCAGCGATGCCCTTCCTAGAAGGTCAGGTCACATTCACTTAGGAAGGAAGCAAGGCATCTGACCTAGTAGACACAAGCTAGTAGGGTCCAACACACACCCACCCACACACACTCATGTTATTTATCTAACTATTTTATAAAAACTAATAACGTTTTAGTGCTTCTATGACGGTACTCGGGAGTTTGTTCCACTCATCCACAACTCTATTATCAAAACCAGTGCTAGTCCTATATCCTACCTGAATCTGAATTTTTCCAACTTGAAAGCCATTGCTGCGAGTCACTGTATAGGCTAGATCTATTTAGCACGCTATTTACATCCCCCTTTATTTACTCCTGTTTTCCATTTATTACACCTCATTCATAGCCCCCTAATTCTAGCCTTTTATGAGAGTGCATGTTCAGGGCCCTTCAGTCTTTCCTCATAGGGAAGATTTTTGGATACATGGGATCACTTTGTCATCCTCCTCTGTTAGTTTTCCAGAAATTTATAATCCATTCTTAATACGGTGGACAGAATCTGCGCAGCATAATTAATGAGCCTAACCTAAGATGTTATAGAGTTGAAGAACAACCTGAGGGATCTTCTTTCTTTTATACTTCATTGCTATGGAAGCCAAGGATTCTATTAGCTTTATTGCGAAACACTTGGCACGGTAGTATTGGTTTCAGATTTACTACGACCAGAACACATAAATCTTTTCGCAATCAGTAATAATAAGATCTACATTATTTAGTTGTTATGTGGCATGGTTATTTTCCTGTCCAACATTTAGAACTTTGCATTTCTCTATATTAAAACTGCATCGGCCACTTCTCTGACCAATGGCATCGTCTATTCCAATCAACCTGAAGTGTCAATGTCTTTTTTTCAATTAGAATGATTTGGACGGCCGATTTTGGTTGTCATCAGCAAATTTGCTGATGTCGCTATTTATTCCTTCATAAAAACTATGTCGTTTATGTATATTGTGAAACAATACGGGGGCCACAACACTACCCCTATGGAACATCGCTTGTGACCGTGCTCCATTCTGATTTCCTCCCCATTTATGCAGGACTTTGCTGCCATTTGTCAAATATGCCTCAACCAGGAAAAAATTTCTCGGAATTCGTGTGCCTTAATTGCCTCAATAGCTTCTGATGTCGGTAAACTCTATTGTAAGCCTTACTGAGAGTCCATATACCACAATATCATACTCAATACACGATTGCCTCCTTAAATACCTTAGTGAAGAAAGTTAGTAAATTCTTAAGACAGGAACGCCTCTTTGTAAAACCGTGTTGAGATTCATTAATCAATCTGTGCCTATCAAGATGGCTACGAATTGCCTCAGCAATTATTGATTCCATAAATTTTCCCACTATGGAAGTAAGGTTTACTGGTCTATAATTCGAAGCTAAGGACCTGTCACCTGCCTTGTAAATAGGTATAACATTTGCCATTTTCCACTTGTCTACATACCTCTCTTCCTCTCACTCTCCTTTAGTTTCCTTCTTTCTTTCTTTCTTTCTTCTTCTTCTTCCTTTTTCTTCTTCTTTTTTCTTTTATCTTCTTCTTCTTCTTCTTCTTTTTCTTTTCTTCTTCTTTTCTTCCTCTTCTTCTCTACTCTCTCTCTCTCTCTCTCCTCTCTCTCTCTTACACACACACACACACACACACACACACACACACCCCACACACACACACACACACGTCAACCTACATTGTACAATTCCTTTTCTTTCCCAAACTTTTTCACGTCCAGACATTTTCTTCCCTACTCGAGCACCACTGAAATATATTATATCCCTCACGCACACACCAGCTGCAGTTCACACCAGCTCTGCAGTACAACCAGCTGACAGTTCACCAGCTGGCAGCACACCAGTGCAGCACACCAGCTGGCAGCCAACAGCTGCAGTACAAACAGCTGCAGTACACCAGGCTGGCAGTACACCAGCCTGCAGTACACAGCTGCAGTACACCAGCTGCCAGTACACCAGCTGCAGTACACCAGCTGCAGTAAACAGCTGCAAGACACCAGTTGCAGTACACCAGGCTGCAGCCACACCAAGCTGCAGTACACCAGCTGCAGTACACAGCTGCAGTTACACCAGATGCTGTTCACCAGCTGAAGTAACACCAGCTGCCCAGTACACCAGCTGCAGAACACCAGCTGCCAGCACACACAGCGCTGTACACCAGCTGCAAGCACACCAGTGCTGTACACCAGCTGCAGCACACCAGCTTTTGGGTGTACAACCAGCTGCAGCACATCAGCTGCTGTACCACAGCTGCAGTACACCAGCTGCTCTGTACACCAGCTGCAGTACACAGCTGCTGTACACCAGCTGCAGTACACCAGCTGATGTACACAGCTGCAGTACCCAGCTGCTGTACACCAGTGCTCAGTACACCAGTGCTGTACACCAGCTGCAGCACACCAGCTTCTGTACACCAGCTGCAGCACACCAGCTGCTGTACACCAGCTGCAGCACACCAGCTTCTGTACACCAGCTGCAGCACACCAGCTGCTGTACACCAGCTGCTGGTGAATCTTGGCAGTGAATAATTATTCTCGATGTAAAAAATATATAAATATAAATAAAAAACTCTGACGAAGGTAAACAAATACGGAAAGTTTCTAATTAAGGCTTAGCAACTTATCAAAATTAATCCAAGATTTTAATTATCATTTTTATTGCTGCTTCAGACTATATATATATATATATATATATATATATATATATATATATATATATATATATATATATATATATATATATATATATATATATATATATATATAAATGTATATGTATACAAGGTTTGAGGAATACAAGTGTTTGTCAGCGATTACATTTTCAAATACAACTGGCAACACCTCTCTGAGCAGCAACACTAAGAAGCTGGAACAGGATACTAGCTGTTCCCGGATATTTAGCTGCCCTGTTAGGTCTTTTACCAAGCTCCTTAAGAACTTGGATGCGATCTTTCCCGGCCAGTCAAGGGTCTCTTAACTAGTGGGAACAAACATGTAATGATGGCCAATTTCTCTGTATTTATAGCCTTTATTTTTTTTTTAACTCCATCAAGCTTCCAGCTGCCCCTCCTTCATCCTTGCTGTATTTGAGATAGGTTTCAGCCATTTGTGGGCTCACATGTGTGGTCCCACACCATCTGCCTGCCACCTCTCAAGGCTTGCAAGATAATTCCACCTGGACGCCTCTGATTTCTGTCACATGTACATAGTTGGGTTGGCTCCCTTATTCCTGGGCATCCAGTTGTTGATCGTGTTCTTAAACTCTTCATACCTTGCAGTCTTTTCCCCAGATCTACGGAAAACAAGAAGTTGGTCCCCGAATCCGTCCGTCGATGCACTGCCTCAGATACACCTTTGGTCGGCGAGTAGTGGGACGGCAAGGCAAAGTGCAATACGGATACGAATGATCCGTGGGTCGAGGCGTGTGTCACTGGAGGATTTGGAGACAGGCTCACACTGCCCAGGAGGGAAGTTCTGTCTTTCCAGATACACACTCAAGCATTGTTGAGGCAATATTCTCCATTACTGAGTCACCCCAGTGCGACTGCTTGTTGCTGAGGACAGCAAGTCAGGTTAGGAAACCTGATAGAATATCCCAAAGCTTGACTGTTAATGAACTTTGAGTTGTGAACCCCAACATTGTCCTAAGGTGCTCCGGAAGAATTGCTGCTATAAGTTTGCTGGATGGTACACGTGAAAACAAGAAGGCAGGGAGGGCTACCTGTGATGCCTTGCGAATACAAATGCCTCCTATTCTAGTTTAGTCTAGCGGCCTAGCCTTCTGCTCATCTTCTAGAGTGAAGTACAGTACGTTTGTGAATATCGACTTCAGGAAACTGCTATATTCATTGGGTTGCTTTATTAGGTGCACATCTTAGAAAATATGTTAGCCTGGACTGACTCGAGTCCTTTGTAGGAAGGTACAAAGCATCGTGGGCGTCTAGATTGTCTCTTCGTTAATCCATCCTCCTCAAATCGTCCACTTTGTTCTAGAGAATTGAGACACTGGAATCAGTTCCTATAGGTGCTTCAAACAGGACGCTCTTCGTGGAGGCAGTGACTGACGCACCTGGAAGTGTGGATCTCACTGCATCTATCACTGGCTGGTTGGCTGAGATGATTTCGCATTTGGATATATTAAGGACGAGTCCCGTTGGCTGTCCCCCGTGTGGATCACGGGCTTCCCAATCCATTTTCTTGGAGCCTCCCAGGATTAGGTCCTTTGATTGTTCCCTGTTAGCTACTGGGGCAGCTAAATCTGTAGACAGCTGGGGATTGTGGACAACTACATCTGTGGACAAGTACATCGATCTCTCTTAGCTGGCTGGGGATGGCAGACAGCCATCTTGTCTTGCCTGGTGCAGGTGACTACTAGTGTTGACGTTATAAGATTCATTGATGTACTAATTTTGTCTTTATTCTTACTTTACGCCTAAATTTTCTTTACTGTGATGGCGGTGGAACACTTTTATTCTTCCTGTTGGCACAGCTCTTTGTCTTCCCGACTTTCTTAAAACTTTGTGTGTGTGTGTGCGTGTGTGTACTCACCTAATTGTGGTTGCAGGGGTCGAGACTCAGCTCCTGTGTGTGTGTACTCACCTAGTTGTACTCACCTAGTTGAGGTTGCGGGGGTCGAGTCCGAGCTCCTGGCCCCGCCTCTTCACTGATCGCTACTAGGTCACTCTCCCCGAGCCGTGAGCTTTATCATACCTCTGCTTAAAGCTATGTATGGATCCTGCCTCCACTACATCGCTTCCCAAACTATTCACTTACTGACACTGGGGCTGAAAAAATATTTTCCTAACACCCCTGGTTCTCGTGCTTAGCTCCAAACTTTCCCCCTTGTTCTGTGTCCAACTCTGGAACACCTGTTTTTTCCCCCTTTGTCTTTCCCCCTCAGTATTTTGTTGTCGTTACATGTCCCCTACCTCCGTCCCCAGTTCGCGGGTTGTTTCCCCCCTTAACCTCCCTCAAGACATACCTCTTAGCTCTGGGACTAGTTTTTGTTGAAAACCCTTTTGCACTTCTCTAGTTTTTTTCGTGTTTGGCTAGGGTGGGTTCCCAAAAGGGGGCCGCAAACCCAATAGGGGGCCTAACTAACGGTGTACGGGGGTTCTAAAGTTCCTTTTTAAGATTGGGAAGCTTTTCTGGGGTTTTCCAGGCGCCCATAGCTGCAGCATTTTTTGGGTTATGTGCGTTCAGGAGAGTCCCTGTGTTAAAAACTCCCCCAAAAGACTTTTTCCTTGAGTGAGGGTTTTTATCTCACCCCCCAACTGTACCCGTCTGCGGCCTTCTTTTTTCCCCCCCCCAAACTTTATGACTTTGCCTTGGGGGTTTAACTCAGGACCATTGCTACCCCGGTCTGCGCCTGTCCAGATCCCTTTTTAGTTCGCCTGGGCCCTTTGATCGGTGATTTTTCCACAACTTCACTCATCTGCAAACGGGACCTCAAGTCATCCCTTTCCCTCATTCTTCACAAATACAAAACGCATGGGCCTAGGGGCGACCCCGCGGGGGCCCCGCTGGTCACAGGTGCCCCCCTTTTGACACCCCGCCACGTACCATGACCGCGCTTCTTCCTACAAGTATTCCCTGATCCATTGGTTTCCTTCCCTGTTATCCCCGCTTGGGCCTCCCGTTTTTTTCACAACTCTTGTGGGGAACGTGTCAAACGCCTTCTTTCAGTCCCAAAAAATGCAACCACCCACCCCTTCTCTCTGTCTTTTGCTTCACCTGCATAAACTCCCTAGGTTTGTGACACAGGATTTTCCCCTCCCTGAAAAACCATTGGCGGGTGTTTATAGACATTCCTTTCTAGGGTTCCCACTCTTTCCCGAAACTTCTCAGATTTTTTCTCTATACATGTCAGTGACACTGGTGTTGGGGTTTTGGGTGGTGTGTTGGGGGGTTTTGTTGGTGTGTTGTGTTTTTGGTGGGGGTGTGTGTGTGTGTGTGTGTGTGTTTTGTGTGTGTGTGTTGTGTGCACTCGCCTAAACACCTAATTGTGGTGCAGGGGTCGAGCTCAGCTCCCGGCCCCGCCCCTTTTACGTCGCTACAATCCTCTCTCTCTCGCTTCCTGAGATTTGTCATACCCTTTAAAAACTATGTATGCCGCCTCTACTCCACTTTTTTAGGGTTTTCACTTGGGAAACTCTAGAGAAGAAATACTTTCCAACGTCCCTGTGACCTTGAGTCTTTAGCTTCCGTTGTGACCCCTTGTCCCTGTGTCCCCTTCCCGGGAACATCCCATCTCTGCCCCCTTGTCTATTCCCGCAGTATCTTGTATTCCTTATCATGTCCCCCTGACCCTTCTGTCCTCCAGTGTCGTCAGCCGATTTCCCTCAATTTTTCCTCGTACCCCCCCCCCTGATTTTGGGGATAGCCTTGTGAAAACCTTTGTACTTTCTCTAACTTCCCTTGACGTGCTTGGGGGAAGGGGGGTGGTGGGTTTCCAGACTGGTGCTGCTCTCCAGATGGGCCTAACTACACATGACATTTCTTGAACAAATTCCTTTTTAAGGTTCGGAACGCACCAGGTTTCCCGGGCGCCCAGCTGCAGCAGTTATTTGGGTTTGATGTGTGCCTCCGGGTGATGGCCGGTGTTATGGTCACCCAAGGGTCTTTCCCCCGGGGGAGGCGTAGTCTTTGCCCCTCCCTTTTAACCTTTCTGAGGTTTTTTTTTGCCCCCCCCCAATCTCAGCCTTGCATTTGGCTGGACTGAAGAGAAGCCAGTTCTGGCCCACATGTCCAGCCGTCCAGGTCTCTTCAGTCCCGCCCATCCTCATCCGATTTAATTTTCCATAAACTTCCTCACTGCGAACGGGGGCACTTCAGAGTCTTTTTCCTTCCGTCAGTCGTTCACAAATTTTAAAAATAGCACGGCCAAAAACAACCCTGTGGGACCCGTAGTGTGTGTGTGTGTGTGTGTGGTGTGGTGTGTGTGTTTTTTTTTACTCACCTATTGTACTCCCCCTATTGGGGTTTTGCGGGGGTCGATCCGACTCCTGGCCCCGCCTCTTACGGTCGCTACTAGTCCCTCCCTGAATCGTGAGCTTTTCATACCTCGGAAAAAGCTTTTATGCCCTCCTCCACACTTTCGCTTCCCAAACTTTCCACTTCCTGACACTCTGTGGCTAAAGAAATACTTCCAAAACCCCCGTGATTCATCGTGTCCCAACTAAATGTGTCCCCTTGTTACGGGTTTCCTCTCTGGAACCCGTCTTTGTTCACCTCTCAATTCCCCCTCGTATTTTGTATGCTTATCTTCCCCCCACCTCCTGTCCTCCAGTGTCGTCGGTTGATTTCCCTTTAAACCCCTCCTTGAGACATACCCCCTTAGCTTGGGCAGTCTTTTGCAAACCTTTGTTTTGTGTTTGTGTGTGTTGTGTGTGTGTGTGTGTGTGTGTGTGTGTGTGGTGTGTGTGGAGTGAGTGTGTGTGGTGTGGGGTGTGTGGGTGGTTTGGTGGGTTGTGGTGTGGTGTGTATGGTGTTTGTGTGGGTCGTGTACTCACCTAATTTTGGTTTAGGGGGCAAAACTCAGCCCCGGCCCGCCTTTTTTCATGATCACTATAGGTCCTATCCTGTCTACTCCCCGAGCTTTGCAACCTCGTCTTAAAGCTATTATGGGGTTCCCCGCCCCACAAATCCTTGGGGTCGTCGTAGACACCCCGGTAACTTGGTATTTTTAACTTCTGAGGAAATCTTATTAAAGAAAATAAATTCCCGATAATTAAGTAAATTTTAAATTTTTATGAGGGAAAATAATTGTTGATAAAATTTAGATTACCCTGTTAATCTTTCTAGCCCATTTCCTAGGCCTATTGTCCATCCATATGGGGTGCACAATAAACCAGCAGCTTCTGCGGGAGACTGTAAAATTTAATCTCTCTCTCTCTCTCTCTCTCTCTCTCTCTCTCTCTCTCTCTCTCTCTCTCTGATGACGTGTCTGATGGGCAGCAGAGATGGATGGATGATAATCAGATTCACTGAGTTTTCTTTCTGGAGTTTACCTGGAGAGAGTTCCGGGGGTCAACGCCCCCGCGGCCCGGTCTGAGACCAGGCCTCTTGCGGAAAAAAACAACACTAATAATTTTCTGAGTGTGTAATTCAGTTGTTTCTTCTTCTTCCTCTTTTTCCTATTATATTATTATTATTATTATTATTATTATTATTATTATTATTATTATTATTATTATTATTATTATTATTATTATTATTATTATTAATTATTATTATTATTATCATCATCATCATTATCATTATTATTGGTTCGGTAGTGATTGTACTCATCTAAAAATTGCTTCGTGATAGATAAATTTAATTGTTTCCTTTTCCAACACACACACACACACACACACACACACACACACACACCACACACACACACACACACACACACACACACACACCACACACACACACACACACACTTGATGTAATAAAGAATAAATATGAGGAGTGGCATGAAAGAATCAATGAGAAGTCCCCAGACATTATAGAAGTCACAGCAACGAAACTCACTGAGAAAATAACAGACGCAGTCTTCCCACCAGGACATCAGAT
This sequence comes from Cherax quadricarinatus, assembly GCF_026875155.1. Lineage (NCBI taxonomy): Eukaryota > Metazoa > Arthropoda > Malacostraca > Decapoda > Parastacidae > Cherax > Cherax quadricarinatus. The sequence goes on from NC_069421.1 coordinate 48,799,987, forward strand.
CCTGAGGAAAGATAGAAGGAGCAGAGGGGGAGGAGGAGTTGCACTGCTCATTAAAGACTGATGGAGATTTGAGGAAATGGAAGGCATGAACGAGACTGGAGGAAGGGACTACATAGTAGGTACACTTCAGTCTGGGGAACATAAGGTAGTCATTGCAGTGATGTATAATCCACCACAGAACAGCAGGAGGCCAAGAGAGGAATATGAAGAGAGCAACAGAGCAATGGTGGGTACACTAGCCGAGGTGGCAAGAAGAGCTCACTCGAGCAGAGGAAAGTTACTGGTTATGGGCGACTTCAACCACAGGGAGATCGACTGGGAAAACCTGGAGCCACACGGGGGTCCCGAAACATGGAGAGCCAAGATGATGGATGTGGTACTGGAAAACCTTATGCATCAACATGCTAAGGACACTACCAGAGAGAGAGGGGGAAGGATGAACCAGCAAGGCTGGACCTAATGTTCACCCTGAGCAGTTCAGACATCGAGGACACAACATATGAGAGGCCCCTTGGAGCTAGTGATCACATGGTTCTGTGTATTGAATACATAGTAGAATTACAAGTAGAGAGGGTAACAGGAGTTGGATGGGAAAAGCCAAACTATAATAAGGGGGACTACACAGGTATGAGGAACTTCCTGCAGGAGGTTCAGTGGGACAGATAATTGGCAGGAAAGTCAGTAAGTGAAATGATGGAATACGTAACAACAAAATGCACGGAGGCAGAGGAAAGGTTTGTTTCCAAGGGCAATAGAAATAATGGGAAGACCACAAGAGCGATCCTGGTTTACCCGAGGGTGGAGAAGGCAAAAAACTAAGTGCACCATAGAATGCAAAAGGTACAGGAGCAAAGGACCCAGTGAAGAATAGAAAGACTAGCCGAAGAGCCAGAAACGAGCATGTACAAATGAGGGAGGCCCAGCGACAGTACGAAAACGACGTAGCATCGAAAGCCAAGTCTGACCCAAAACTGCTGTATAGCCACATTAGGGGAAAGACAACAAAGACCATGTGATTAGGCTTAGGAAAGAAGTTGGGGAACTCACCAGAAGCGATCACGAGGTATGTGAATGAAGCTCAACAAGAGACTTAAGGAAAGTATTTACAGTGGAGACAGGAAGGGACACTCTGGGAGGACAGAACAGAGGGGACACCAAGCAAGGAATAAACCAACAATGTTTAAATGACATACACACAACTGAGGAGGAGGTGAAGCAGCTGCTAAGGGACCTGATACCTCAAAGGCAATGGAACCAGAGACAGCATCTCCCCGTGGGTCACTTAAGAGGGAGCAGAAATTGCTGTGTGTGCCACTAACACATAATCATCAATTACATCCCTTGAAATTGGCAAATAACCTGAGGTATGGAAGACGGCAAATGTAGTAACCCATATTTAAAAAAGGAGACAGAAAAGAGCACTAAACTATAGACCTGTGTCACTGACGGCAATAGTATCAAATAATGGAGAAGATTATCAGGGAAGGAGAGTGTTGGGAGCACCCGGAATGGAACAAGAGTATAAACGGCCAACCAGCACGTTTTTATGGAAGGGCAAATCCAGTGTCACTAACCCTACTTTAGTTTATGATTAAATTATCATAATAAGACACGAGAGATAGGGTGGTTTGATTGCATCTTTCTTGGGTTGCAAGAAGGCCTTCAACACAGTTCCTCAACCAGAATTGTTTGCAGAAGCTAGAGATCAGGCGCATATAACAGGAAGGGTGCTGCAACTGATCAAGAATACCTGACAGAGGGAGGCAACCACGATCATGTATGTGATGAGGTTATCACAGTGTGGCACCCTGTGACGAGCGGGGTCCCCACAGGGTTGGTCCTAGGACCAGTGCTATTTTCTGGTATATTGAATGAATGATGTAAGGGATAGACTCTGAAGTGTCCCTGTTTCGCAGATGATGTGAAGTTATGAGGAGAAGTAAATCAGATGGAGGATCGGTAGGGACTCCAAGAGACCTGGACAGGCTGGACAACCTGGGTCCAGCAACGGCTTTTCTCGAATTTTAACCCTAATTTAACCCCGCCATATGCAAAGTCATGAAGATCGGGTAAGGGCAAAGAAGACCCGCAGACGGAGTATAGGCTAGGTTTCCAAAGACTGCAAACCTCGCTCCAAGGAGAAAGATCGGGGCGAGTATAACCACCGGGCACTCTCCGGGAAGCACACATCAAACCAGAAAACTGCTGCATCATAATGGGCGCCTGGCAAACCTTAGAATAGCGTTCGATACCTTAGTAAGGAATCCTTCAAGACACTGTACACTGGCATACACTGTATGCCAGGCCCATATTGGAGTATGCAGCATCAGTTTGGAACCCACACTTGATCAAGTACGTTAAGAAATTAGAGAAAGTGCATAGTTTTGCGATAAGGCTAGTTCCAGAGCTACGGGGAATGTCCTATGAAGAAAAGTTGAGGGAAATCGGCCTGACGACACTGGAGGACAGAAGGGTCAGGGGAGACATGATAAAAATATACAAAATACTGCGTGAATTAGACAAGGTGAACAGAGACAAGATGTTCCAGAAAGGGGACACAGGGGTCACAATTAGAAGTTGAAGACCCAGATGAGTCAAAGGGATGTTAGGAAGTATTGCTTCAGTCATAGAGTAGTCAGGAAGTGGAATAGCCTAGCAAGTGAGGTAGTGGAGACAGGAACCATACATAGTTTAAGATGAGGTATGATAAAGCTCATGGAGCAGGGAGAGAGAGGACTTAGTAGCACTCAGTGAAGAGGCGGGGCCATGAGCTGAGTCTCGACCCTGCAACCACAATTAGTTGAAGTAGGTGAGGGAGTACAATCACAAACACACGCTCACACACACACGACACACAAACAAACAAGCACACACATACCACACACAAACACACAACACAAAACACACACACACACATACACAACACACACACACACACACACTACACACACACACACACACACACACGACACACACACACACACACACCCACACACACACACAAGCCTAAAGAACTAAAGAACATTTTTGGGATTGACAACAGAGACTGCTACTCAGCCACAATAAGGGGACTGTAGGGAAAAGAAGGGGCACAACTGCATGGAGATTCATAATCAGAGGAGACTGTAAGCAATGAAAGAGCTAGGCTTTAATGTGAGGCCCTAACAGACACCAAACAGAGCCCAAGAAACCGAGAAGGGGAAAATGACAGGCCACTGAGGCCCAAGTACATTTAGCTAGTGAACTGATGAAAGAAAGCTGCAGTGGAGGAAACCAAGATATAAAAAACGAGGATACAACAGGATATGCATGTGATAATGAAAGGGTGAGGTCAGTCTTTGTGTATGGGCTCCAGGAAGTCGAAGGGGAAACATATGAAGCAAGAAAACAAGGAGAAAAAACAATTGAAAGCATCATGAAAGCAATAGGAGAAGACGAATGCCCGCTGGAAAATTATTCGGAGATATGGGGGTTTTTGTATAAAAAAGAACCCGGCCAGGAAGTGACCTTTCAAGGCAGAAGCGACTCGGACCAGGATCCTGCAGGAGAAAGCACGATAAAAGGACAATGACGGCATACAGGAGGTGTATCTCGACCACGACAGAACACAAGAAGAAAGGAAGAAACTGAGAGAGATGGTACAAGGCTAAAAGAGGAAAGCATGGGATGGAGAAACAGACAGAGATCCCAGACCCAGGAAGAAATCTAATACAAGCCTCCCTCACAACTTTCTATAGAAGTCCTCCAAACCAGGTCAACCCCATCAACCAAACACTCTAAATCAAAACACCCATGCCATAAACAATGCCCCCACCCACTACCTTACAAACTTCACCCCCACCGCAACAACCCATAGTTCCTTACCAGGGCTCCCACTTCCCGCAACCCCAATATACTTCCCAGACCACAGGTCTTAGAAAAGAAGTTGAAGGTTTGGTATACAAATGCAGATGGAATAACAAACAAGATATAAGGAGTGGCAACGAAAAGAATCAAAGAGACATCCCCAGACATAATTGCACTCACAAAACAAAAATCACCAGAAATAATAACAGATGATTCAATTCTTTCATCCGGATATCACATCTTCAGGAAAGACAGAGGGAGGAGAGGGGAGGAGAGTTTGCACTGCTCATTAAATACCCAGTGGGTTATGAGAAAAATGAATGAATGGATGGCATGGTCGAAAGGACTACTTAGAAGAACAATCCAGTCTGAGGGAAATAAGGTGATAATTGTCAGTAATGTACAACCCACCACAGAAACTGCAAGAGGCCAAGAGAAGAAATACGATGAGAGCAACAGAGCAATGATCAACACACAACCGAGGTGCCATGAGAGCACACATGGGGGGAGCAGTTACTAGTTATGGGTGATTTCAAATCACAAGGAGATGGACCTGGGAAAAAACCTGGAGCCCCATGGGGTCCCGAAACCGGAGAGCCCAAAGATGATGGATATGTGGTACAGGAGAACCTCATGCATCCAACATGTTAGAGACACTACCAGAGAGAGAGGAGAGGATAACCAGGCAAGGTTTGAACGCTTGTATTCACTATGAGTAGTTCGGACCATCGAGGGTATCATGTATGAAAGGCCCCTTGGTAAGCTAGTGATCATGTGGTTCTGTGCTTCGACTACATAGTTTGATCTCCAAGTGGAGAGATTAGCAGGAACATGCTGGGAAAAACCCAACTACAAAAGGGAACATACACAGGCATGAGGAACTTCCTTCAAGACATTCAGTGGGAGCAGGGAACGACAGGAAAACCAGTACAAGAATGATGACTATGTAGCAACAAAATGCAAGGAGGCAGAGGAGAGGTTTTTTCGGCCAAGGGAAACAGAAATAATGGGAAAACAGAACGAGTCCTGTTTCACCCAAAGGAGTATGGAGGCAAAAAACTAGATGTACTAGAGAAATGGAAAGGTACCGAAGACAGAGAACTCAGGAAAAATAAAGAAATCCAGCCGAAGACCAGAACGAATAATGACATAAGAAGGGAGGGCTCAGAGACAATATGAAAATGACATAGCATCAAAATAATAGACTGACCCGAAGCTGGTTGTACAGCCACACATGAGGAAAACAACAGTCAAGACCAGGTAATTCAGAGCAGAGGAAAGGGTGATGGGGAATTCACAAAAACGACCCCGAGAGGTAATATCCAGAGCTCAACAACAAGATTTAAAGAGGAATTTACAGTGGAAACCAGTAGGACCCAAAAATCAAACAGGGGGGGCCACCAGCAAGTGCTGGATGAGGTACATATAACCAAGGAGGAGGTGAAAGAAGCTGCTATGCGAACTTGAACCACAAAGGCGGTGGGACCAGACAACATCTCTCCATGGTCCTAAAGAGGGAGCAGAGTATTGTGTGAGCCATTAAACAAAGATCTTCAACACATCATTTGAAACTGGGCAACTCCCTGAGGTATGGAAAATGCAAATGTAGTCCCCAATTTTTTAAAAAGGAGACATACATGAGGCCACTAAACTACAAGACCTTATCACTAACGTGTACAGTAATGCAAGGTCATGGAGAAGACATCAGAGAGAGTGGTGGTGGCACCTGGAAAGAAACAAGTGTATAATTGACAACCAGCACGGTTTCAGGGAAGGTAAATCCTGTGTCACAAACCTACTAAAGTTTTTTTATGCAAGGTGACAGAAGTCAGACAAGAGAAGAGGGGTGGGATCGACTGCGTATTTTTGGAACTGCAAGAAGGCTTTCGACACAGTTCCTTACAAGAGGTTAGCTGCAAAAGCTAGAGGACCAGGCAAACAAACAGGAAAAGGCACTCAATGGATCAGAAGAAATATCTGACAGAGGAGGCCAACAACGAGTCATGGTACGCGACGAGGTGGTCAGAGTGGGCGGCCTGTGACAAGCGGGGTACGCACAGGGGTGCAGTCCTAGGACAAGTGCTGTTCTTTGGTATAACGTGAACGCATAACGGAAGGGATAGACTCAGAAGATTCCCTGTTTGCAGACGATGTGAAGTTAATGAGAAGAATCGAATCGGACGAGGATCATGCAGGACTACAAAGAGATCTGGACAGGCTACAAGGCCTGGTCCAGCAACTGGCTGCCTTGCATTTAACCCTCCAAATGCAAAGTCATGAAGATTGGGGAAGGGCAAAGAAGACCGCAGACACAATATAGTTTAGATGGCCAAAGACGCAAACCTCACTCAGAAAAAGATCTGGGGGTGAGTATAACACACGAGCATATCACCTGAGCGCACATCAATCAAGATAACGCTTCAGCATACGGGCGCCTGGCAAACCTACGGATAGCGTTCCGCTACCTCAGTAAGGATTCGTTTAAGACTCTGTACACCACATACGTCAGGCCCCATACTGTAGTTATGCAGCACCCGTTTTGGAATCCAACACCTAGTCAAAGCACTCAGAAGTTAGATAAAAGTCAAAGGTTTGCAACAAGACTAATCCCGAGCTACGGGATTGTCTATGGAAGGAAAGGTTGAGTGGAAATCGGCCTGACGACACTGGAGGCCAGAGGGTCAGGGGAGACATGATAAAGACATAGAAAATACTGCGCGATAGACGAGGTGGACAAAGACGGGATGTTTCCAGAGCGATGGACAAACAGACACAAGAGAGTCACGAATTGGAAGTTGAAGACCTTCAATAATCAAAGGGATGTTAGAGTATTTCTTCAGTCATAGTGTAGTCAGGCCATGGAAAAGCCTAGAAAGTGATGTGGTGGATGCAGAAACCATACATAGTTTTTTAAGGCGAGGTATGATAGAGCTCATGGGCAGGGAGAGAAGACTCTAGTACAATTATCAGCTAAGAGGCGGGGCCAGGAGCTGTGACTCGACCCCGGCAACCACAAATAGGTGATAACAAAGAGTTAGTAAACAACACACACGACATACACACACAAACACACACACACAAACACTCACACACACGCACAAACACACACACACACACACACACACACACACACACACATCACACACATCACACTCACACACAAATACAAACACACCGACATTTTCTTGGACTGCAAGAAGGCGTTGACACAGTTCCACACCAAGAGATTGGTGCAAAAACTGAGGCCAAGCAGGATTAACAGGGAAGGCACTACAATGGATCAGGGAATACTTGTCGGGAAGACAGCAGCGAGTCATGGTACGTGGCGAGGTGTCAGAGTGGGCACCTATGACCAGCGGGGTCCCGAGGGGTCAGCCCTAGGACCAGTGTGTTTCTGGTATTTGTAAACGACATGACGGAAGGAATAGACTCTGAGGTGTCCCTGTTTGCAGATGACGTGAAGTTGATGAGAAGAATAAAACTCGATCGAAGCCCAGGCAAAACTACAAAGGGATCTGGACAGGCTGCAGAATGGTCCAGCATGGCTCCTGGAGTTCAATCCCACCAAGTCCCAAAGTCATGAAGATTGGGGAAGGGGCAAAGAAGGCCGCAGACGGATACAGTCTAGGGGTCAGAGACTACAAACCTCACTCAAGGAAAAGATCTTGGGGTGAGTATAACACCAGGCAATCTCCTGAAGCGCACATCAACCAAATAACTGCTGCAGCTTTATGGGCGCCTAGCTAACCTCAGAACAGCATTCCGACATCTTAATAAGGAATCGTTCAGGACCTGTACACCGTATACGTTAGGCCCATATTGGAGTATGCGGCACCAGTTTGGAACCCAACCTAGTAAGCACGTAAAGAAACTAGAGAAAGTCCCAAAAGGTTTGCAACAAGACTAGTCCAGAGCTAAGAGGTATGTCCTACGAGGAGGGGTTTAAAGGGGAAATAAACCCTGACGACATGGAGGACAGGAGAGATAGGGGGGACATGATAACGACATACAAAATACTGAGAGGAATTGACAAGGTGGAAAAAAACCCAGGATGTTCCAGAGATTGGACACAGTAACAAGGGGACACAGTTGGAAGCTAAAGACACAGATGAATCACGGGGATGTTAGGAAGTATTTCTTCAGCCAGAGTAGTCAGTAAGTGGAATATTTTGGGGAAGCGATGTAGTGGAGGCAGGTTTCCCTACATAGCTTTAAGCAGAGGTACGATAAAGCTCACGGCTCAGGGAGAGTGACCTAGTAGCGATCAGTGAAGAGGCGGGGCCAGGAGCTCGGACTCGACCCCCGCAACCTCAACTAGGTGAGTACAACTAGGTGAGTACACACACACACACCACACAAACACACACATACACACACAAACAAACACACACACACACAAACACACACACACACACACACACAAACACACACACACACACAAACACACACACACACACACGTGGACAAGCTCTCCAGTCAATGTTTTTGGCTCATAAATTCACCCAAGACTATCAGCGTCTTGTGCAAAAGTCAGTTTTTCTTGCGGCCAACATTAGCATTTTGGGAGGGGCGCGGCCGTGCGTGTGCGCGCGTGTGCGCGCGTGTATGTAATAAAGAAGCGGAGACTTTCTCTTCTAAGAAACCTTGTAAGAGGAGAAAAGGGGAGAGAGAGTGGAGAGGGGAGGTGAAAGGGAGAGAAGTAGGAAGATAGAGGGAGAGTGGTGAGAGATACAGGTTAAAGAGAAAGAGCTCAACCTGGCTTCATGGTGCAGCCTGACTTGACCTGGCTTCATGAAGCAGACTGACCTGACCTGGCTTCATTAAGCAGCCTGACCTGGCTTAATGAAGCAGGCTGACCTGGCTTAATGAAGCAGGCTGACCTGACCTGGCTTCATTAAGCAGCCTGAACTGGTTTCATGAAGCAGCCTGACCTGACCTGGCTTAATGAAGCAGGCTGACCTGACCTGGCTTCATGAAGCAGACTGACGTTTCATGAAGCACGCTGACCTGACCTGGCTTAATGAAGCAGGCTGACCTGACCTGGCTTCACGAAGCAGCCTGACTGAGCTCAAATCAAGTTTAACATGACCTAATTTCTCTCTAACCTGACTTGACTCAGTGTGTGTGTACTCACCTAGTTGTGGTTGCAGGGGTCGATTCACAGCTCCTGACCCCACCTCTTTACTGGTCGCTACTAGGTAACTCTTCCTGCTCCATGAGCTTTATCATACCTCTTCTTAAAGCTCTGAATGGATCCTGCCTCCACTACATAACTTTCCAGACTATTCCACTTCCTGACTAACTCTGTGATTGAAGAAATACTTCCTAACATCCCTGTGATTCATCTGAGTCTTCAACTTCCAATTGTGACCCCTTGTTGCTGTGTCCCATCTCTGGAACATCTTGTCTCTGTCCACCTTGTCGATTCCTCTCAGTATTTTATATGTCGTTATCATATCCCCCTATCACTCCTGTCCTCCAGTGTCGTCAGGTTGATTTCCCTTAACCTCTCCTCGTAGGACATACCTCTTAGCTCTGGGACTAGTCTCGTTGCAAACCTATGCACTTTCTCTAGTTTCTTTACCTGCTTGGCTAGGTGTGGGTTCCAGACTGGTGCCGCATACTCCAATATGGGCCTAACGTACACGGTGTACAGGGTCCTGAACGATTCCTTATTACGATATCGGAATGCTGTTCTTAGGTTTGCTAGGCGCCCATATGCTGCAGCAGTTATTTGGTTGATGTGCGCCTCAGGAGATATGCACGGTGTTATAGTCTCTGGCCCCCTAGACTGTGCTCCGTCTGCGGTCTTCTTTGCCCATCCCCAATTTTCATGATTTTGCATTTAGTGGGGTTGAACTTTAGGAGCCAGTTTCTGGACCTGTCCAGATTCCTTTGTAGTCCTACCTGGTCCTCCTCTGATTGAATTCTTCTCATTAGCTTCACATCATCTGCAAACAAGGACACTTCAGAGTCTATTCCTTCCGTCATGTCGTTCACATATACTAGAAACAACATAGGTCCTAGGACTGACCCCTGTGGGACCCCTCTCGTCACAGACGTCCGCTCTGACACCTCATCACGTACGATGACTCGCTGATGTCTTCCCGTCAGGTATTCCCCGATCCATTGCAGTGCCTTCCCTGTTATATCTGCCTGGTCCTCCAGTTTTTGCACTAATCTCTTGTGTGGAACTGTGTCAAACTCCATCTTACAGTCCAGAGAAAATGCAATCTACCCACCCCTCTTTCTCTCTTGTCTTACTGCTGTCACCCTGCCATAGATCTGTAGTAGGTTTGTGACACAGGATTTCCCATCCCTGAAACCGTGCTGGTTGTCGTTGATAAACTATTCCTTTCTAGGTGTTCCACCACTCTTCTCCTGTAATCTTCTCCATGACTTTGCATATTATACACGTCAGTGAAACTGGTCTGTAGT
>NC_069421.1:48815270-48850270 GCF_026875155.1 Cherax quadricarinatus
GCCCGGGGCTTGTTGTTGGCTTGGCAGTAAACCAGTCAGTAAGCCCGGGGCTTGTTGTTGGATTGGCGGTAAACCAGTCAGTAAGCCCGAGGCTTGTTGTTGGATTGGCGGTAAACCAGTCAGTAAGCCCGGGGCTTGTTGTTGGCTGGGCAGTAAACCAGTCAGTAAGCCCGGGGCTTGTTGTTGGATTGGCGGTAAACCAGTCAGTAAGCCCAGGGCTTGTTGGCTGGGCAGTAAACCAGTCAGTAAGCCCGAGGCTTGTTGTTGTATTGGCGGTAAACCAGTCAGTAAACCCGGGGCTTGTTGTTGGCTGGGCAGTAAACCAGTCAGTAAGCCCGGGGCTTGTTGTTGCCTGGGCAGTAAACCAGTCAGTAAGCCCGGGGCTTGTTGTTGGCTGGGCAGTAAACCAGTCAGTAAGCCCGGGGCTTGTTGTTGGATTGGCGGTAAACCAGTCAGTAAGCCCGGGGCTTGTTGTTGGATTGGCGGTAAACCAGTAAGTAAGCCCGGGGCTTGTTGTTGGCTGGGCAGTAAACCAGTCAGTAAGCCCGGGGCTTGTTGTTGGATTGGCGGTAAACCAGTCAGTAAGCCCGGGGCTTGTTGTTGGCTGGGCAGTAAACCAGTCAGTAAGCCCGGGGCTTGTTGTTGGATTGGCGGTAAACCAGTCAGTAAGCCCGGGGCTTGTTGTTGGCTGGCAGTAAACCAGACAGTAAGCCCGGGGCTTGTTGTTGGCTGGGCAGTAAACCAGTCAGTAAGCCCGGGGCTTGTTGTTGGCTGGGCAGTAAACCAGTCAGTAAGCCCGGGGCTTGTTGTTGGATTGGCGGTAAACCAGTCAGTAAGCCCGGGGCTTGTTGGATTGGCGGTAAACCAGTCAGTAAGCCCGGGGCTTGTTGTTGGCTGGGCAGTAAATCAGTCAGTAAGCCCGGGGCTTGTTGTTGGATTGGCGGTAAACCAGTCAGTAAGCCCGGGGCTTGTTGTTGGCTGGCAGTAAACCAGTCAGTAAGCCCGGGGCTTGTTGTTGGATTGGCGGTAAACCAGTCAGTAAGCCCGGGCTTGTTGTTGGCTGGGCAGTAAACCAGTCAGTAAGCCCGGGGCTTGTTGTTGGCTGGGCAGTAAACCAGTCAGTAAGCCCGGGGCTTGTTGTTGGCTGGGCAGTAAACCAGTCAGTAAGCCCGGGCTTGTTGTGGATTGGCGGTAAACCAGTCAGTAAGCCCGGGCTTGTTGTTGGATTGGCGGTAAACCAGTCAGTAAGCCCGGGGCTTGTTGTTGGCTGGGCAGTAAACCAGTCAGTAAGCCCGGGGCTTGTTGTTGGATTGGCGTAAACCAGTCAGTAAGCCCGGGGCTTGTTGTTGGCTGGGCAGTAAACCAGTCAGTAAGCCCGGGGCTTGTTGTTGGATTGGCGGTAAACCAGTCAGTAAGCCCGGGGCTTGTTGTTGGCTGGGCAGTAAACCAGTCAGTAAGCCCGGGCTTGTTGTTGGTTGGCGGTAAACCAGTCAGTAAGCCCGGGCTTGTTGTTGGCTGGGCAGTAAACCAGTCAGTAAGCCCGGGGCTTGTTGTTGATTGCGGTAAACCAGTCAGTAAGCCCGGGGCTTGTTGTTGGCTGGGCAGTAAACCAGTCAGTAAGCCCGGGGCTTGTTGTTGGATTGGCGGTAAACCAGTCAGTAAGCCCGGGGCTTGTTGTTGGCTGGGCAGTAAACCAGTCAGTAAGCCCGGGGCTTGTTGTTGGATTGGCGGTAAACCAGTCAGTAAGCCCGGGGCTTGTTGTTGGCTGGGCAGTAAACCAGTCAGTAAGCCCGGGGCTTGTTGTTGGATTGGCGGTAAACCAGTCAGTAAGCCCGAGGCTTGTTGTTGGATTGGCGGTAAACCAGTCAGTAAGCCCGGGGCTTGTTGTTGGCTGGGCAGTAAACCAGTCAGTAAGCCCGGGGCTTGTTGTTGGATTGGCGGTAAACCAGTCAGTAAGCCCGGGGCTTGCTGTTGGATTGGCGGTAAACCAGTCTGTAAGCCCGGGGCTTGTTGTTGGATTGGCGGTAAACCAGTCAGTAAGCCCGGGGCTTGTTGTTGGCTGGGCAGTAAACCAGTCAGTAAGCCCGGGCTTGTTGTTGGATGGCGGTAAACCAGTCAGTAAGCCCGGGGCTTGTTGTTGGCTGGGCAGTAAACCAGTCAGTAAGCCCGGGGCTTGTTGTTGGATTGCGGTAAACCAGTCAGTAAGCCCGGGGCTTGTTGTTGGCTGGGCAGTAAACCAGTCAGTAAGCCCGGGGCTTGTTGTTGGATTGGCGGTAAACCAGTCAGTAAGCCCGGGGCTTGTTGTTGGCTGGCAGTAAACCAGTCAGTAAGCCCGGGGCTTGTTGTTGGTTGGCGGTAAACCAGTCAGTAAGCCCGGGCTTGTTGTTGGCTGGCAGTAAACCAGTCAGTAAGCCCGGGGCTTGTTGTTGGAGTGGCGGTAAACCAGTCAGTAAGCCCGAGGCTTGTTGTTGGATTGGCGGTAAACCAGTCAGTAAGCCCGGGCTTGTTGTTGGCTGGGCAGTAAACCAGTCAGTAAGCCCGGGGCTTGTTGTTGGATTGGCGGTAAACCAGTCAGTAAGCCCGGGGCTTGCTGTTGGATTGGCGGTAAACCAGTCTGTAAGCCCGGGGCTTGTTGTTGGATTGGCGGTAAACCAGTCAGTAAGCCCGGGGCTTGTTGTTGGATTGGCGGTAAACCAGTCAGTAAGCCCGGGGCTTGTTGTTGGATTGGCGGTAAACCAGTCAGTAAGCCCGGGGCTTGTTGTTGGATTGGCGGTAAACCAGTCAGTAAGCCCGGGGCTTGTTGTTGGCTGGGCAGTAAACCAGTCAGTAAGCCCTGGGCTTGTTGTTGGCTGGCAGTAAACCAGTCAGTAAGCCCGGGGCTTGTTGTTGGCTGGGCAGTAAACCAGTCAGTAAGCCCGGGGCTTGTTGTTGGATTGGCGGTAAACCAGTCAGTAAGCCCGGCGCTTGTTGTTGGCTGGGCAGTAAACCAGTCAGTAAGCCCGGGGCTTGTTGTTGGCTGGGCAGTAAACCAGTCAGTAAGCCCGGGGCTTGTTGTTGGCTGGGCAGTAAACCAGTCAGTAAGCCGGGGCTTGTTGTTGGCTGGGCAGTAAACCAGTCAGTAAGCCCGGGGCTTGTTGTTGGCTGGGCAGTAAACCAGTCAGTAAGCCCGGGGCTTGTTGTTGGATTGGCGGTAAACCAGTCAGTAAGCCCGGGGCTTGTTGTTGGATTGGCGGTAAACCAGTCAGTAAGCCCGGGGCTTGTTGTTGGCTGGGCAGTAAACCAGTCAGTAAGCCCGGGGCTTGTTGTTGGCTGGGCAGTAAACCAGTCAGTAAGCCCGGGGCTTGTTGTTGTGGGCAGTAAGCAGTCAGTAAGCCGGGCTGTTGTTGATTGGCGGTAAACCAGTCAGTAAGCCCGGCGCTTGTTGTTGGCTGGGCAGTAAACCAGTCAGTAAGCCCGGGGCTTGTTGTTGGCTGGGCAGTAAACCATCAGTAAGCCCGGGGCTTGTTGTTGGCTGGGCAGTAAACCAGTCAGTAAGCCCGGGCTTGTTGTTGGCTGGGCAGTAAACCAGTCAGTAAGCCCGGGCTTGTTGTTGGCTGGGCAGTAAGCCAGTCAGTAAGCCCGGGGCTTGTTGTTGGATTGGCGGTAAACCAGTCAGTAAGCCCGGCGCTTGTTGTTGGCTGGGCAGTAAACCAGTCAGTAAGCCCGGGGCTTGTTGTTGGCTGGGCAGTAAACCAGTCAGTAAGCCCGGGGCTTGTTGTTGGCTGGGCAGTAAACCAGTCAGTAAGCCCGGGGCTTGTTGTTGGCTGGGCAGTAAACCAGTCAGTAAGCCCGGGGCTTGTTGTTGGCTGGGCAGTAAACCAGTCAGTAAGCCCGGGGCTTGTTGTTGGATTGGCGGTAAACCAGTCAGTAAGCCCGGCGCTTGTTGTTGGCTGGGCAGTAAACCAGTCAGTAAGCCCGGGGCTTGTTGTTGGCTGGGCAGTAAACCAGTCAGTAAGCCCGGGGCTTGTTGTTGGCTGGGCAGTAAACCAGTCAGTAAGCCGGCGCTTGTTGTTGGCTGGGCAGTAAAGCAGTCAGTAAGCCCGGGGCTTGTTGTTGACTGGGCAGTAAACCAGTCAGTAAGCCCTGGGCTTGTTGTTGGCTGGGCAGTAAACCAGTCAGTAAGCCCGGGGCTTGTTGTTGGCTGGGCAGTAAACCAGTCAGTAAGCCCGGGGCTTGTTTGATCACTCTTAACTGCTCTCAGTTAACGATTCTTCCAATATTTATTTTGAATGAGAACAGAGCTGGCTGAGAGAGAGAGAGAGAGACAGACAGACAGAGACAGACAGACAGAGAAAAAAAAAACTCGTGAAGTTAGTCTCTGAGAGTAGCGGGGTTCGAACCCATTCGTATTCAGTCCTAGAAATAGCATGTCAGTGTTTTAACCACTGGAACATGGCGTCCTGGAAGGACTCATCCAACCTTGTATATATCTACGTACACTAAGATTATCCTGACCCCACCACTGCGGCCACAATACACGTTCATACAGACGAATCTCACACTAGTCTGGCTGTCACAAGCTCTAGCTCAAGGCCCTTCAGAGCAGTATAGTAGTAGTAATAGTTGTGATGGTACTACTAGCAACTCTGATAGTAGCAGCCTGGTTTTATTTTAGAATCGCTCAAGACACTTATGGGTTGTGAGTGAGTCAGTGTGCGAGTGTTACGGTGAAGGTGAACATTAAAATGGTATAAAATACCGACAGGTTGTTAAGTAAGACACATATGCAACAGTTAGGTATCTTTATTTTGAAACGTTTCGCCTACACAGTAGGCTTCTTCAGTCAAGTACAGAAAAGTTGATAGAAGCAGAAGAGACTTGAAGACGATGTAATCAGTCCATCACCCTTAAAGTTTTGAGGTGGTCAGTCCCTCAGTCTGGAGAAGAGCATTGTTCCATTGTCTGAAACAATATTGTTTCAGACTTCGGAACAATGCTCTTCTCCAGACTGAGGGACTGACCACCTCAAAACTTTAAGGGTGATGGACTGATTACATCGTCTTCAAGTCTCTTCTGCTTCTATCAACTTTTCTGTACTTGACTGAAGAAGCCTACTGTGTAGGCGAAACGTTTCAAAATAAAGATACCTAACTGTTGCACATGTGTCTTACCTAACAACGGTGAAGGTACACACCAGTTCCTGGACCTTCCAATCTCCTTGCTCCACAGTTTTCCCTGGCATCTCCAAGAAATTCAAGGAGACTAATGACGACTTCAGCCCCGGACAAAGTTTCTTAATGAGTTTCCAGAGTGATAATTGATGTTAATGAGAGAATGACACCCTGTGTTGCCAGCACTGTACTCGACCTGTACACTGATAAACTAGAGAGAGGGAGAGAGAGAGAGAGAGAGAGAGAGAGAGAGAGAGAGAGAGAGAGAGATTGGCTGCAAGAAGATTACCCAGGTAGGCCGGAAGTTACCTGTCGGACATGACTGGTCATTTGTCTTCATTAACCTGGCCTGCAGACCACCACCTCCTCCAAACCCGTCAGGATTATTATTATTATTATTATTATTATTATTATTATTATTATTATTATTATTATTATTATTATTATTATTATTATTATTATTTTCTTAAAGCAGCAGCAGCAACATATTTATAGATGGGGTTGTAAAAGAAGTAAATGCTAGGGTGTTCAGGAGAGGGGTGGGATTAAATTATGGGGAATCAAATACAAAATGGGAATTGACACTGTTACTTTTTGCTGATGATACTGTGCTTATGGGAGATTCTAAAGAAAAACTGCAAAGGTTAGTGGATGAGTTTGAGAATGTGTGTAAAGGTAGAAAGTTGAAAGTGAACATAGAAAAGAGTAAGGTGATGAGGGTATCAAATGATTTAAATAAAGAAAAATTGGATATCAAATTGGGGAGGAGGAGTATGGAAGAAGTGAATGTTTTCAGATACTTGGGAGTTGACGTGTCGGCGGATGGATTTATGAAGGATGAGGTTAACCAGAGAATTGATGAAGGAAAAACGGCGAGTGGTGCGTTGAGATATCTGTGGAAACAAAAAACATTATCCACGGAGGCAAAGAAGGGAATGTACGAGAATATAGTGGTACCAACACTCTTATATGGATGTGAAGCTTGGGTGGTAAATGCAGCAGCGAGGAGACGGTTGGAGGCAGTGGAGATGTCCTGTCTAAGAGCAATGTGTGGTGTAAATATTATGCAGAAAATTCGTAGTGTGGAAATTAGGAGAAGGTGTGGAGTTAATAAAGTATTAGTCAGAGGGCAGAAGAGGGGTTGTTGAGGTGGTTTGGTCATTTAGAGAGAATGGGGTTGGGATATTGGCAGTTTGGAGGTACATCTGAGGTTTCGTATTTGAGCGCCTATACAAAGACAGTGATTATATATGAGTGATGGTGAAAGTCATGAATGATGATGAAAGTTTTTTCTTTCTTCATGGGTCATCCTACCTAAGTGGGAGTCGGCCGACGTATTAATATATATAATATATATATATATATATATATATATATATATATAATATATATATATATATATAATATATATATATATATAATATATATATATATATATATATATGTCGTGCCGAATATGTAAAACTGGTCAATTAGCAAGAACTCATTTAAAATTAAGTCCTTTCTGAAATTTTCTTTTATACGTTTCAAGATATATTTTTTTCATTAATGTTAATGTAAAAAATTTTAATTTTGCACCAAAAGAATCTTAGAAAACTTACCTAACCTTATTTTAACAAGAACAATTTATTTTAGCCTAACCCAACTAAACATTTTTTAGATTTGTTTACAATAATTTAATACTAAACAAACACAGTGAAATATATTTTTTTCATTAGGTTCAGAATGATTTTGGCGAAATTATTTCATACACAAATTTTCACTTGTCCTATATGGCAAGATGAGCGTTGCTATTTAAGCCAAGATCGCAAGTTCTGCTATTCGGCACGACATAATATATATATATATATATATATATATATATATATATATATATATATATATATATATATATATATATATATATATATATATATATATAATATATATATATGTAAGTCCGAGGTGAGCAGGAGCTGTGACACAAGCGTTGGAAAAAAGACGTTAAGGAAATGAATACATCAGAGGTGCCGGAACATCAATCTTGTCCTGGGCGCTGGAGTCTGCCAGGACAGTGTACTGCAGTGACGACCATGTGTACGACACATCACTGGTGACGACCATGTGTACGACACATCACTGGTGACGACCATGTGTACGACACATCACTGGTGACCACCATGTGTACGACACATCACTGGTGACGACCATGTGTACGACACATCACTGGTGACGACCATGCGTACGACACATCACTGGTGACGACCATGTGTACGACACATCACTGGTGACGACCATGTGTACGACACATCACTGGTGACGACCATGTGTATGACACATCACTGGTGACGACCATGTGTACGACACATCACCTCTCCCTATCACCACCTCTCCCCATCACCACCTCTCCCTATCACCACCTCTCCCTATTACCACACTCCCTATCACCACCTCTCCCTATCACCACCTCTCCCTATTACCACCACTCCCTATCACCACCTCTCCCTATCACACCTCTCCCTATTCATCACCTCTCCCTATCACCACCTCTCCCTATCACCACCTCTCCCTATCACCACCTCTCCCTATCACCACCTCTCCCCATCACCACCTCTCCTATCACCACCTCTCCCTATCACCACCTCTCCCCATCACCACCTCTCCCTATCACCACCTCTCCCTATTACCACCACTCCCTATCACCACCTCTCCCTATCACCACCTCTCCCTATCACCACCTCTCCCTATCACCACCTCTCCCTATCACCACCTCTCCCTATCATCACCTCTCCCTATCACCACCTCTCCCTATCACCACCTCTCCCTATCACCACCTCTCCCTATCACCACCTCTCCCTATCACCACCTCTCCCTATCACCACCTCTCCCTATCACCACCTCTCCCTATCACCACCTCTCCCTATCACCACCTCTCCCTATCACCACCTCTCCCTATCACCACCTCTCCCTATCACCACCTCTCCCTATCATCACCTCTCCCTATCACCACTCTCCCTATCACCACCTCTCCCTATCACCACCTCTCCCTATCACCACCTCTCCCTGTCATCACCTCTCCCTATCACCACCTCTCCCTATCACCACCTCTCCCTATCACCACCTCTCCCTATCAACACCTCTCCCTGTCATCACCTCTCCCTATCACCACCTCTCCCTATCACCACCTCTCCCTATCACCACCTCTCCCTATCACCACCTCTCCCTATCACCACCTCTCCCTATCATCACCTCTCCCTATCACCACCTCTCCCTATCACCACCTCTCCCTATCACCACCTCTCCCTATCACCACCTCTCCCTGTCATCACCTCTCCCTATCACCACCTCTCCCTATCACCACCTCTCCCTATCACCACCTCTCCCTATCACCACCTCTCCCTGTCATCACCTCTCTCTCTAGTACCACCCCTTCCTTGCACCACCTCTTCCTTGCACCACCTCTTCCTTGCACTACCTCTCCCTAGCACCATCTCTCCCTTACACCACATATCCCTGGCACCACCTCTTCTTTGCACCACCTTTCCTATATACCACTCCTCCCTTGCACCGCCTCTCCCTTGCACCATCCCTCCCTTGCACCACCTCTCCCTTGCACAACCCCTCCCTTGCACCACCCCTTCCTTGCACCACCTCTCCCTAGTACCCCTCCATTACACCACTCCTCCCTTGCACCACCCCCTTACACCACCCCCTTGCACCACCCCCTTGCACCACCCCCTTGCACCACCCCCTTGCACCACCCCCTTGCACCACCCCTTGCACCCACCATGTACTTTTTTCCTTCAAAAATTGTATTACGGAAATTAGGCAAACGCTGTGAGGAGAGGATGGGGGAGTTGAGGAGGGTGGGGAAGAGTGGGGAGGAATGAGGAGGGAAGGGTTCGTGAGGAGTGGATAGGGCTGGGGAAGGATGGATGGGGTTAGGGAAGGTTGGATAGAGTTGGAGAGTGGTGGATAGGGTTGGAGAGGGATGGATGGGGTTGGGGAGAGGTGGATAAGATGGGGAGGGGTGGATCGGGTTGGGGAGGGATGGATAGGGTTGAAGAGTGATGAATAAGGTGGGGAGGGGTGGATAGGCTTGGGGAGGGATGGATGGGGTTGGGGAGAGGTGGATAGGGTTGGAGAGGGGTGGATAGGGTTGGGGAGGGATGGATTGGGATGGGGAGGGATGGATAAGGTGGGGAGGGGTGGATCGGGTTGGGGAGGGATGGATAGGGTTGAAGAGTGATGAATAAGGTGGGGAGGGGTGGATAGGCTTGGGGAGGGATGGATGGGGTTGGGGAGAGGTGGATAGGGTTGGAGAGGGGTAGATAGGGTTGGGGAGGGATGGATTGGGATGGGGAGGGATGGATAAGGTGGGGAGGGGGATCGGGTTGGGAAGGGATGGATAGGGTTGAAGAGTGATGAATAAGGTGGGGAGGGGTGGATGGGGTTGGGGAGAGGTGGATAGGGTTGGAAAGGGTGGATAGGGTGGGGAGAGGTGGATCGGGTTGGGGAGGGATGGATAGGGTTGGAGAGAAGTGGATAAGATGGGGAGGGGTGGATCGGGTTGGGGAGGGATGGATAGGTTGGAGAGGGGTGGATAAGGTGGGGAGGGGTGGATAGGCTTGGGGAGGGATGGATGGGTTGGGGAGGGATGGATGGGGTTGGGGAGAGGTGGATAGGGTTGGAAAGGGGTGGATAGGGTTGGGGAGGGATGGATTGGGTTGGAGAGGGATGGATAAGGTAGATAGGCTTGGAGAGGGGTGAATGGGATTGGGGAGGGGTGGATAGGTTTGGAGAGGGGTGGATAAAGTAGGGAAGGGGTAGATAGGCTCGGAGAGGAGTGAATGGGGTTGGGGAGGGGTGGATAGGTTTATAGAGGGGTGGATAAGGTAGGGGAGGGGTAGATTGGCTTGGGGAGGGTGGATGGGGTTGGAGAGGGGTGGATAGGGTTCGAGAGGGGTGATAGGGTTGGGGAGGGATGGATAGGGTTGGAGAGGGGTGGATAGATGGGGAGGGGTGGATCGGGTTGGGGAGGGATGGATAGGGGTGAAAGAGTGATGAATAAGGTGGAGAGGGGTGGTAGGCTTGGGGAGGGATGGAGGGGGTTGGGGAGAGGTGGATGGTGTTGGAGAGGGGTGGATAGGGTTGGGAGGGATGGGTTGGTTGGAGAGGGATGGAAAAGGGTTTTGGGGAGGGGTAGATAGGTTTGGGAGAGGGGTGAATGAAATTGGGGAGGGGGGGGATAGGTTTGGAGAGGGGTGGATAAATTTAGGGGAGGGGTAGATAGGCTCGGAGAGGAGTGAATGGGGGTTGGAGAGGGTGGATAGTTTATAGAGGGGTGGATAAGGTAGGGGGGGGGTAGATTGGCTTGGGGAGGGGTGGATGGGGTTTTGGGGAGGGGTGGATAGGTTCGAAGGGGTGGATAGGGTTGGGGAGGGGATGGGATAGGGTTAGTTTAAGGGTGATAGGGTTGGGGAGGGGTGGGATAGGGTTCGAGAGGGGCGGATAGGTTAGGGAGGGGTGGATAGGGTTGGTTAAGGGTGGATAGAGTTGCGGAGGAGTGGATAAGGTATGGAGGGTGGATAGCTTGGGGGGGATGGATGGGGTTTGGGAGGGGTGGATAAGGTTGCAGAGGGGTGGATAAGGTGGGGAGGGTTGGATGGGCTTGAAGAGGGATGGATGGGGTTGAGAAGGGATGGATAGGGTTGGAGAGGGATGGATAGGGTTGGAGAGGGATGGATAGGGTTGGAGAGGGGTGGATAGATTTGGGGAGGGGTGGATAGGGTTGGAGAGGGGTGGATAAGGTTGAGGAGGGGTAGGTAGGCTTGGTGAGGGGTGGATGAAATTGGGGAGGGGTGAATACATTTGAAGGGACTTCAAACGTTTCCAGTAGCTGAGCTGATTGACTGAATGTATAAAGGCAGTGAAAGTTCTCTGAATACCTTCCAGGTCTGCAGCATGACCTAAGAGAGTTTATTTATGTACAGGTACACATAAATACAGTTACAGAATTATCATACATAGTAACATATGTGTAAATTACATAGGATAACATAGGATAACACTACAGTGTTCCAGCCTGGAGTGGTTCAACACTCTAGTGTGTTATGAAGAAGATTATCAGTACACTGCAGTGTTCCAGCCTGGAGTGGTTCAACACTCTAGTCTGTCATGAAGAAGATTGTCAGTACACTGCAGTGTTCCAGCCTGGAGTGGTCCAACAGTCTAGTGTGTCATGAAGAAGATTGTCAGTACACTGCAGTATTCCAGCCTGGAGTGGTTCAACAGTCTAGTTGTTCATGAAGAAGATTGTCAGTACACTGCAGTAGTTCCAGCCTGGAGTGGTCCAACAGTCTAGTGTGTTATGAAGAAGATTGTCAGTACACTGCAGTATTCCAGCCTGGAGTGGTTCAACACTCTAGTCTGTCATGAAGAAGATTGTCAGTACACTGCAGTGTTCCAGCCTGGAGTGGTTCAACACTCTAGTCTGTCATGAAGAAGATTGTCAGTACACTGCAGTGTTCCAGCCTGGAGTGGTTCAACACTCTAGTGTGTCATGAAAAAGATTGTCAGTGCACTGCAGTGTTTCAGCCTGGAGTGGTCCAACAGTCTAGTGTGTCATGAAAAAGATTGTCAGTACACTGCAGTACTCCAGCCTGAAGTGGTTCAACAGTTTAGTCTGTCAGTACACTACAGTGTTCCAGCCTGGAGAGTTCTATGATGGAGTGGTTCCTAACATGAAAGATGTCTTCCCTCTGAGATTGGGATCTCTGGGGTGGTGTTACCCGGGAAACTTCTTATCTATATCAATGTTCGTATATCTGGGGACGTCTTCATAGGGAGGAAGAGGGAAGAATGTGATAACAGGAAGTGGTGTTTACACCCTGGAGGTGTTTACACCTCTGGAGGTGGTGTTTACACCCCTGGAGGTGGTGTTTACACCCTGGATGTGGCGTTTATTCCCTTGGAGGTGGTGTTTACATCTCTGGAGGTGGTGTTTACACCTTTGGGTGGTGTTTACTCCCTGGAGGTGGTGTTTACTCTCATGGGGTGGTGTTTACACCCTGGAGGTGGTGTTTACACTCATGGGGTGTTGTTTACACTCATGAGGTAGTGCTTACCCCTGGGGGGGTGTTTACCCGGAGTGTAATTTCCCCGGGAAAGGGAATCAGGGGAACAGTTTAATGTATTTTATTCATGGGGGGGTGTGTTAGAGGAGGACGTAACCTTGTGGTGGGGACACGGGGGGTGGTTTGGGGTGTGGGCCGCATCAAGCTTGGTTCAGCCCTTATTACCCGTAGCTCCGAGTGCTGCTAGTATTAAAATTTGAGTGGGGGAGGAAGGGGAGGAGAGAAATGGGGGAGAGAGAGAGGGAGGGAGGGAGAGTCACGGGGAAATTTTAGAGAAAATGGGAGGGGCAGATGGGATTGCTAACTACTGCTGCTACTATATTCATTTCTTTTATGCCGGGAGGGGCCGGGGGGTGGGAGGAGCCTTTGCTTTTACTGTTTTTGACTTCACACCTAGAAAATGCATGACAGCCCCTTAAACCTGGGAACATGGAAGTTACTTTAATAATAGCCTGGGTGTGACAACACTCCTTTCCCTGTCTTATGCATTTAGTCTCCGTACACTGTTTACTATACTACTATTTACTATCCCGCGGGTTCCCACAACTTACAATTTTAGCCTTAGCCCATGTCTGTAGGATTTCTGAACCACACGGGGAAACGTTTTCAGGAAAAAAGTCCTGAGCTCTCCTTTAAATGTGTTTCTCCACAACGTGGGTGTCCTCAAAAACAGGGGTTTTGTGGGGGGCCTCAACAACAGGTGTGTGGGGTTCCTCAACAAAAGCTGTATGATGTACAACAAACGTGGATTGCTTTACAACAGCTGTGTGAGTTTTCCACAGCAAAAACGTGTTAGTGGAGATTAAGACCATTTACTGTAGTTTGGTTAGAGAGCAATCTATCATCGAGACAACGTTTCCCGGGCCCTGTAAAGTTACAAGTAAAAACAAAGCTCTACCCCGGAAAAAAACTTTTTCCCCATACAAGCTATATCATTAACCCCCAACTTACCTGCACCCAGATGTGGAGTACCAACTACTCAGTCTTTTACTCTCACGGGAAGCCCCGTTTGAGGCTGATGAAAGGGCCGCCTCACGTTTTTCCCTTTTCGTGCTTTGTTACAAATGTCGTTCTGTTGACTTCAAACCCTTTTAGATATGCGATTTTTAAAACTTGCTTCCCCTCCCTCTCCCTCCATTTACGTCTTCCAAAGGGGATTGTACTCCCCCTTTACCACCGGAATGGTAGGTAACGTATTATTTACCTGCGTACCGCGGGGTTCCCGCGGTACGCAGGGCTGAACCCCCAAAATCTTGGGCAGTAACGAAGTTACATTGGGAATGATTTGCCCCCAGGTGTTTGGGCTGGGGAGGATCTAATTGGGAACCCAAAAACGGAACAGCAAACAGCAACCCCACTCGGTTTTCCTTTCTAAAAACACCCCCCTAAAGACTGGTTGGAACATGTTTTTTACAGCAAACTACATTGATGGAAAAAAATATTGTCAAATGAAATGCTTGCCCACGATGGGTCCAACTTGATCCTTTCCCCACTTTTCATGTTTTTTAAATTAAACCCAGTCGGTAACAGCACTTAGCCGAAATTAAAAAAGGAATTTTAGGGGAGAGAGAGAAGAGAGAGGAGAGAGAGAAAGAGAGAGAAGAGAGAGAGGAGAGAGAGAAAGGAGAGAGAGAGAGAGAAGGAGAGAGAAGAGAAATCTCTCACAAAAGGGGGGCCATAAATCAAACAAGAAAATCACAACATTTTTTTGAATTTTACAGCTGACTGTGACATCTTCCCTTTAATTGGGCAAAACTTAAATAACTCGTTAAACACACACACACACACACACACACCCCCCCCCCCCCCCCACACAACACCCACACACACACCACACACACACACACACACACACACCACACACACAACACAAACACACACACATACACCCACACACACACACACACACACACACATACACAACACCACACACACACACAACACACACACACACACACACACACACACACAATACACACATACACACAACACCACACACACACACCACATACACAACACACACACACACACACAACCACCTACACACACACAGACCACAACCCCCCCACACACACCACAGCACCCCCACAACACAGACACACACCCCAAAACAAACACACACACACACCACGCACACCACAACACACACACAACCACACACAACACACAAACACACAGAACCCATACACACACACAAACACACCACACACACGCACACACCCCACCAAAAACCAAAACAACACAACACCTACCCCCAAAACACAACACACACACAGACACACACACATCCACACACAACACCAACACCCCAACACACACACAACACCCAAAACCCAACACCACACACACACACACACACACAACACACACCACACAAAACACACACACACAACACACACACCACACACAACACACACACAACACACACACACACAACACACCAACACACACAACACACACCACACACACACACAACACCACACCACACACACACACACACACACACACACACACACACACACAACTAACATAAAATATATATGTATAAATATAGGTGTTTTAATCCATTAGCCTGTAAATACTATTTCCGCGTGTATGTATAAACACCTCTCACAGTATTTCCTGATCAATCTCGCGCATACACCACATTGTATACACGTATACACGTCTCTCAGTATTTCTGGGAAATATTAAGACATTGTTTTCAGGAATAAGTCTGTTTCCAGAATTTTTTCCTCCGTAACACTGTTATTACCGAGGTTGACTCCGGTATTACCCCGGTATAAGTCGGGTATTACTCCGGTATAAGTCAGGTATTACCCCGGTATAAGTCCGGTATTACTCAGGTATAAGTCCGGTATTACCCCGGTATAAGTCCGGTATTACTCCGGTATAAGTCCGCTATTACCCCGGTATAAGTCCGGTATTACTCCGGTATAAGTCCGGTATTACCCCGGCATAAGTCCCGTATTACTCCGGTATAAGTCCGGTATTACTCTGGTATAAGTCCGGTATTACCGCGGTATAAGTCCGGTATTACTCCGGTATAAGTCCGGTATTACCCCGGTATAAGTCCGGTATTACTCCGGTATAAGTCCGGTATTACCCCGGTATAAGTCCGGTATTACTCCGGTATAAGTCCGGTATCACTCCGGTATAAGTCCGGTATTACTCCGGTATAAGCCCGGTATTACCCCGGTATAAGTCCGGTATTACTCCGGTATAAGTCCGGTATTACCCCGGTATAAGTTCGGTATTACTCCGGTATAAGTCCGGTATTACTCCGGTATAAGTCCGGTATTACTCCGGTATAAGCCCGGTATTACTCCGGTATAAGTCCGGTATTACCCCGGTATAAGTTCGGTATTACTCCGGTATAAGTCCGGTATTACTCCGGTATAAGTCCGGTATTACCCCGGTATAAGTCCGGTATTACTCCGGTATAAGTCCGGTATTACTCCGGTATAAGTCCGGTATTACTCCGGTATAAGCCCGGTATTACCCCGGTATAAGTCCGGTATTACTCCGGTATAAGTCCGGTACTACCCCGGTATAAGTTCGGTATTACTCCGTTATAAGTCCGGTATTACTCCGGTATAAGTCAGGTATTACTCCGGTATAAGTCCGGTATTACTCCGGTATAAGTCCGGTATTACTCCGGTATAAGTCCGGTATTACCCCGGTATAAGTCCGGTATTACCCCGGTATAAGTCCGGTATTATCCCGGTATAAGTCCGGTATTACCCCGGTATAAGTAAGGTATTACCCCGGTATAAGTCCGGTGTTACCCCGGTATAAGTCCGGTATTACGAAAACTTAGTTATTGAGAATGTCAACTAAGAATTGTTTAATTAAGAATCTCCTAGATTATTTTCTACGTCACGATGGAATGAAACAAGGTTATGTTGGAATGAAACAAGGTTATGATGGAATGAAAGAATGTCATGTTGGAAAGAAAGAAGGTCATGTTGGAATGAAACAAGGTTATGATGGAATGAAACAAGGTTATGGTGGAATGAAACAAGGTTATGATGGAATGAAACAAGGTTATGATGGAATGAAACAAGGTTATGATGGAATGAAACAAGGTTATGGTGGAATGAAACAAGGTTATGATGGAATGAAACAAGGTTATGATGGAATGAAACAAGGTTATGGTGGAATGAAACAAGGTTATGATGGAATGAAACAAGGTTATGATGGAATGAAACAAGGTTATGATGGAATGAAACAAGGTTATGATGGAATGAAACAAGGTTATGATGGAATGAAACAAGGTTATGATGGAATGAAACAAGGTTATGATGGAATGAAACAAGGTTATTGTGGAATGAAACAAGGTTATGATGGAATGAAACAAGGTTATGATGGAATGAAACAAGGTTATGATGGAATGAAACAAGGTTATGATGGAATGAAACAAGGTTATGATGGAATGAAACAAGGTTATGATGGAATGAAACAAGGTTATGATGGAATGAAACAAGGTTATGATGGAATGAAACAAGGTTATGATGGAATGAAACAAGGTTATGATGGAATGAAACAAGGTTATGATGGAATGAAACAAGGTTATTGTGGAATGAAACAAGGTTATGATGGAATGAAACAAGATAGAGTGATGGATGCTTGTGACTGGTGGTGGTGTCAGGGTCAGCAATGTTCTCACTGTGTGTGTGACTCCTACAGTAAGAAGAAGAAAAAG
This sequence comes from Cherax quadricarinatus, assembly GCF_026875155.1. Classification (NCBI taxonomy): domain Eukaryota; kingdom Metazoa; phylum Arthropoda; class Malacostraca; order Decapoda; family Parastacidae; genus Cherax; species Cherax quadricarinatus. The sequence goes on from NC_069421.1 coordinate 48,832,241, forward strand.
AAGAAGAAAAGAAGAAGAAAAAAGGAAGAAGAAAAGAAAGGGAAAAAAAGGAGAAAGAAAGAAGAGAAGAAAAGGGGGAAGAAAAAGAAGAAGAAAAAAGGGAAGAAAAAAGGAAGGAAGAAAAGTAGAAGGAAGAACAAGAAGAAGAAAAAGGAAAGGGAAAAGACAAGAGGAGGAAGAAAAAGAAGAAGAAAAAGGGGAAAAACAAGAGAAGAAGAAAAGGAAGAAAAAAAGTAAGATGAAGAAACAGAAGAAATGAAAAGAGAGAAGAAAAGAAAAAGAAGAAAAGGGAAGAAGAAAAGAAGAAGAAAAGAAAAGAAGAAAAAGAAGAAGAAGATGAGGAAGAAAAAGGAGAGAAGAAAAGAAAAAAGGAAGAAAAGAAAAAGAAGGGAAAAGAAGAAGAAAAAAGAGAAAAAAAAGAAGAGAAGAAAAGGAAAAGAAGAAAAAGAAGAGGAGAAAAGGTAAGGGAAAAAAGGAAAAAGGAAGGGAAAAAAAAAAGAAGAAAAAGGGAAGGGGGAGAAGAAAGAAGGTGAAAAGAAGAAGAAGAAAAAGAAAAAGAAAAAAAGAAGAAAAAGAAAAGAAAAAAGAACAAAGGGGAAAAAGAGAAGAAAAAAAAAAAGAAAAAGAAGAGAAGAAAAAGAAGAAGAAAAGAAGAGAAGAAGAAAAAAGAGAAGAAAAAGAAGAAAAAGGGAGAAAAAGGGAAGAAAGAAAAAGAAAAAGGGAAAGAAGAAGAAGAAGAAAAGAAGAAGAAAGAAGAAGAAAAAAGAAGAAGAAGAAAAAGAAGAAAGAAGAAGAAGAAGAAAGAAGAAGAAGAAAAAAAGAAGAGAAGAAAAAGAAAAAAAAAAAAAAAAAAAAAAAAAAAAAATAAAAAAAAAAAAAAAAAAAAAAAAAAAAAGAAAAAGAAAGAAAAAAGAAAAAGAAGAAGAGAAGAAAGAAGAGAAGAAAAGAAGAAGGAAGAGAAGAAAAAAGAAGAAGAAGAAGAAGAAGAAGAAGAAGAAGAAGAAGTAAGAGAAGAACAGAAGAAGGAGAAGAAAAAAAGAAGAGAAGAAGAAGAAGAAGAAGAAGAAGAAGAAAAAAGAAGAAAAAGAAGAAGAAGAGAAGAAAAGAAGAAGAAGAAGAAGAAGAAGAAGGGTAAAAAAAGGGGAGAAGAAAAGAAAAAGAAGGGGAAGAGAAGAAAGAAGAAAAAGAAGAAGAAGGGAAAAAGAAGAAGAAGAAGAAAAAAAGGAAAAAGGGGAAAAGAAAAAGAAGAAAAAAAGAAGAAGGAAGAAGAAAAAAGAAAAAGAAGAAGAAAAGAAGAAAAAGAAGGAAGAAAAAGGGGAAAAGAAGAAGAAGAAGAAAAAAGAAAAGAAGAAAAAGAGAAGAAGAAGAAAAAAAGAAGAAGAAAGAAGAGGAAAGAGAAGAAGAAGAAGAAGAAAAAGAAGAGGAGAGGAAAGAGGAAAAGGGGGAAGAAGAAAAGAAGAAGGAAGATAAAAGAAAAGGAAAAAAAGAAAAAAAGAAGAAAGAAGAAGAAGAAGAAGAAAGAAGGAGAAGAGAAAAGAAAGAAGAAGAAAAAGAAGAAGAAGGAAGAAAAGAAGAAGAAAAAGAAGAAGAAGAAGAAGTAGAAGAAGAAAAAAAGGAAAAAAGAAGAGGAAAAGAGAAGGGAAAGAAAGGAAAGAAGAAGAAAAAAAAGGAAGAAGAGAAGAGAAAAGAAGAAAAGTAAGAAGAAGAAGGGAAAAAGGGAAAAAAAGGAAGAAAAGAAAAAAGAAGAAAAAAAGAAGAAAAAGAAGAGAAAAGAAGAAGAAAAAAGAAAAAGAAGAAAAAGGGGAGAAGAAAAAAAGAAGAGGAAAAGGGAAGAAGAAGAAAAGAAGGAGAAGAAAAAGAAGAAGAAAAAGAAGAAGAAGAAGAAAAAAAGAGAAGAAAGAAGAAGAAAGGAAAGAAGAAGGAGGAGAAGAAGAAGAAGAAGAAGAAGAAGGAAGAGAAGAAAAAGAGAAAAGAAGAAAAAAAGAAGAAAAAAGAAAAGAGAAGAAAGAAAAAGAAGAAAAAGAAGAAGAAAGAAGAAGAAGAAAAAGGGAAAAAAGAAGAAAAAAAAAAGAAAAGAAAAAAAAGAAGAAAAAGGAGAAAAGGAAGATGAAAAAGAAAAAAAAAGAAGAAAGGAAGAAGAAGAAGAAGAAGAAGAAGAAGAAGAAGAAGAAGAAGAAGAAGAAGAAGAAGAAGAAGAAGAAGAAGAAGAAGAAGAAGGAGAAGAAGAAGAAGAAGAAGAAGAAGGAGAAGGACGAAGAAGAAGAAGAAGAAGAAGAAGAAGAATAAGAAGGAGAAGAAGAAGAAGAGAAGAAGAAGAAGGAGGAGGAGGAGGAGGAGAAGAAGATGAAGAAGAAGAAGAAGAAGAAGAAGAAGAAGAAGAAGAAGAAGAAGAAGAAGAAGAAGAAGAAGAAGAAGAAGAAGAAGAAGAAGAAGAAGAAACAAAGAAGGTCAGGGACACTGGACATGCAGACCCTCCTCGTAATATTTCCTTATTTAGTGACAGAATTATCTATCTATTGTAATACTCACGATAGATATCTTCACTCAAAATTATTATCTATTACCTTGTTCTTCAACATCACTGAATTTCTGTGTTTTTTTTTCTGCCGGTTCCCATTTCATGGCTCGGTTCACCGCGGAGAGACAGAGATGAACTGGAACCTCACCTCCTGGTCAACCTGTGTTGTCATGAACTACCATGATAGAACCTCACCTCCTGGTCCACCTGTGTTGTCATGAACTACCATGATAGAACCTCACCTCCTGGTCAACCTGTGTTGTCATGAACTACCATGATAGAGCCTCACCCTGGTCAACCTGTGTTGTCATGAACTACCATGATAGAACCTCACCTCCTGGTCAACCTGTGTTGTCATGAACTACCATGATAAAGCCTCACCTCCTGGTCAACCTGTGTTGTCATGAACTACCATGATAGAGCCTCACCTCCTGGTCAACCTGTGTTGTCATGAACTACCATGATAGAACCTCACCTCCTGGTCAACCTGTGTTGTCATGAACTACCATGATAAAGCCTCACCTCCTGGTCAACCTGTGTTGTCATGAACTACATGATAGAACCTACCTCCTGGTCAACCTGTGTTGTCATGAACTACCATGATAGAACCTCACCTCCTGGTCAACCTGTGTTGTCATGAACTACCATGATAGAACCTCACCTCCTGGTCAACCTGTGTTGTCATGAACTACCATGATAGAACCTCACCTCCTGGTCAACCTGTGTTGTCATGAACTACCATGATAGAACCTCACCTCCTGGTCCACCTGTGTTGTCATGAACTACCATGATAGAACCTCACCTCCTGGTCAACCTGTGTTGTCATGAACTACCATGATAGAGCCTCACCTCCTGGTCAACCTGTGTTGTCATGAACTACCATGATAGAACCTCACCTCCTGGTCAACCTGTGTTGTCATGAACTACCATGATAAAGCCTCACCTCCTGGTCAACCTGTGTTGTCATGAACTACCATGATAGAACCTCACCTCCTGGTCAACCTGTGTTGTCATGAACTACCATGATAGAACCTCACCTCCTGGTCAACCTGTGTTGTCATGAACTACCATGATAGAACCTCACCTCCTGGTCAACCTGTGTTGTCATGAACTACCAGGATAGAACCTCACCTCCTGGTCAACCTGTGTTGTCATGAACTACCATGATAGAACCTCACCTCCTGGTCAACCTGTGTTGTCATGAACTACCATGATAGAACCTCACCTCCTGGTCAAACCTGTGTTGTCATGAACTACCAGGATAGAACCTCACTCCTGGTCAACCTGTGTTGTCATGAACTACCATGATAGAACTCACCTCCTGGTCAACCTGTGTTGTCATGAACTACCATGATAGAGCCTCACCTCCTGGTCAACCTGTGTTGTCATGAACTACCAGGATAGAACCTCACCTCCTGGTCAACCTGTGTTGTCATGAACTACCATGATAGAACCTCACCTCCTGGTCAACCTGTGTTGTCTGAATTACCATGATAGAACCTCACCTCCTGGTCAACCTGTGTTGTCATGAACTACTATGATAGAACCTCACCTCCTGGTCAACCTGTGTTGTCGTGAACTACCATGATAGAACCTCACCTCCTGGTCAACCTGTGTTGTCATGAACTACCATGATAGAGCCTCACCTTCTGGTCAACCTGTGTTGTCATGAACTACCATGATAGAACCTCACCTCCTGGTCAACCTGTGTTGTCGTGAACTACCATGATAGAACCTCACCTCCTGGTCAACCTGTGTTGTCATGTACCATGATAGAACCTCACCTCCTGGTCAGCCTTTGTTGTCATGAACCATGATAGAACCTCACCTCCTGGTCAGCCTTTGTTGTCATGAACATGATAGACCTCACCTCCTGGTCAGCCTTTGTTGTCATGTACCATGATAGAGCCTCACCTCCTGGTCAGCCTTTGTTGTCATGTACCATGATAGAGCCTCACCTCCTGGTCAGCCTTTGTTGTCATGAACCATGATAGAACCTCACCTCCTGGTCAGCCTTTGTTGTCATGTACCATGATAGAACCTCACCTCCTGGTCACCTTGTGTGTCTGAACCATGATAGAACCTCACCTCCTGGTCAGACCTGTTGTTGTCGTGTACCATGATAGAACCTCACCTCCTGGTCAACCTGTGTTGTCATGTACCATGATAGAGCCTCACCTCCTGGAGAACCTGTGTTGTCATGAACCATGATAGAACTTCACCTCCTGGTCAACGTATTTTATCTTGAACTACCATGGTGAACCTGTGTTGTCATGAGCTACCGTGATAGAACCTCACCTCCTGGTGAACCTGTGTTGTCATGAGCTACCGTGATAGAACCTCACCTCCTGAAACCTGGTTTGTCATAGCCTATAGACTATCGTTGTAAGCAGATCTATCAGCACAAGCTTGACATGTCTCTGCAACAAGACATATCAAGCTTGTGTACCAACACAAATCATCTCACTAAGTGTAGTCTCCACTCCTGGGTTGTCTCCTCCGGATGACCAATAAAGTTTCGTATTCTCTTTATTTAACTCGTTTATTTCTCTTTTCCTTAATGTTAGGTTTATTAAAGTTCTAATAGTCATAACTCAGTTCTTTTGACCTTTTTTCCTTACATATTTCAACATTTCAGTTTTTTTCATAAGGGAAAATGCAGTACGTTTCCTTTCCCAGAGAGTAATTTTTAAGTGTTGTGAGAGTAAGCTGGAGCGTTGAATAGTTATGTTGAAGACAGTGGTGAGAATAACCTTCAAGGTTGTCTTGAGGTGGACCAAGGTCGGTGTTTATCTAGTGGTGATATTATGAAAACACTGGTGTTGTCAGCACACACCACAGGTAGAGATGACTGGTGTTGTCAGCACGCACTACTGGTAGAGATGACTGGTGTTGTCAGCACGAACTACTGGTAGAGATGACTGGTGTTGTCAGCACGAACTACTGGTAGAGATGACTGGTGTGTCGCACGCACTACTGGTAGAGTGACTGGTGTTGTCAGCACGAACTATGGTAAGATGACTGGTGTTGTCAGCACGAACTACTGGTAGAGATGACTGGTGCTGTCAGCACGCACTACTGGTAGAGATGACTGGTGTTGTCAGCACGAACTACTGGTAGAGATGACTGGTGTTGTCAGCACGAACTACTGGTAGAGATGACTGGTGTTGTCAGCACGAACTACTGGTAGAGATGACTGGTGCTGTCAGCACGAACTACTGGTAGAGATGACTGGTGTTGTCAGCACGCACTACTGGTAGAGATGACTGGTGTTGTCAGCACGCGCTACTGGTACAGATGACTGGTGTTGTCAGCACGCACTACTGGTAGAGATGACTGGTGTTGTCAGCACGCGCTACTGGTAGAGATGACTGGTGTTGTCAGCACGCACTACTGGTATAGATGACTGGTGTTGTCAGCACACACTACTGGTAGAGATGACTGGAGTTGTCAGCGCGCACTACTGGTAGAGATGACTGGTGTTGTCAGCACACACCACTGGTAGAGATGACTGGTGTTGTCAGCACGCACTACTGGTAGAGATGACTGGTGTTGTCAGCACGCACTACTGGTAGAGATGACTGGTGTTAGTCAGCACTGGTACAGATGACTGGTCAGAGCACTGACAGATGACTTGTGTCAACGCACTACTGGTAAGATGACTGGTGTCAACACTCACTGGTAAAAGATGACTGGTGTCAACAACACTGGTAAGATGACTGGTGTTGTCAGCACGCACTGACTGGTGTAGAACGACTGGTGATTGCTGTCAGCCCCACTGGTAGAGATGACTGGTGTTGTCAGCACGCACTACTGGTAGAGATGACTGGTGTTGTCAGTACGCACTACTGGTAGAGATGACTGGTGTCAACATCACTGGTAGAAATGACTGGTGTCAACACCACTGGTATAGATGACTGGTGTCAACACCACTGGTATAGATGACTGGTGTCAACACCACTGGTATAGATGACTGGTGTCAACGCCACTGGTACAGATGACTGGTGTCAACACCACTGGTATAGATGACTGGTGTCAACACCACTGGTAGAGATGACTGCTGTCAACACCACTGGTATAGATGACTGGTGTCAACACCACTGGTACAGATGACTGGTGTCAACACCACTGGTACAGATGACTGGTGTCAACACCACTGGTACAGATGACTGGTGTCAACATCACTGGTACAGATGACTGGTGTCAACACCACTGGTACAGATGACTGGTGTCAACACCACTGGTATAGATGACTGGTGTCAACGCCACTGGTACAGATGACTGGTGTCAACACCACTGGTAGAGATGACTGCTGTCAACACCACTGGTATAGATGACTGGTGTCAACACCACTGGTAGAGATGACTGGTGTCAACACCACTGGTACAGATGACTGGTGTCAACACCACTGGTACAGATGACTGGTGTCAACATCACTGGTACAGATGACTGGTGTCAACACCACTGGTACAGATGACTGGTGTCAACACCACTGGTACAGATGACTGGTGTCAACACCACTGGTACAGATGACTGGTGTCAACACCACTGGTACAGATGACTGGAGTCAACACCACTGGTACAGATGACTGGTGTCAACACCACTGGTACAGATGACTGGTGTCAACACCACTGGCACAGATGACTGGTGTCAACACCACTGGTACAGATGACTGGTGTTAACAAAACTGGTACAGATGACTGGTGTCAACACCACTGGTACAGATGACTGGTGTCAACACCACTGGTACAGATGACTGGTGTCAACACCACTGGTACAGATGACTGGTGTCAACACCACTGGTACAGATGACTGGATTCAACACCACTGGTACAGATGACTGGTGTCAACACCACTGGTACAGATGACTGGTGTCAACACCACTGGTACAGATGACTGGTGTCAACACCACTGGTACAGATGACTGGTGTTAACAAAACTGGTACAGATGACTGGTGTCAACACCACTGGTACAGATGACTGGTGTCAACACCACTGGTACAGATGACTGGTGTCAACACCACTGGTACAGATGACTGGTGTCAACATCACTGGTACAGATGACTGGTGTCAACACCACTGGTACAGATGACTGCTGTCAACACCACTGGTACAGATGACTGGTGTCAACACCACTGGTACAGATGACTGGTGTCAACATCACTGGTACAGATGACTGGTGTCAACACCACTGGTACAGATGACTTGAGTCAACACCACTGGTACAGATGACTGGTGTCAACACCACTGGTACAGATGACTGGAGTCAACATCACTGGTACAGATGACTGGTGTCAACATCACTGGTACAGATGACTGGTGTCAACACCACTGGTACAGATGACTTGTGTCAACACCACTGGTACAGACGACTGGTGTCAACATCATTGGTACAGATGACTGGTGTCAACATCACTGGTACAGATGACTGGTGTCAACACCACTGGTACAGATGACTGGTGCCAACACCACTGGTACAGATGACTGGGGTCAACACCACTGGTACAGATGACTGGTGTCAACACAACACCACTGGTGCAGATGACTGGTGCCAACACCACTGGTACAGATGACTGGTGTCAACACCACTGGTACAGATGACTGGTGTCAACATCACTGGTACAGATGACTGGTGTCAACATCACTGGTACAGATGACTGGTGTCAACACCACTGGTACAGATGACTGGTGTCAACACCACTGGTACAGATGACTGGTGTCAACGTTACTGGTACAGATGACTGGTGTCAACATCACTGGTACAGATGACTGGTGTCAACACCACTGGTACAGATGACTGGTGTCAACAAAACTGGTACAGATGACTGGTGTCAACGTTACTGGTACAGATGACTGGTGTCAACATCACTGGTACAGATGACTGGTGTCAACATCACTGGTACAGATGACTGGTGTCAACATCACTGGTACAGATGACTGGTGTCAACATCACTGGTACAGATGACTGGTGTCAACGTTACTGGTACAGATGACTGGTGTCAACATCACTGGTACAGATGACTGGTGTCAACGTCACTGGTACAGATGACTGGTATCAACATCACTGGTACAGATGACTGGTGTCAACATTACTGGTACAGATGACTGGTGTCAACATCACTGGTACAGATGACTGGTGTCAACATCACTGGTACAGATGACTGGTGTCAACATCACTGGTACAGATGACTGGTGTCAACACCACTGGTACAGATGACTGGTGTCAACATCACTGGTACAGATGACTGGTGTCAACACCACTGGTACAGATGACTGGTGTCAACATCACTGGTACAGATGACTGGTGTCAACATCACTGGTACAGATGACTGGTGTCAACATCACTGGTACAGATGACTGGTGTCAACATCACTGGTACAGATGACTGGTGTCAACATCACTGGTACAGATGACTGGTGTCAATACCACTGGTACAGATGACTGGTGTCAACACCACTGGTACAGATGACTTGTGTCAACACCTCTGGTACAGATGACTGGTTTCAACACCACTGGTACAGATGACTGGTGTCAACATCACTGGTACAGATGACTGGTGTCAACATCACTGGTACAGATGACTGGTGTCAACATCACTGGTACAGATGACTGGTGTCAACATCATTGGTACAGATGACTGGTGTCAACATCACTGGTACAGATGACTGGTGTCAACACCACTGGTACAGATGACTGGTGCCAACACCACTGGTACAGATGACTAGTGTCAACACCACTGGTACAGATGACTGGTGTCAACACCACTGGTACAGATGACTGGTGCCAACACCACTGGTACAGATGACTGGTGTCAACACCACTGGTACAGATGACTGGTGTCAACACCACTGGTACAGATGACTGGTGTCAACACCGCTGGTACACATTTTCTGAAACTGAAAAGGAAAAATATCAAAAAACTTGTTTTTGAAAGACTCCCAAGACAGAATCATTGATGTTCACTTTATTTACACACACAGACAGACAGACAGACACACACACACACACACACACACACACACACACACACACACACACACACACCACACACACACACACAACACACACACACACACACACACACACATGTGTTACAATATATGAACATTACAATCCCGTAAATCTGTGTAACCGAATTAAACTTGTGGTCGTCACAGTGCTTGACTCCTGAAAAATGTTCCTGGAGAGTCTTTGTCTTATATCTGTTCTCTGTGGTTCACTGTTGCTCAGTACTCAGCCAAGTGCAACATCACAAGACATATTCATAGGGTGTCCACACCTTGTACAATAACAAAGGCACCATCCAAAAATTAGCCTCTGTTATGGGTATCGTGTGAATTTGTGCAAAATGCGTTATATAAGTTGAATTTAACTAAAGGTATCGGTTCTGATAACATTCCAGCTAAATTCCTGAATGATGGTGCCGTCGAACTGACAGAAAACACAGCCCAAGTAATTAATTTATCCGGCACTTGCGGCACAGTGCCAGCTGAACTTAAGTCAACCAGTCATTACTATTGTCAATACATACAGTAGATCTGAGGTGAGCACCTATAGATCTGTTAGTATATTTAACTCATGTTCAAAATGTTCAGGAAGCTGTGCATTACCAGGTATTAACCTGTCTTAATGATAATTACGTCCTAGGTAGTTACCAGCCGGTTTTCAGGGCATCATATTTAACGGACACCTTAATTAACCTATAGATTATATCGGAAAAGAAATGTTGAAAATAAAGTCACAGGTATCGTCACCGTAGACTCACAGTGAATTTAATACAGTGAACCATAACATATGTTAAAAAGATTTTAGCACTGGCTCGGCAGTCCAGTTTGAACAGCAGGAAGAAAATTATGAAGTTTACTAATAATAATGATGATGATAATAACAATAATAATAATAATAAATAATAATATAATAATAATAATAATAATAATAATAATAATAATAATAATAATAATAATAATAATAATAATAATAATAATAATAATTAGAGCCCACAGCCTCCCAGGTGAAGCACGCAAGACTGTGTCTGGTATCTTGCTCAGTGACATAGAATCTACTACTGTCTGTCGTGGTACAACTCATTCATAATACGAGAGTAAGATTGATCCTGGACATCTGCTTCCAGGACAACATGCACGCCAGGATGAACTACAGAAACTGTTGAAAACTAGGATAAAAGCGTACACCAGCTGAAACTCAACTATGTATATAAACCTGATAACAACCATTGTCAAGAATACATTGCCTTTAATTAGGTCAAGGTTAGGAACCAAGGCCAGTATGGTACTCTAAGGAGAGCGAACATAATTATGAAGTACCTACCTGCACAGTAGGCAGCCAGGCCTCACATACACATCAATAAAGAAATGGAATGGTTTAAATGATCATGTCAGGGCCAGCTTTAGTATCCATAAATTTAATAAATGAAACTACGGAAGGTGAGTTCCGGTATTGTAAAATATTCTTCAGGTTACATTAGCCTGCATTATTCTTTTATATTTTGCTGTTTCTTGTTAACGTTGTTGAGGTAAGAGTGTAACCGAAGTATTAATTGTATTATCTTAAAAATTATTATGTGTGCGGCCATTATCCAGCGTACTCTTGGTTAACTTTATCGTTATTGTGCTGTATCTGGGTTATTCATACATTATCCTGGTTATCCTGGATTTATATCCTGTTATCTGAGTTATCCTGGGCTATCCTGGGTATCCTGGGTTAGCATACGTTATCCTGGGTTATCTTGGATTATTTATATTAGGTTCATCTGCTTATCTATTACGGTTATCATTTTGAGTTATCCTGGGCTATCCTAGGTTATCCTGGGTTAGCATACGTTATCCTGGGTTATCTTGGATTATTTAGGTTATCCTATGTCATCTTGCATTATCTTAGGTTATCCTGGGTTATTCTCTTATCTTGAGTTATCCTGGGCTATCCTAGGTTATCCTGGGTTATCATACGTTATCCTGGGTTATCCTGGATTATCTTAGGTTATCTTGGGTTATCCTATGTATTCTGCGTTATCCTATGTTATCTCGGGTTGTTATAAGTTATCCTGGGTTATAACGTGTTTGTTCTGTTCTCAAAACACACATACACACACCATCAAGGACTTATCACCTACTTTATATTTGTGTTTATCCCTTCCACTGTGACCCCTGGCTGGCAATGTATATAGCTTTCTAAAACCCTGTCTGTCTGTCTGTCTGTCTGTCTGTCAGTTTTCATCCACTCGTCTGGTTGCCTCTTTTGCAGTCAGTCCTTATATGTATGTCACTAAACAACATTCTGTTTGTCTGAATACCAATCCATGTTTGTTTCTGTCTTTTTAGTGCATAGCTCTCTATCTGTCTGTCTACCTGACTGTTAGTCAGTCCATGTCCGTCTGTCAGTCATTCAGTCTATATCAAGTATGTTAGTACTTGTTCTTCCACCTGTCTTTTCTCCTCTTTCTGTCACTTCTCTTCCTTCACTGTGTTAACCTGTCTCTCAGCCTCTTTCTGTCTGTCAGACCCATTCTATCTGTCAATCTTTTGTTCCCTTCTGCCTGAAAACCTTTCTCCACCCCTTCTCACTGTCGATCCTCTTACAGCCGTCTACCTGTCCCTTTCCTGCCATCTCTCCGCACGTAAAGGGTTGACGGGAGAAAGGGAAGGTAGGAATGGTACCATCAGTATCCAGAAGACACATTTTGTTTTCAGTGTTTCTTTTTTCTTCAACTGAAATTGCTCAACTTCCCTTGCAACTTGTGGGATTGCCAACTCTGAAAAGTATTTTTTTAAATTTATTTTTTTTTGTCAAAACTCATACGAGGTTTAATACGAGAGCTTTCATACTTCAGTAATTTGTTAGAAATTTGTTCAGAAATTGAACTTAAAGGTTAGAGTTCAGATGGATTATTACAGTTATATTTACGCAGTGAACTTTGATAGTTATATCTGATTGCTTATATATTATAATTTGAATATATATAATATGAATGACTGTGAAATTATATACAAGTAACTTTCACAAGACTGTACTTCCTTTCCCCTCTCATCTCTCCTCTCCCGTCCACTTCATTTACAACTGTAAATACAGAGCCCAGCACATTGTAAAACACACTAATGTTGACACGTCTCCCAGTAGAGCCGTCGCGCTCCCAGACTCCAGTGTAGCCATCAACGTCTCCAAGATGTTACCAGCTGAGAATCTAAGAGTGCCACACCCACCAGCACCAGCATCAAGGAACTCACTAGCCAGAGTTGTAATAGCACCTCCGTCAACAAAGCTGGAGTGTAAGTTATTCCATGATGGAGGATGTGATAAGATCTATGTGGGAGAAACAGTGAGAGACTTATACATGAGAATCAGTGTACATAACTATGCTTGTTCACTGACATTAATAATAATAATAATAATAATAATAATAATAATAATAATAATAATAATAATAATAATAATAATAATAATAATAATAATAATAATAATAATAATAATAACAATAATAACAACAATAATAATAAAGTGTCAAACAAAGAAACACTAAAAGATATTTTATGAAGTGAGACGAGGTTAAAGTCATCATTAAAAATAAAGAGGACATATACAGTCGTTGTTGTCCAGGAAGTCACCGTAATATATCTTACAGTTGAGTAAACAAAAGAAGCTTTACCATATTAATTATGTTGCCACGTTAATTTCACAGAGAACGACGACCTCTACACACACCTGACCTCTCCACACACCTGACCTCTCCACACACCTGACCTCTCCACACACCTGACCTCTCCACACACCTGACCTCTCCACACACCTGATCTAACCTGACCTTAAACACACCTAACCTCTCCACACACCTGACCTCTCCACACACCTGACCTCTCCACACACCTGACTCTCCACACACCTGACCCCTAAACTGACTCATCACACACCTGACCTCATCACACACCTGACCTCACCACACACCTGACCTCATCACACACCCTGACCTCTCCACACACACTGACCTCATCACAACACACCTGACCTCACCACACCAACCTGACCTCTCCACACACCTGACCTCTCCACACACCCATGACCTCATCACACACACCTGACCTCTCCACACACCTGACCCCCATCACACACACACTGACCTCACCACAACACCTGACCTCATCACACACCTGACCTCTCCACACACCCTGACCTCATCACACACCGACCTATCTCCACACACCTGACCTCTCCACACACCTGACCTCTAAACACACCTGACCTCTAAACACAACCTGACCCTAAACACACACCTGACCTCATCCACACACCTGACCTCATCCACACACCGACCTCTCCAACACACCTGACCTCTCCACACACCTGACCTCTAACACACACCTGACCTCTCCACACACACTGACCTCATCACACACCTGACCTCACCACACACCTGACCTCACTCACACACCTGACCTCACCACACACCTGACCTCTCCACACACCTGACCTCTAAACACACCTGACCTCTCCACACACCTGACCTCTCCACACACCTGACCTCACCACACACCTGACCTCATCCACACACCTGACCTCACCACACACACTGACTTCTCCACACAACCTGACCTCAACACAACACCTGACCTCTCCACACACACCTGACCTCCATCACACACCTGACCTCAACCCCACACCTGACCTCTCACACACACTGACCTCACCACACACCCTGACCTCATCCACACACCTGACCTCTCCACACACCTGACCTCCCACACATCTGACCTCTAAACACACCTGACCTCACCACACACCTGACCTCACACACACCTGACCTCACCACACACCTGACCTCACCACACACCTGACCTCTCCGCACAACTTGACCTCTCCACCATACCTGACCTCACCACACACCCTGACCTCATCACACACACTGACCTCTCCACACACCTGACCTCACACACACACATGACCTCCCCACACACCTGACCTCATCACACACCTGACCTCTCCACACACCTGACCTCAAAACACACCTGACCTCTCCACACACATTGACCTCCCACAACCTGACCTCACCACACACACCTACCTCAACACAACACCTGACCTATCCACACACCTGACCTCACAAACACCTACCTCACCACACACCTAACCTCACCACACAACCTGACCTCACCACCACACACCTGACCTCACCACACACACCGACCTAACCTCACCACACACACCTGACCTAACCACAACACCTGACCTCACCACACACACCTGACCTCACCACACACACCTGACCTACACCAACAAACACCTGACCTCACCACACACACCTGACCTCAACCACAACACCTGACCTCACCACACACACCTGACCTCACCACAACACACCTGACCTCACCACACACACCTGACCTCACCACACACACCTGACCTACACCACACACACCTACCTGACCTCACCACACACACCTGACCTCACCACACACACCTGACCTCACCACACACACCTACCTCACACCACACACACAAAACCTGACCTCACCACACACACCTGACCTCACCACACACACCTGGACCTCACCACACACACCTGACCTCACCACACACACCTGACCTAACCACAACACCTGACCTCACCACAACACATAACCATGACCTCACCACACACACCTGACCTCACCACACACACCTGACCTCACCACACACACCTGACCTAACCACACACCTGACCTCACCACACACACCGACCTACCTCACCACCACACACCACTGACCTCACCACACACACCTGACCTCACCAACACACACCTGACCTAACCACACACCTGACCTCACCACACACACCTGACCTCACCACACACACCTGACCTCACCACACACACCTGACCTCACCACACACACCTGACCTCACCACACACACCTGACCTCACACACACAACACACCTGACCTAACCACACACCTGACCTCACCACACACACCTGACCTCACCACACACACCTGACCTAACACACACACCTGACCTCACCACACACACCTGACCTCACCACACACACACCTGACCTCACCACACACACCTGACCTCACCACACACACCTGACCTAACACAACACCTGACCTCACCACACACACCTGACCTCACACACACACCTGACCTCACC
The DNA here is from genome assembly GCF_026875155.1 of Cherax quadricarinatus. NCBI lineage: Eukaryota > Metazoa > Arthropoda > Malacostraca > Decapoda > Parastacidae > Cherax > Cherax quadricarinatus. Next base: position 48,847,897 of record NC_069421.1, read on the forward strand.
CACAGCAACACCTGACCTCACCACACACACCTGACCTCACCACACACACCTGACCTCACCATACACACCTGACCTACCACACACCTGACCTCACCACACACACACCTGACCTCACTCACACACACCTACCTAACCACACACCTGACCTCACCACACACACCTGACCTCACCACACACACCTGACCTCACCACACACACCTGACCTCACCACACACACCTGACCTAACCACACACCTGACCTCACCACACAACACCTGACCTCACACCACACCACTACAACCACCTGACCTCACCACACACACCTGACCTCACCACACACCTGACCTCACCACACACACCTGACCTCACCACACAACCTGACCTCACCACACCACACCTGACCTCACCACACACACCTGACCTCACCACACACACCTGACCTCACCACACACACCTGACCTCACCACACACACCTGACCTCACCACACACACCTGACCTCACCACACACACCTGACCTCACCACACACACCTGACCTAACCAACACACCTGACCTCACCACACACACCTGACACTCACCACACACACCTGACCTCAACCCCTACCACACACCACCTGACCTAACCCACACACCTGACCTCACCACACACACCTGACCTCACCACACACACCTGACCTCACCACACACACCTGACCTCACCACACACACCTGACCTCACCACACACACCTGACCTAACCACACACCTGACCTCACCACACACACACTGACCTCACCACACACACCTGACCTAACACACACACCTGACCTCACCACACACACCTGACCTCACCACACACACCTGACCTCACCACACACACCTGACCTCACCACACACACCTGACCTACACCACACCCCTGACCTCACCACACACAGAACCTGAACCTCAAACCTTTCATCAACCTGACTAACCACATCACCTGATACCTCATCCCACCTGACCTCACCACATCCCCTGACCTCACCACACACAGTGCCTGACCTCACCCTACAACCTTGACCTAACCAACACCTGACCTTCACCACACACACCTGACCTCCATCCACATCCTGACGCTCACCACACACGACCTGACCTCACCATCACAAACCTGACCTTTCCACACACACTGACCTACTCACACACCTGACCTCTACACACCCCTGACCTCCCCACATACCTGACCTCACCACACACCTGACCTTCACCACACACCTGACCTCCCACGACACCCGTTGCTTCACATTCACACTATGCCTGGCCTTCACCACAGCACACCTGACCTCACCACACACACCTGACCTAACCACACACCTGACCTCACCACATCACTGACCTCTATCCACACAGCTACCTGACTCTACAACATAGCTCACTACTACAATCTGACCTCACCACACACCTGACTCACCAACACACCTGACCTCACCACACAGTGACCTGACCTAACCACCACCTGACCTCACCACACATTCACTGATCCTCACCGCACACACCTTACGCTATCACACACCCCTTTGGTACCTCACACTCATCCATCCCCAGTGCCTGACTCACCATTCACACCCTGACCTCACCATCAGCACACCTGACCTCACACACTGATCGTCACCACACACACCTGATTTTCCCACATCCTGACCTCACCACACATACTGACCTTCACCAACCTTGACCTCACCACACACGTGACCTCACCACACACACCTGACATCACCACACACACCTGACCTCACCACACACACCTGACCTAAGCCCTACACACCTGACCTCACCACACAACCTGACCTTCACAACACCTGACCTCACTCACACCTGACCTGCACAACACCTGACCTCCCAACCCTGACCTCTACCACACACGTGACTTCAGCCACACTCACCTGACCTCACCTAACACACCTGACCTTCAACACCACCTGACCTCACGCACACACACCTGACTCACCACACACTCGTGGACCTCACCCACACCTGACCTTAATCCACACACAGCCGTGACCTCGACCACACACACCTGACTCACCACACACCTGACCTCACCACACACACCTGTTTAGATTAGCTTTGTTACACATCGTCATTTTTCTCCATTTTTTGTATATAATTATTTTTCGTTTTTTTTTTTAGTTTTTGTTTTCGTGTCTAAGATTTTTTTCTGTTTTTCTATGTTTTTCCTTATTTTACCTGACTGTTTTGTTGTTATTGTGTTATCATTATTCTTTGTTGTTGTTGTTATCATTATGTCTTTGTTGTTGTTGTTATCATTATGTCTTTGTTGTTGTTGTTGTTATTATTATATCTTTGTTGTTGTTGTTATCAATTTATGTCTTTTGTTGTTGTTGTTGTTATTATTATATCTTTGTTGTTGTTGTTA
>NC_069421.1:48852770-48935270 GCF_026875155.1 Cherax quadricarinatus
CATCATCATCATCATCATCATCATTCATCACCCCATCATCATCACTCATCATCATCATCATCATCTCACCCTTAACATCACCTTCATCTCACATATCACAACCCAAGCAAAAATCAAACTTTTTCATGTGTAAAAAGCCCCTGATAAATAGACTTTTTCCCCCTTCGCCTCCCTTTCCCTTCTTCTGCGGAACGAACTAAAAAATAAGAATAATTAAAATTTTTTCCCGAAAAGAACAAAAATGTGACCTTTTGAAAAACCCCCCGACCACGAAAAAGGGTCGGGAAAAACAAGAAACGCACTGTACCCCAGGACGCGGGGAGACTTTTTAAAAGTACAAATTTGCAATTTGCAACTGGGGCAAATACGGTCGCCGGGAGAGGTCCTGGCGTCACCCTCGTCGAAATTCAAAACCGCCCCAAACATTTGCTGAAGCTGGATCCCGGGGGAGCCCAAGCATCCAAAAATATTCAGACAAGAAAAGGGATTTCCAGGGGTAAATTTTGCAATTTTGTATATATTTTTTTGATGTCATTTTTTATTTTTATTTTTATTATTATTTTTATTATTATTATTATTATTATTATTAATTATTATTTTTATTTTATTATTATTATCTTTTTTTTTGAAATTATATTATTATAATATTTTTTTGCCACCCCCGCCCATCCTCCCCACAACTATTTTTCAAATCTTTTTCAAGATGTCTTCCCAAACCCCGGCTTGGGAAACTTTTTCTTTGTCTTTGAACCCCAAACTTTCCATCCACTTTCACAGTGCCCTGTATTCCCCTAATTCACATGCGGCACTGTAATTTCCCACTCCCCCTTAAATGCAGGCACATACTTCCCCCCCCACCCCCCCCTTCACTTGCGGGAAACTGTCTTCCCCCTCCATTCACTGCGGGCACTTTTTTCCCCTCCACCACTAAACCTTATTCTCACTCCCCCTTTACAGTGCGGGCACTGTATTTTCCATCCCCTTACATGAACATGTATTTCCCCCTCCAACCTTCAAGTGCAGGCACTATACTTCCCATCCCCTTCCATCAACTTACTTCCCACCCCCCCTTTCACATGAGGCACTGTACCCCCACTCCACCTTCACAGGGCATGTACTTTCCCATTTACAACATGGGGCCTGTACTTCCCACCCCCCTTCACAGTGCGGGCAGTACTTCCCTCCCCCCTTTAATGCAGGCAGTTTCCATTCCCCCCTTTTTCACAGTTAGGCACTGTACCCCCCCTCCACCTTCACTGCAGCACTTATTCCCTTTTTTCCCCCTTCACAGTTCAGGATGTATTCCCACTCCCCCTTCACATGGGGATGTACCTCACCCCCCCTTTACAGTTCGGCACTGTATCCACCCTTTTCACAGTGCGGCCTTACTTCCCACCCCACCCCTTTTTTGGGGGCCGTACTTCCCCCTCCCCTTCACTGCACACTGTACCCCCACCCCCTTCACAGTTCAGACTGACTTCCCACCCACCTCCTCGGCATTTTTATTCCCCAAACTTACTTCAGCACTGTACTTCCCCCCCATTCACATTGCACCCTTTTTTTCCCCCAAACCCCCCTTCAAATTTTTCGGGCATGTATTCCCCCCCCTTAAGTGAGGCATGTATTCTCATTCCTCCTTCACATTAGAACTGTTTTCCCCACCCCATTTCACTCACACGTTTTTCCCCATTCCCCCTTTACAGTGCGGGCACTGTAAAATTCCCCTCCCCCCTTTCACAGCAGGCACGTACTTCTCTTTCCCCTTTTCACTTTCAGGCCCCACTGTCTTCCCACCCCCACCTTACATGGGGGACTGTATTCTCATTCCCCCTTCACGTTCAGGACTTATTTTCCCCCTTTCCCACCTTACAGTTCAGGCCTTATTTCCCCCACTCCACTTACAGTACACCCTTCTTCTCTTTCCCCTCCTTTCACAGTGCAGCCTGTACTTCTCCACCTTCACATTCGGGCACTTATTTCCCCCCCCTTTCACAGTTCGGCATGATTCTCACTCCCCCTTTCACAGTTCAGGCACTTACCCCCATCCATTTCCAGTTCGCACTTTACTTCACACTCCCCTTCACAGTCAGGGGCCACTTGTATTTCCCACACCACAATACAGTTCAGGCACTGTTTTCCACTCATCCTTCAGCATGTCCGCGTCTCAGTCACAGTTTGGATTATAACCGAAATTTCAATGAATTTCTTATAAGTGTTACCTTGGTACACTCCACAGCAAGTTATGTCAAACACTCCCCCACAACACTGTGACTTACACGCCCCACACACTGTGACCTAACATGCCCCACACACACACTGCGACCTAACACGCCCACCACTTCTGTGACATAAACACGCCCCACACATACTGTGGACAATGCCCCCCACCCCCACATTGTGACCTTACACGACCCCAAACACATGTATAACACGCCCCAACACTGTGATCTAAAACTCCCCTTCACATGTGACTACTGACCCCACCCAAACACATAAAAACTGTGACTAAACCCCTAAACCTGTGACCTAAACGCCCCAACGTTGTGACCCTAACACGCCGCACAACTGGATAAAGACCCACACACTGTGAACCTAACACGCCCCACACACTGTGACTTAATGCCCCCAAAACTTCTTGTGTCCAATTCACTAGAGCTACAACTTGATAAAACGCCGACACTTGATTAAAACCATTTTGGGGGCCCATCACACTGGACTAACACGCCCACACAACACTTCTATCACGCTCCACACACTGTGACCATACACAAGCCACACACTGTGGCCTAACACGCCCCACTCACTGTGACTAACACCGCCCAAACACTCTGTGACAAAACACACCGAACTCACTGTGACTAAAAAAAACCCTCGCCCCACGCACACTGTGGACCAAAAACTGCCTCACCACATGTGACTAACACGCCCCCCTAACTCTGTGACCTAACACGCCCGCACTCACTGTGATCTAAATGCACCACACCATGTGACCTTTACACGACCCACAAACACTGTGGATTAACAAGCCCCTCACACTGTGATCTAAAACGTCCAAACATTGTGAACTAAAACACGCCCACACTCGTGACTAACAGCACCACAACTGTTACATACACGACCCACAACTGTGACATAACCACGCACCAACCACGCTATGACCTACACGTCCGTTGCGACCAGTGAAGAGGGGGCCCAGGAGCTCGTGACTCGACCCCTGCAAACATATTTAATCGGTGATTACAACTAGGTGAGTACAACTAGTGAAGTACTGTGACCACACAGCCCAAACGCTGTGACTAAAACGCCACAATGATGACTATCCCCCCACACACTGTGGACCTAAACTCGCCCCCACAACTGTGACTAACACGCCCACAACTCTGTGACCTAAAAACGCCCCACACACTGTGACTCAACACAGCCACTCTCTCCGCTCGCGCGTGACCTAAACACGCCCCCACGAGCACACTGTGACGAACACGCACCCACACACTGTGACCTAATCGCCCGCACACTGTGACCTAACACGCCCATCACTGTACTAACACGCCCCACACACTGTGACCTAAACGCTCCCCACACACTGTGGATAACCACGCCCACTCTGATGGGGGTGGGGGGGGACCCTAACACGCCGCAACAATACTGTGACTAACAGCCACCGCACTCACTCTGATTAAAATGCACCACTCACAGTGACATAACACGCCACACACACACTTTGGACTAAAACACGCCACACACTGTGAACTAACACGAGCCCACACACTGTGGCCCTAACACGCCCCACTCACTGTGACTAAAACGCACCCACACACCTGTGACACTAACCGCCCGCACTCACTGTGACTAAATGCCAGCACTCTGCGACCTAACACGCCTCACAACACTGTGACCTAAACGCCCCCACACACTGTGACATATAAAACGCCCACACAGTGTGACCTACAGCCCCCACACTCTGTGACTAATACCCACACTGTGACCTAACACGCCCCACACACTGTGCCTAAACGACCCCGAATCACTGGGGACCTAACATGCCACTCACTGTGCTAACACCCCCCAACACTGTGACCTAACACCACACACATTTAATAACAGCCAAACACACACTGTGAGCTACAGCCCACACACACTGTGACTAACACTCCCCACACACAATGTGACTAACACGCCCCCACACACTGTGGACCTAACACGCCCCAAACAGTGAAAACACGCCCACACACAACGTGTGACCTAAACACGCCCCCAATACTGTGACCTAACCACTACAACACACACTGTGTACCAACACTCGCATAACTCACTGTTGACCTAACAACCCCCCAACCTGTGACCTACACACGTCCCACACACACTGTGACCTAACACGCCAAACACACTTGTGACCTAACCCGACCCAACTCATCTGTGACCTACAACCCGCCAACTCTTTGATCTAACTCGCCTCACACTCACTGTGACTAACAGCACCTTACGCAATTGTGACTACTGCCCGACTACTGTGATCTAACATGCTCACACATGTGACATTACACCGCCCCACACACACTGTAAAACTAACACGCCCCCAAACACTGTGATCTTAAACACGCCCCACACATTGTGACTAACACGACCACACCATGTGACTAAACACGGCCCCCCACAACTTTGACATACACGCCCCTCTGCACACTGTGAATACCGCCCCACACATTTGTGTCTAACACACCGACACACTGTGCTAACACGCCCCACACACTTGTGACTACACGCCCCCAAACACTCGTGACCTAACAGGCCCCCACACATGTGACTACTCGGCGTTGCGAACAGTTGAGGAGGTGGGGCCCAGGAGATGGGATCGACCCTGAACCTCTCTACTAGGTGGTACAACTAGGTGAGTACCAAACAGGTGAGTATACTGTGACTAAACACGCCCCCAACGCTTGAGACATAACAGCCCCACACACTGTGACCTAACACCCCCACACACTGTGACTTACACGCCTCAACACACTGTGACCTAACACGCCCCTAACACTCTGTGACCTACCACCCACACCACCACTGTGATCCTAACACGCCCCCCCACATACTGATGACCTAACGCCCCCACTCACTGTGACATAACAGCCCACTCATGTGACCTAACACGCCCCACTCGTGTGACAACTAAAAACACACAATGTGACCTTAACACGCCCCCACACATACTGTGGACCTAACACGCACCACTATCGTGAACTCCCGCCACCACACACTGTGACTAACACGCCCACACACTGTGACCTAACACGCCCACACACTGTGACTAAACCCCCAACACACTGTGACCATAAACACGCACCCACACATACTGTGACCTAAACAGCCCCACTCACTGTGACATAAACACGCCACCACTCACTGTGGACCTACACGCCCCCATCACTGTGACCTAACATGCCCCCACTCAATGTGACACTAACACGCCCCCACTAAATGTGATAACACGACCCTCACACTGTGACAAACACGCCCCCACTCACTGTGACTACACGCCCCACTCACTGTGACCTAGCACGCCCAGCAAACCTGTGGATTGCTTATTCGCAAGCTCATAATATATCTCTTCTCCCCGTCCCTTAATAATCCTCAAGGGATGATCCCCTACACTCCCTCTTCATCCTCTCATGGAATGATCCCAACCATCCCTCTCTTCCTTCATGGCGGCTCCCACCTCCCTCTATTCCTCTATGGGATGATACCCCACCCCTACCTTAATCCTTCAATGGATGATAACCCTAACACTTCCTCTATCTTCTCAGGATGATCCCCTCCCCTACCTTAATCATTCATGGATGTTCCCCATCCTCCCTCTCTTCCTCTCATGGATGTTCCCCACCCTACTATATCCTCTCATGGTTGATCCCCACCCCTCCCTTTTCATCCTCTCATGGAGATCACAACCCTCCTCTCTCATTCTTCATGGATGATCCACACCCTCCCTCTCATCTATCATGGATGATCACCACCCATCCTCTATCCTATCATGGATGATCCCCCATCCCCTCCCTTCATCTCTCGTGGATGATCCCACCCCTCCTCTCATCCTATAATGGTGATACCCACCATCCCTTCATCCTCGCATGGATGATCCCACCGTCCCTCTAATCCTCTCATGGATGATCCCCACCCTCCCTTACTCATACTCACGCACTCAGGTTGTCCCCACCCTCCATCTCACTCCTATCATGGATGACCCCACCCGTCACTATCATCTCTCATGGTTGATCCCACCCGTCCCATTCTTACTCTAATGGATGATTCCACCCCTCCTCCTACCTCTCATGGATGATCCCCACCGTACCTCTCTTTCCTCTCTCTCGCGCGCATGATCCCACCCCTCCCTTCATCTTTCATGGATGATCCCCACAACCTCCCCTCTATCTCTCATGGATGATCCCCACCCTCTCTAATCCTCTCAGGATGATCCCACCCTCCCTCTAATCTCTCATGGGATTTGAATCCCAACCCCTCCCTCTCTCTCTCATCTTCGCGTGATCCCCACTCCCTCTCATCCTTCATGGATGATCCCCACCCGACCCTTCTCTTCCTCTCATGGGATGATCACCACCGTTATCATCTCTCATGGACGATCCCCCACCCCTCCCATCTTCATCCTCTCATGGATGATCCCCACGTCCCTTTCATCCTCTAATCATGGATGATCCCACCTCCCTCTCATTTCTCATGGATGTCCCACCCTCCCTTCATCTTCATGGATTGATCCCCCCCCTCCACTCTCATCTTCTCATGGATTCTCACCCCTCCATCTCTCTTCATGGATGATCCCCCACCCTGGTCTGCATAGTTGCTATCCCTGTATTCCAGTATTATATAGCATGCATATTTAGTATCCTCCATGTGCTTTAGACACGAGATCCCTCGTAGGCTTTGGCTGGAGTGGAAGTCATTTAGGGTTAACAAGGGCAGTGATCCCTTTGACGCTCTCACTCGCGGCAGACTACAGAACGTTGAAAAGGCTTGGCACGGGGCTCCATCCTCATCGCAGTTGACAATATATTTAATCCTACAAGTGTGTCCTACTTTCAACTACGATAATCTCCATTCAAGAACCCCCTTACGATACCCCTACCTCTAATCTCTAGGATGAATCCCCACCCTCCTCTCATCCTATCATGGATGATACCAACCCCTCCCTCTCAATCCTCTCATGGATGTCCCCCACCCGTCCCTCTCATCCTATAATGGTGATCCCCCCGTCCTCTCATCTTCATGGATGATCACCACCCGTCCTCTCATCCTTCATGGATGTTTCCCCACCCCTCCCTCTCATCTTTCATGGATTGAATCCCACCCTCACATATTCATCATCTCATGGTTGATCCCACACCCTCCTTCAATCCTCTCATGGATGATCCCCACCCCTCCCTCGCATCCTATATGGATGTTCCCACCCCTCCCTCTCATCTTCATGGATGATCCCACCCGTCCTCTCATCCTCTCTTGGATGATCCCACCCGTCCATCTCATGTCCTCTATGGATGATTCCCCACCCCTCCTCTCATACTCTCATGGATGAGCCACCCGTCCCTCTCATCCTCTCATGGATGATCACCACCCGTCCTTCAATCCTCTCATGGGATGATAACACCCCTACTCTATCTTCTCATGGATGACGCCCCAACCGTCCTATCATCCTTCTTGGTTGATCCCACCGTCCCTGTTCTCATCCTCTCATGGATGATTCACAATAACCTCACACGCAGCACATCTCTCATGGGATGATCACACCCGTCCTATCATCCTTCATGGATGATCCCCACCCTCTTTCATTTTCTCATGGATTGTTCCTACCCTCCCTTCAACCTCTCATGGATGATCCCACCCCTCCCTCTCATCTCTCATGGATGATCCCCCACCCCTACCTCCTCATCTCTCATGGATGTGATCCACCCCTTCCCTTAATCCTCTCATGGATGATCCCACCCTTCACTACTCATCCTCTCATGGATGATCCACAAACGTCCCTCGCCGCACATCCTCTCATGGCTGATCCAACACACCTCCCTCTCAACCTCTCATGGATGTTCCCACCAGTCCCTCTCACCTCTCATGGATGATCCTCCGTCCATCTCATCTCTCAATGGATGATCCCACCCCTCCCTCTAATCTTGCCAGGATGATCCCACCAGTCCCTCTCATCTCATCTGGATGTTTCCCCACCGTCCTTTCTTCTGGATGATCCCCAACACTCCATCTCATCTTCTCATGGTTGTCCAACACGTCCTCTCATTCTCATGGGATTGATCCCCACCTCCTCTAATCCTCTCCATGGATGATCCCACCCCTCCCTCTACTCCTATCATGGATGATCCCCACCCTACTATATTCACTCTCATGGATGTTCACCACCCTCCTCTCATCCCTCTCATGCAGATCCACCCTCCCTCTCATCCTCTCATGGATGATTCCCACCGTCTTAATCCTCTCATGGATGATCCCCACCGTTCCCTCTCATCTCTCATGGATTTCCCACCCTCCCTTCTCCTCTCATGGATGATCCCCACCGTCTCCTCTCAATCTCTACTATCTACTGGATGATACCACACCCTCCTATCATTTTCTCATGGATGATCCCCTACCCTCCCTCTCATCCTTCTTGGATGATAACCACCCCTCCCTCTAATCCTCTAATGGGATGATCCCTCCCCTCCCTCTCATCTCCTCAGGGATGATCCCACCCTCCACTCTCATACATCTCTATGGATGATCAACCAACCCTCCATCTTCCTCTCATGGATGATCCCCACCCGTCCCTGCATACTCTATTGGGTTGATTACCCACGTCCCTTTAATCCTCTCTTGGATGATCCCACACCTAACTCATCTTCTCTATTGGATGACTCCCCAACGTCCATATAATCCTCTGGGATGATCCCCACCCGTCATCATCATCCTCTCATGGATGATACACACCCTCACCTCATCAATTACTCATGGATGATCACCATCCCTTCCCTCCATCATCTTCATGGATGATTACCACCCGCCACACTCCCTTATCCTTCTTGGATGATACACACATCCCCCCCCCCCATCCCTATCATCATCTCATGTGGATGATCCCCCACACTCCCTCTCATCCATCTCTAGGGAGGCTCGAACCCCCGTCCCCTCTCATCATCTATGGTTGATCCAACCGTCCCTTCATTCCTCTCATGGAAGATCCCCACCCCTCCTCTATTCCGCTCATGGGATGATACCAACCGTCCCTTCTCTCTCATGGATGAGCCCACCGTCCCACTCTCCTCTCATGGATGATACCCCCCTCCCTCTCATCTTTCTCCATGGAGATCCCACGTCCCTAAATCCTATTCATGGGTTGATTCCACCGTCCTCTCATCCTATACTCATGGATGATCCCCCACCACTCCCTCTCCATTCTCATCATGGAAGGATCCCAACCTTCCCTCTTCTCTCATGGGATGATCCCACCTCACTCTCATCTTTTTTTTTTTACTCATGGATGTTACCCACCCCCTTCTTCCTCTCATGGATGAATCCCAACCATCCCTCTCAATCCTCTCTGGATGATCCCCACCTCCCTCTCAATCTCTTCATGGATGATCCCACCCCTCCCTCTATCTTATGGGATGATCCCACCCGTCCTTCATACTATACATGGATGCTCCCCCCGTCCCTTCATCCTCTCATGGACGATCCACCCTCCATTCCTCCTCAATGGAGTTCCCAACCCGTCCTCTCATCCTATCATTGGATGATCCCCACCCGTCATCTCATCTTCATGGATGATCCCCACCCTCCATCTCATCTTTCATGGATGATCCACCCGTCCACGCACTCATCCTCTCATGGATGCTCACCACCCGTTCCCTCTCATCTTCTCATGGATGATCCCACCCATCCTTCATCCCGCACTCATGGATGTTCCCCCTCCCTTATCATCATGGATGCAACCCCACCGTCTCTCATCCTCTCTGGATGATCACCAACACGTCACTCTCTTCTTCATGGATGATCCACACCCCTCCCTCTATCCTCTCATGGGATGATACTCACAGTCCCTCTCATCTTTCATGGATGATCCCCACCCTCCCTATCTCCTCTCATGGATGATCCCTGCCTTCCTCTCGTCTTATGGATTGATCCCAACCCTCCCTTCATCCTCTCATTGATGATTACCCATCCGTCCCTCTCATCCTCTCATGAGCTGGACTGTTCCCCACCTCCTCTCTCTCTGAGGGATGATCCAACCCTCCTTCTCTCTTCTCATGGATGATCCCCCCTCCCTCTCATCTCTAAATGGATGTATCCTACCTCCCTCCTAGTCCATCATGGATGACTCCCTAACCCCTCCCATCGTCACTTCATGGTGATTCCTAAACACTTCCACCCTTCATGGAGATACAATACCCTCCACTCCCATCTTCTTGGATGATCCTTCCCCTCCATTATCCTTCTCATGCGATGATTCTTGGCCTCATCACTCCCACACTTTTTCCCCCCCTTTACATGGATGATAACATAACCCTCCCTCTCATCCTCTCATGGTGATCTACTCCTCCCATTTTCTCCATGGATTGATACCCTACCCCTCCTTCATGGATGATCCCTACCCTCCTCTTCCCTATCTGGATGATCCCTACCCTCTATCTTCTCTATGGTGATCCCTACCCTCCTTCTATCTTCTCATGGATGGATCCCTGCCCCACCCTCTATTTCAATGGTGATCTACCCTCCTCTCATTTCTCATGGATGATCCCTACCCAACCTCCTCCACACGCTGCACTCGGCGTGATCCTACTATGTATATGTGATTGCTCTTAATGGATGCATCCTACCCACCCTCTATCTTCTCATGGATGATCCCTGCCCCTCCATCTCATCTTTTCATGGATCGATCCTGCCCTCCCTCTCATCTTTCATGATGATCCTGCTCCCTCTATCTTGTCATGGATGATCCTGCCCCTCCTCCACTTCATGGATGATCCTGCCTCCCTTCTCATCCTTCTTGGATGATCCCTGCCCTCCTTATTTCATGGATGACCCTCCCTCCCTCTCATCTTCTCATGGAAGATCCTTGCCCCCTCCATCTCATTTCTCATGGATACGATCCCTGCCGCCCTCTCATATTCTCATGGATGGATCTTGCCCCTCCTTCATCTGTCATGGATGATCCCTGCCATCACTCTCATCTTCATGGATGATCCCTTGCCTCCTTCTCATCCTCTCATGGATGATCCTGCCCTCCTCTCATATTTCATGGATGATCCTGCCCTCTCTCATCCTCTCATGGATGATCCTGCCTCCCTCTCCACACTCTTTCATGGATGAATCCTGATCAGCACGCATATCTCATGGATGACCTACCTCCCTCTCATATTCTCATGGATGATCTGTGCCTCCTCTATCTTTCTCATGTGCTCAACTGCCCTCACTTCATCTTTCATGTATGATCCCTGCCCTCCTTCATTTGTCATGGATGATCCCTGCCCTCCTCTTCTCCTCTCATGGATGCATCCTGCCCTCCCTCTCATCTTTCTTGGATGATCCTGCCCCTCCCTCTCATCTTCTCATGATGATCCCAGCCTCCCTTCTTCCTCTCATGGATGATCCTGCCCTCCTTCATCTTCTCATGGATGATTCCTGCCCCTCCCTCTCATCCTCCGCTTTGATGATCCCTGCCTCCCTTCATCTTTCATGGATGATCCTGCCTCCCTCTAATTGTCTCGCGGCTCTCTTTCTCCTGCCCCTCCCTATCATCTTTCATGGATGATCTTACCCCTCCCTCTATCTTCTCATGGATGATCCTGCCCTCCTTATCTTCTCAGGATGATCCCTGCCTCCTATCATCTTCTCATGGATGATCCTGCCCTCCCTCTATCGCGTTCATGGAAGATCAATGACAATCCTTCATTCTCATGGATGATCCCTGCCCTCCCTTCAAACTCATGGATGATCTCTACCCTCCCTATATTTCTCATGGTGATCCCTGCCCCTCCTTCATCTTTCATGGATATCCCGCCCCTCCCTACATTCTTTCTCATGGATGATCTGCCCCTCCCTCTCATCTTCTCATGGATGTCCCTGCCCCTCCCTATCATTTCTCATGGATGATCCTACCCCACCCTCTTCATCTTTATGGTTGAACACCTACCAACTCCCTATCTTTTTCAAGGATGATACCTGCCCTACATATGCATTTTCATGGTGATCCCTACCCCTCACTCTATCTTATCATCGGATGATCCCTGCCCCTCCCTATCATCTCTTCTCATGGATTTGACCCTACCCTCCTTCTTCTTTCATTGGATGACCCTACCTCCCTCTCTATTCTCATGGATGATTCCTACCCTCCCTTATATTCTCATGATGATCCTACCCTCCCTCTCTATTTTATCATGGATGCCTTTTCCCTCCTTATCCTCTCATGGGGGCTCTCCATGCCCCTCCTCATCTCTCATTGCGTGATCCCTGCCTCCCTTCATCTTTCTCATGGATGATCCATGCCCTACCTTCTAATCTTCTCATGGATGATCACTACCCCTAACTCTCATATTCTATGATGATCCTGCCTCCTTCATTTATAAGGGATGTCCCTGCCCCTCCTCTCATATTCTCATGGTTGATCCCTACCCCTCCCTCTTATATTCTCATGGATGATCCCTACCTCCCTCTATATTCTATGGATGATCCTACCCTCCCTCTCATATTTCATGGTATGATCCCTGCACCCTCGCATCTTTCATGGATTGACCCCTAACCCCTCCTTTCATTCTTCTCATGGTTGTCCTACCCCTCCCTCTCATTCTATGGATGTTCTACCACCTCCTATCATCTTATCATGGATGCCCTAACCTCCCTCTCTCTTCTCATGCGGGAATGATCCTACCCCTCCCTCTCATCTCGCATGATGATCCTCACCCCTCCCTTTCATCTTTCATGGATGTAACTGCCATCCTTCATCTTCTCATGGATGCTCGCAAACTCTACACTCCTCTTCATCTTCTATGTATGAGATCCCTACCCCTCCTATCATCTTCTCATGGATGATCCTGCCTCCCCTCTTCAATCTTCTCATGGATGATCTTCCCCCTTTTCCCTCTCATCTTCTCAGTATATCCTCCCTCCCTCTCATCTTCTCATGAGATGTTCCCTACCCCTCACTAGTCATTCTTCTCATGGATGAGATCCCTGACCTCCACTCTCTCTTTCTCCTAGGATGATACCTACCACTAACTTCATCTTCTAATGGATGTTCCTACCCTCCCTAATATTGTTCGAATGGATGATCCCTGCCACTCCCTAATCATCTTTCATGGCTTGATCCCTACACCTCCCTCCTCATTTCTCAATGGATGTTCCCTACCCCCTCTCATTTATTCATGGATGATCCCGCCCCTCCCTTACTCATTTCTCATGGTTGATCCCTACCCCTCCCTCTCAATCTTCTCATGGATGATCCCTTCCCCCTCCTTCTCTTCTCAGGGATGATCCAGGGACTCCCAGCCTCATTTTCATGGATGATCCCTGCTCCCTCTATTATTCTCACGCCGCGCTGATCCCTACCCATTCCCTTCATCTTCTAATGGATGATCCTACCCCACGCTCCTCTCATCTTTCTCATGGAATGATCCCTTACCCTCCATTCTCATCTCGCTCCATGGATGATACTAAAGACCCTCTCATCTTATCATGGCCATGATTCCCCTACCCAATCCCTATACTTCTTCTCATGGATGATCTGCACCTCCTTCATCTTCTCATGGATCGATCCCTGCCCCTCTCCACTTAATCTTCTCATGGATGATCCTGCCACCTCCCTCTCATCTTCTATTGGATGATCCATGCCCCTCCTGCCTCCATATTCTCTATGGTGATCCCTACACCTACCTCTCATCTTCTAATGGATGATCAATACCCCGCCTATCATATTTCTGGATTGATCCCTCACCCACTCATCTAATTTCCTAATGGTTGATCCCTGCCCTACCTCAGAATATTTCATGGCATGATCCTGCCCTCCCTCATTATTCCCTTATTAATGGCATGATACATGCCCCTCCTCTCTTATTCTCATGGATGCAGTCCCTACCCATCCTCTCTTCTTTCATTGGATGATCACTCCCTCCATATCATCTTCTCTTGGATGAAAATACCCTCAATACATCTTCTCATGGATGATCCATGACCCTCCCTTCATCTTCTCAGGATGATACAATACCCCTCCCTTCTCATATTTCTATGGTTGACCCCTAACAGTACATCTCTTATCTTATGGATGCTTCCTTGACAATCCCTCTACATCTTATCTGGGTATGACTTCCATTACCTCCTTAATCTTCTCATGGATGATCCTGCCTCCTTCCTTTGGTACTTCTGACCAGTTATTTTTTACCTTCTTGATCAACGAAATCTTGTCAATTTATAACTCTTTCGACGCATCTATACAACACCACTTTCCAGCCTATAAATAATAACATACACATTTTTAATACATTTCTTCTTGGCTTCTAAATGCGGTTGTCCTTCTTTAATTGACTTCTTTATGGTTTTATAAATGACTTCTCTATTTATAAACTTTTCTGGCATCTTAATGGTCATCCCATCTCAATATTCATCTTCTAAACTCATGAATTTACATTTTCTTGTCCCGCCACATTTTATGTAATATTCAAAACAATTTTGATTAAATGAATAAAATTATCTTTACAAATCTCGATGACAAACATGATTCACATATCTTTCGAATACCCTCTACGCTGCAAGTTTACTCAATCAACATGTTCCACGCTTTCATAAAACTGGCGGTGTATCGCTGATCTGGTCAAATTTGCACTGATGCATCAACATCCATTATTTTTTTGCTCTAACCTCGTTAATTCTGGGGGTACCTTATGTTCGCAGGACTCTTAACTGACCCATCCAATCCGGATGTTAACATATTATTTCCTCCACACTCCTTCTTCTAGCTGATATCAGTCTTGAGGCAGAGCATAGCAGCGCTCACTGCGGGGTAATTTGACTCATGTCATCATCGTCTAAGACTGGTAGCTTTAAAAAGAGATTGAAGAATATAAGAGGGAGGTGCTGTGATGGATTGGTGCTGGGGGTAGGGAAGTCAAATATTCTGATAGGACTTTAATATATGGGCCAGTATAGGTCTGTGCAGTGTTTTTACATTACGTTCTACAGATATTTTCTATCAAGTTAATTCCCTCGTTTCCAGCGTCACTTTTTAAATTTTATTTACAACTTGATCTTCCTCAACACAGGCAACGTCTAACAGATCTATCAAAAGAGGTCCATGATCTCCATTTGAAAAATGGGATGGTGTACTTAACAGATGTGCAGATACAGGCGTATGTATAGTTCAGGACGTTTTATTACACGAAATATTTCGCCATTCTTGGAGAAAAATTTCCTGTAAAAATCTTGAACGGCCCATAAGTGTCTTTTTCCACATCTTCCAATTTATATCACGTTTATTTTATTAATCCCAAACCCGCTTACTTATATTACAACACTCATCCCCAACACCCTAGCGCTTACTTATATTACAACACTCATCCCCAACACCCAGCATTCATTTATATTACAACACTCATCCCCAACACCCCAACATTCACTTACATTACAACACTCATCCCCAACACCCCAACATTCACTTACATTACAACACTCATCCCCAACACCCCAACATTCACTTACATTACAACACTCATCCCCAACACCCCAACATTCACTTACATTACAACACTCATCCCCAACACCCCAACATTCACTTACATTACAACACTCATCCCCAACCCCCAACATTCACTTACATTACAACACTCATCCCAACACCCCAACATTCACGTACATTACAACACTCATCCCAACACCCAACATTCACGTACATTACAACACTCATCCCCAACACCCCAACATTCACGTACATTACAACACCAACTACCACACTGACACCAAATATTCCTCTAGAAAGACTAAATTTCATAAACAAAGTCTCCTACATACGGACACATGATCCTAAACCCGCAACACAAAAAATATTCCTTAGCGCTCTTAATAACCTGTCAAATATTCCATGCATTTACAACATCTGCAACACTGATCCATGTGCAACATCTGGGTATCAGTGTGACTTTGTAAATGGTCCAAGTCTGACCGAAACGTCGTAAGCTCCTCTCTCCTGCGTGCGGGTAATTTGTATATTGTTCCAGTCACGGTATTGTGCCTTTTTTTGTTATGTTTATTTGTAGACGTTTCGCCAATTAGTGGCTTTATCAGTACAATAGGATATACTGTGAAGACTGTACAATTATTTACAAGAGATTAGGTAGTCAGTCCCTCAGTCTTGGAGTTGGTGTAGAGTACATGTGTCTAATTCTCGACTCTCTGGTACATAAGCGTGATGTACAAGTAATACGATGATTTACAAACATCATCATGATGATTTACAAAATGGTGATTTACAAGTAACACGATAATTTACAAGTAGCACGATGATTTACAACACGATGATTTATAACACTATGATTTAGAGGTAACACGATGTTTTACAACACGGTGATTTACAAGTAGCACGATGATTTACAAGTAACATTGATTTACAGGTAACACGACGATTTACAACACGATGATTTACAGGTAACGCGATGATTTACAAGTAACACGATGATTTACAAGTAACACGATGATTTACAGGTAACACGATGATTTACAAGTAACACGATGATTTACAAGTAACACGATGATTTACAGGTAACACGATGATTTACAAGTAACACGATGATTTACAGGTAACACGATGATTTACAAGTAACACGATGATTTACAGGTAACGCGATGATTTACAGGTAACACGATGATTTACAAGTAACATTGATTTACAGGTAACACGACGATTTACAACACGATGATTTACAGGTAACGCGATGATTTACAAGTAACACGATGATTTACAAGTAACACGATGATTTACAGGTAACACGATGATTTACAAGTAACACGATGATTTACAGGTAACGCGATGATTTACAGGTAACACGATGATTTACAAGTAACACGATGATTTACAGGTAACACGATGATTTACAAGTAGCGTAGTTATAGAGGGCATGATAAATTAATTTACAAATGGTACAATAATTTACAGCTCCAACGATTATTCACTGCTGGTATGATGATTTACAGGGAGGGGCGAATATTTACATGGGGGCGAATATTTACATGGGGGGAATGATGACTTAAAAAGGACATAATGGTGGTAGCCTAATTTACAGCCATGGGGAGGGTGATTTACACCGTCCACACAACGATTTACAGGTTACCTCACCTCCTTCCATCCTCCCTCTCCTTCCTAGTCCTCTTCCTCCTCCTCTTCTTTCTTCTTTTCATCCCCCTACCCCCCTCCTCCTCCCTCACACCTGTCATCCATCATACACACACACCTGTCATCCATCATACACACACAGCTGATGGCCGCCTCATCCTTCCTTTCATACGAAGGATTTACATTCATCCCACTAAATATGCATCGTGTATGAATATACACGTGTATGTACGTATATTTATGTGTATGCAAGTGTATGTGTATGACTGCGTATGGTGTGCGTGGGTATGCACATTTATGCATATACACGTGTATGTATATATGTATGTATGTATGTACGTTTGTATGTATGTATGTATGTGTATATTAGAGTACGCAGAAAAAGAAAGTCAAGGCGAGACATGATTACGACGTACAAGATACCCAGAGGATTTGGTAAGGCAGCCAGGGAGAGAATGTTGGAAGTTGAAGACTGCTTAGATGAACCAACCACGGGGAATGTTCGGGCAGTATTTCCTCAGGGTTATTGCAGTCAGAGAGTGGTATGACAGGGATGAAGAAGCTCTGGATGCTGACTTCACACACACACACACACACACACAGCTTTAATAACGGGTACGACAGAGCCCAGGAGGCTTAAAATGAGAGGATCAGAATATAGCCAGCTGAGAGGCCGAACTAGGAGCGGAAACTCGACCCACTTTAACCACAACAAGATGAAGAGAGAAAGAGAGAGAGACAGAGAGAGACAGAGAGAGAGAGAGAGAGAGAGAGAGAGAGAGAGAGAGAGAGAAGAGGAGAGAAGAGGGAGAGAGAGAGAGAGAGAGAGAGAGAGAGAGAGAGAGAGAGAGAGAGAGAGAGAGAGAAATGAGAGAGAGTAAAGGCCAGCAGACAACCGATTTACATTTATATCGCAGTAAGCTCATTCAAATGTCACATTCAATTACCACCTATTTTCAGTTACCACATACCTTCAATTATCACATACCGTCAATTATTGCATATATTCAATTATCACATACCGTCAATTATTGCATATATTCAATTATTACGTACCATTAGTTACTGCATATGTTCATTTATCACATACCATCAATTATTGCATATATTCAATTATCACATACCGTCAATTATCACACCTAATTATCATATATTCAATTATCACATACCCTCGATTATCACATATTCAATTATCACATACCCTCGATTATCACATATTCAATTATCACATACCCTCGATTATCACATTCAATTATCACATACCCTCGATTATCACATATTCAATTATCACATACCCTCGATTATCACATATTCAATTATCACATACATTCAGTTATCACATACATTGAACCAAAAAACTGAAACATGGACTACAACAACGGCAGTACAATAACACAAGACATAATTCGCAACACAGAAGTGTTAACACCTGGTTTAATCCACAATAAATCCTCTGGTGTTCCAGGAACGGGTAACGTTAAAGCCGGATTCTAAAATTATACGTTCGTAAACATCAGCCTCTCCTTACAGTAGTCTTAAAAAATGGCCGTTGGCGTAGATTTGTGAATTTCTGGGTTTGGTTTAGATATATATATTTTTTTCTGCATGTCTGTGTTTTATAGCAGAATTGGTGGGTAACTCTCGTGTAATATATCGTCAGCCTGACTTAATCTTTCTCTATATATAACTGTTAGGTCGCTCACACTATCCTCTCTCTATCCGTGTCCCTCTTTCTCTGTCTCTTTCTTTGTCTGTCTGTCTGTCTCTTTTTCTCTCTTTCCTGTTCAGTTTCAGATTGAATTATGTGGTCGTGGCTTCAAAACTGATGATTACCGGTCTATGATGAAAGGACGGAGGATCGAACATTCACAGCTCCTTGCTCAGAATATCCCAGAGTAACAACAGTACCTGGAGGAAACAGCAGATAATCAGGCTCGATTCGAGGAAATGAATGGAAGTAGCAATTCTTTGAAATAAGAGCCCTTCACTGGCACCATGGCGCTCTTGAAGGGACTGGTGCTCAAGGGTCTCGAAGATGAGACTTGGAACTCTTGTTGCAAGTCTGCAAAAAGCCGGTCTGGTCGGGACTGCAACTGCGTGTGGGCGTTCGAGAGCAGTATCACAGACACCAGGAAGTCAAACTGCATCGCTGGGCCTTCAGTGGCTCAGGTTTATTGATGTCTGCCTTGAATTGGAGCCGCCATGAATAATATTATCATGGGAAATAAGGAGGACACGAGCGTCCGTCGTGCTCACACCAGCGTCCGTCGCCTGCCTGCTGGTCAGGTCAGATGCACGCCAGCGTCCGTCCCTTGCTGGCTGGGTCAGACACACACACCAGCGTCGGGTCAACACGGAAACTGCGGTGAAATTGTTAATGGCTCTGAGAGCTTCAAACGTTTAGGATTGTTTACGTGAAACTGATGACTTGCTATTTGACCTGCGAAGACCAGTTGTTTGTCCTGTGAAGGCCAGTTGTTTGACCTGTGACGACCAGTTGTTTGACCTGCAAAGACTAGTTGTTTGACCTGTGAAGATCTGTAAAGAACAGTTGTCTGACTTGTGAAGACCAGTTGTGACCAGTTATTTCACCTGTAAAGACCAGATGTTTGACCTGTAAAGACCAGATGTTTGACCTGTAAAGACCAGTTGTTTGACCTACAGTACCTATTACCTGAGCCTGACTTACCATGACACAGAACTTTAAAAACACCATTACACTGTTGGTTACGTAGAGGTTAGCATATGTTCACATACACGTACACTATGCAAGGGATACCGCACGTTCGCATATACACATATATTGTGCAGGAACAGCGTTCTTTCGCATATTACACCTACGATATACAAGAACTATCGTACGTTGACAAGATACACAAACAGCCATGCACCCACCCATTATCCTTCAAATTCCTAGGAAGGCCTATCAACCTAGCCTTGGTCTCCTCCTCCTCCTCCTGCCTACTCCTTGGCCTCCACACCATGATCCATATGGGTTTAGTGCTTCCCCCGCCATTAATATAATAATAATACAATGCACACCATAGTGTCACTCGCCTGGTCTAGAGGTGTGAGGTGACGGGTCTGCCGTTGAGGAAGGCGTCATCCCTCGGTATCAGCGGTCTTATGGTGGCGGAGAGTGGCACTATGATCTCCCTAACGCAACCGTCATTCGACTCCAGCTCCCGGGCCTGCTTGGCGGCCCTGCTGCGCCTGGAGGATCCCCCGCGCCTCCTGGGGAACATGGAGTTCTCAGCCGCCAGGCGTTGTTGATGTCCTTCCTGGCGGCGCAGGTGCAGGCCTTTAGGAAGCTCTTCTTGAAGTTCTCGCTGAGGAAGGCGTAACAAGATGGGGTTGATGGCCGAGTTGATGTAGGAGAGTGAAGAGGAGATAAGAAAGAAGATGATCATGACCCGACTCTGCACCTGCTTGGGCATACTGAAGGTGAGGATGAGTTGCAGCACCCAGTAGGGCAACCAGCACAACACATAGACGGTGATCACCGTCAGTACCAGCTTCGTCACCTTCCTGTGGCTCTTCCTCTTCTTCGACTTCGACTTGGGTCCAACGGTCTTGAGTTTAAGAATGACTAAAGTGTAGAATATGAAGATGAGAGCGAAAGGGCAACCAAAGCCAAAACGAAGGCGTAGATGGTGAAGACAGTGTGGCCGTTGACCCCGACAGCATCCGGCCAGTAGATGTTACAGCTGGCCTGTCCGTTGCTGTCATTAAGAATATTGGAATACATGAAGACGGGAATTATCATAAGAGCGGAGATCATCCAGGCTGTAAGAGATACCAGTTTGGAGATCATGGCGTACGGAACTTAGGGGCGCTGATGGGGTGGCAGACGGCTATGTAGCGGTCAGCGCTCATAATGGTCAGGAAGAGAGAACTAGTGAACTGATTTAGCGATGTCGTGATCATGAAGAGCTTGCACATGACGAAGCCAAAGGGCCAGTACTCCATGGCTGTCGTGGTCATGAGGAAGGAATCCCCACGACGAAGAGCATGTCAGCAATGGCCAAGTTGAGGATGTAGAGATTAGTGACCGTCTGCATCTTGGAGAACCTGGCGACGACGTAGATGACGAGAGAGTTGCCGCACAGACCCAGGAAGAAAGCCAGCGCCAGGAAGACGAGCGTCATCCTCTGCACCGTCTCGTTCAGGATGGGGAACACCCGACCATCGAACACCTCCCCGCTGCAGTTGGTGCCGTTGAATCCCTCCGTCCAGTTGAGGAAGGAACAGTTAAGAGGCACCAGGTCCAGATAGACCAGGCTCATGTTGCTGTCGTACATGGTATGACTTCCCTCAGATGTCATCATGGGAAAAACAACTCCTTCACTTCTCCCTGTGATATTGCAACGCTGGTATGACCCTTGTGGGTTTGGCGCTTAGTTTTGATTGTAATAATAATTCCTTTGATATCAACGGTGGTAAGCGTGACTGGAAAGAGACCAGGCCTCGTTTAGCGGACTGGAAAGAGAGACCAGACCTCGTTTAGCGGACTTAATCACTCCTTCCCCAGAAGAAATTTATTTTGATTCCGGTGAAGGGTTCTTTATCCAAGAAATCTAATAAATCCTCCTCTTAATTCCATCAAACCTTGACCATCTTATCTATCCCCAATAATAATAATAATAATAATAATAATAATAATAATAATAATAATAATAAATAATCTACCATTCCTTGGTCTGAATGGACCACACAAATTTGGCACTTGCTGAAATATGTTACACTTCTCTCGTTGGTTCGTTACGCTCTTCACGTTTTTTCGTTACACTTTCCTCGTTGTTTCGTTACACTATGATGATTCGTTACACTTTCCCCGTTGTTTCGTTACACTCTTTTTGTTGATTCGTTCACGTTCCCCGTTGTTTTGTTACACTTTCCCCTTTGTTTGGTTACACTCCTCCCGTTGATGCGTCACACGCTACACTTGATGCGTTATTGTCAGGAATGTAATTAATTTTGTGCAAGCGCCCAATATTCTCGCGGTAAAGTAGCGTGTGAGGCCTGACACAATTTCACTGTCAGTTGAAAAGAGGTCAAGTCACTTTCTGGTTCGTTGTAGACGAACTCTGGGGGACCTGTAAAACCTGACCCATAGAAGGGATGTCCGGTCACTTCAGGTCACTTGCAGAGGATGTCTGAGGACTTCCGGGACCTGACTAGTAGCAGAAGGGAACGTTACAGAGGGCAGCGGGGGACTTGTAACACCTGGCTAATTGTAGAGGGAGCAGGTCATTTCCTGGCTGGTTGCGGAGGGTGTGTGGTGATTTCCAGGACCTGACCTCCGCTTCACCAACCTAGAAAAAAAAACAAATTGATACGTCAGGGAGGATGTGAGGAGTTCACGCCAATGTGTATTTGTGTGTATGGTGTGCTTATGTGTATGTGTGTGTATGGTGTGTTTATGTGTATGTGTGTATGGTGTGCGTATGTGTATGGCGTGCGTATGTGTATGGTGTGCCTATGTGTATGTGTGTATGGTGTGCGTATATGTATGTGTGTATATGGTGTGCATATGCGTGTGTATGGTGTGTGTATGTGTATGTGTGTGTATGGTGTCCGTATGTATATGGTGTGCGTATGTGTATGGTGTGCGTATGTGTGTGTATGGTGTGCGTATGTGTGTGTATGGTGTGTGTGTGTGTATGTTTATGGTGTGCATATATGTATGCGTATGATATGTGTATGTGTACGTTTGTTCCTGTGTGCTCCTGTATGTGTGTTGCATGCATTTGCTTGAGTGGTTGTATGTATGTATTTGTGTATATGGTTTAGAAAGACACGTAAGCAAACACTATAACATATTTATTAGAAAACGTTTCGGTCCTGGGACCTTGATAACTTCTAACATACAGAGGTAGAAAGACATTATATATATAGGTGGAGAGTGAGGTGTGACGCACGTGACCTGAGGAATGTCATAAGAACATGAGAATGGAGGAACACTGTAGAAGGCCTACTGGCCCATGCGAGGCAGGTCCTTATCAAAACAACCTCTACCTATGATGAGGACGGGTAGACGATGAAATCATGTGACTCCTGTGTTGTTGGGTTGGTGCTGCTTAAGTATCATGTATGCCAATGTTTTTGAAATTTTGTGTTTGCTTACGTGTCTTTCTAAACCAACTTGTCGGTATTTATTACCAAGGTTTATACCATTTGTGTATATACACCACTCGGTGTATATACAATGAGAGATATACACGTCTCACTATATATATATATATACAGAGAGCTACAGACCTCTCGGAGTATATACACTAAGATAAATCAAATACACACTAAGAGATATACACCTCTCAATGTATGTACATACACACTCCCTGTGTAAATAACAGCGATGCAGTTACTGTTTACAATGTATCAATATTTTTACAACGGTGATGTACAGAACTAAATTGTGGCTTACCTAATGGCCAATTTATCCTCATAGATCTGCTAAAAACCTCAAAAATACCACACCAGCGTTTGATGGTTAGTTTTGCTATAGTTCATTGATTTTAACCATTTTCGGGAGGATTTTCAAAATTGCTTAAAAATCACACCAGGGATACCATAACAACCTATAACAGTGTTTGTTTATACACAACCTTAAACCATACACGTAGAAAAATGGCGCTGGGGATGTTGTTGTTGTTGTGTTTTAAGGGCTACGACTGCTTATATTCCCTGAGTTCCGAACTCTGACTCGCAAAATGAGTTAATATGGGTATCAAAGCTTATTTATTCCTTGGGTAGCATCGAGAAATGTGTTGGTTAAATATTTTTGTTTACTGGGTTTGTGTTTGTGAAGGACCTGCCTAGTATGGTCCGGTAGGCCTGCTGCAGTGTGTTGAAGTGTTGGTTTGGCTCCCCGGGACCCAGACTGTCCCCGGGGCTCAGACTGTCCCCGGGGCCCAGACTGTCCCCGGGGCCCAGACTGTCCCCGGGGCCCAGACTGTCCCCGGGGCCTAGACTGTCCCCGGGGCCCAGACTGTCCCCGGGGCCCAGACTGTCCCCGGGGCCCAGACTGTCCCCGGGGCCCAGACTGTCCCCGAGGTCCCGATTGTCCCCGAGGGCCCAGAATGTTCCCCTGGCCCAACTTTCCCCCGGGGCCAGACTGTCCCCGGGCCCAACTTCCCCCGAGGCCCACTGTCCCCGGCCCAACTGTCCCCGGGCCTCAGACTGTCCCCGGGCCCAGACTGTCCCGGGGCCCGAGAGGAATATTTATAAATGAGACATTTGGGTAGCCATATTCTAGAAACGTTTCCTCTTCTACTTTCTTCTCTCTCACCTACCCTGCCCTTCTCTACCCTGCCATGCCCACCCCTGCTCTCCTCTCCCCTGTCCTCACCTACCCTGCCCTTCTCCTTTCCCTGCCATGCCCACCCCTGCCTCCTCTCCCCCTGTCCTCACCTACCCTGCCCTTCTCTACCCCTGCCATGCCCACCCCTGCTCTCATCTCCCCTGTCCTCACCTACCCTGCCCTTCTCTACCCTGCCATGCCCCCCCTGCTCTCCTCCCCCCCCTGTCCTCACCTACCGCCCTTCTCTACCCTGCCATGCCCCCCCTGCTCTCCTCTCCCCTGTCTTCACCTACCCTGCCCTTTTCTACCCTGTCCCTGTCCTCCCCTGCTCTTTCCCCTCCCCTGTCCTCACCTACCCTGCCCTTCTCTAAACCCTGCCATGCCCTCCTCTGCTCTCCTCTCCCCTGTCCTCACCTACCCTGCCCTTCTCTACCCTGCCATGCCCTCCCCTGCTCTCCTCTCCCCTGTCCTCACCTACCCTGCCCTTCTCTACCCTGCCATGCCCACCTCTGCTCTCCTCTCCCCTGTCCTGTCCTCACCTACCTGCTGCCTTCTCTACCCTGCCATGCCCTCCCCTGCTCTCCTCTCCCCTGTCCTCACCTACCCTGCCCTTCTCTACCCTGCCATGCCCTCCCCTGCTCTCCTCTCCCCTGTCCTCACCTACCTGCCCTTCTCTACCCTGCCATGCCCCTCCCTGCTCTCCTCTCCCCTGTCCTACCACCTGCCCTTCTCTACCCTGCCATGCCCTCACCCTGCTCTCCCTCCCTCCGTCCTGCCCTCTCTGCCCTTCCCTGCCCTCCCTGCCTCCCCTGCCTCTCCCTGTCCTCACCTACTGCCCTTCTCACCTGCCATGTCCCTCCCTCTCCCCTCCCTGCTCACCTGCCCTCCTTCCCCTGGCCTCCCCTGCTTCCCCTGCCTCCCCTGCCCTCTCTCCCTCCCCTGCCTTCCCCTGCCTTCCTCCTGCGCTTCCCCTGCCTTCCCTGCCTTCCCCTGCCCTTCCCTGCCTTCCTCTGCCCTCCCTGCCTCCCCTGCCTTCCCCTGCCTTCCCCTGCCTCCCCTGCCTCCCCTGCCTTTCCCCTGCCTTCCTCTGCCCTCCTGCCTCCCGCCTCCCTCCCTCCCCTGCCTTCACCTCCTGCCCTCCCCTGCCTTCCCCTGCCTTCCCCTCCTCCCCTCCTCCCCTGCCTCTCCCCTGCTTTTCCCCTGCCTTCCCCTGCCTTCCCCTGCCTCTCCCCTGCTCCCTCCTCCCCTGCCTTCCCCTGCCTTCCCCTGCCTTCCTCTCTGCCCTCCCCTGCCTTCCCCTGCCCCTCCTTCCTGCCCTCCCTGCCTTCCCCTGCCTTCCCCTGCCTCCCTGCCCTCCCCTGCTTCCCCTGCCTTCCCTGCCTCCCCCTGCCCTCCCCTGCCCTTCCCTGCCTCCCTCCCTCCCCTGCCTTCCCCTGCCCTCCCTGCCTTCCCCTGCCTCCCCTGCCTTCCCTGCCTTTCCCCCTGCCTTCCCTGCCTCCCCTGCCCTCCCCTGCCTCCCCTGCCCTCCCTGCTTCCCCTGCCCTCCCCTGCCTCCCCTGCTTTCCCCTGCCTTCCCCTGCCCTCCCCTGCCTCTCCCCTGCCCTCCCTGCCTCCCTCCCTCCCTGCCCCCTGCCTTCCCCTGCCTTCCCCTGCCCTCCCCTGCCCTCCCCTGCTTTCCCCTGCCTTCCCCTGCCTCCCCTGCCCTCCCCTGTCCTCCCGCCCTCCCCTGCCTTCCCCTGCCTTCCCCCTGCCCTTCCCCTCCTTCCCCTGCCTTCCCCTGCCTCCCTGCCTCCCCTGCCTTCCCCTGCCCTCCCCTGCCTTCCCCTGCCTCCCCTGCCTTCCCCTGCCTCCCTGCCCTCCCCTGCCCTTCCCCTGCCTCCCTCCCCTCCCTGCCTTCCCCTGCCCTCCCTGTCCCTTCCCCTGCCCTCCCCTGCCCTCCCCTGCCTCCCTGCCTCCCCTCCCCCCTGCCTTCCCTGCCTCCTGCCTTCCCCTGCCTCCTGCCTCCCTGCCCTCCCCTGCCTTCCCCTGCCCTCCCTGCCCTTCCCCTGCCCTCCCCTGCCTCCCCTGCCCTCCCCTGCCCTCCCCTGCCCTCCCCTGCCTTCCCCTGCCCTCCTCCCTCCCTGCCCTCCCCTGCCTTCCCCTGCCCTCCCCTGCCTTCCCTGCCCCCCTGCCTCCCCTGCCCTCCCCTGCCCTCCCTGCCTTCCCCTGCCCTCCCCCTGCCCTCCCCTGCCCCTCTCCCTGCCCTCCCCTGCCTTCCCCTGCCCTCCCCTGCCCTCCCCTGCCCTCCCCTGCCTCCCTGCCTCCCCTGCCCTCCCCTGCCTCCCTGCCCTCCCCTGCCTTCCCCTGCCCTCCCCTGCCTTCCCCTGCCCCTCCCCCTGTTCCCCTGCCCTCCCCTGCCCTCCCCTGCCCTCCCCTGCCTTTCCCTGCCCTCCCCTGCCTTCCCCTGCCCTCCCCTGCCTCCCCTGCCCTCCCCTGCCTTCCTCTGCCCTCCCCTGCCTCCCCTGCCTTCCCCTGCCCTTCCCCTGCCCTCCCTGCCCTCCCCTGCCTTCCCCTGCCCTCCCCTGCCTTCCCCTGCCCCCCCTGCCCTCCCCTGCCTCCCCTGCCTTCCCCTGCCCTCCCCTGCCTTCCCATGCCCTCCCCTGCCCTCCCCTGCCCTCCCCTGCCTTTCCCCTGCCCTCCCCTGCCTCCCCTCCCCTCCCCTGCTTCCCCTGCCTCCCCTGCCCCCTCCTGCCCTTCCCCTGCCTTCCCCTGCCTTCCCCTGCCTTCTCCTGCCTTCCCCTGTCTTCCCCTGCCTTCCCCTGCCTTCCCCTGCCTTCCCCTGCCTCCCCTGCCTTCCCCATGCCCTCCCCTGCCTTCCTCCTTCAACATTTTTTCGACTTTTTGCCCTGAAATGTAATTCCCCCTGTTCCCTGAGTTCCCTGGGTGTCCCTGAGTGTCCCTGCGGGTGTGACCCTGAGTTCCCGATGTGCCCTTGCTCCCCTGAGCTTACCCTGATGGTGTCCCTGATTTCCCCTGCGGGCGTAAATAAACTCAGTTTGACAACATTTGTATTAAGGGACTTTTATATTGTTGGGGTTGATTGAAAGGTGTAAAGGTGTTGGGGTTATGGTGCCTCCCCGTGTGACCCTGAGGGTGTGACCCTGAGGGTGTGACCCTGAGGGTGTGACCCTGAGGGTGTGACCCTGATGGTGTGACTCTGAAGGTGTGACTCTGAGGGGGTGTTGTGACTCTGAAGGTGTGACCCTGAGGTGTGGGGTGACTCTGAAGGTGTGACTCTGAGGGTGTGACCCTGATGGTGTGACTCTGAAGGTGTGACCCTGAGGGTGTGACCCTGAGGGTGTGACCCTGAGGGTGTGACCCTGAGGTGTGACCCTGAGGGTGTGACTCTGAGGGTGTGACCCTGATGGTGTGACTCTGAGGGTGTGACTCTGAGGGTGTGACCCTGATGGTGTGACTCTGAAGGTGTGACTCTGAGGGTGTGACCCTGAGGGTGTGACTCTGAGGGTGTGACTCTGAGGGTGTGACCCTGAGGGTGTGACCCTGAGGGTGTGGCCTTGATGGTGTGACCCTGAGGGTGTGACTCTTAGGGAGTGACCCTGGAGGGGGAGTGATATTACTCCAAACTTTATTTCAAGCAACAGATCGACTGTTTCTCAGCAAGCTGAGATGTCCAAAATAGAAAATATTCAGAATCAACCAATCAATCAATTAATCAGTCAATCAGTCAGTCAGTCAGTCAGTCAGTCAATCAATCAGTCAGTCAGTCAATCAATCAGTCAGTCAGTCAGTCAGTCAGTCAGTCAGTCAGTCAGTCAGTCAGTCAGTCAATCAATCAGTCAGTCAATCAATCAGTCAGTCAGTCAGTCAGTCAATCAATCAGTCAGTCAGTCAATAGTTTCATTTCCAGAAGGTTTATGTAAATGATCCAGTAAAGGGCTTGAAGTTCACCCTGGTGTACTGTCCACCACCACAACACAAACTCACCTCAGCAGGTCTCCTGCAACTCTGCATGGAATGTTACCTTGTACACACTTTAGCAGTACATAGCATCCCATTACACCAGTGACTATGAGAGGGAAGGTTCAGCTGGTACATCGCTCCAGGACCCACACCTTAATGATAAAGATTTTCCAGCACAAATGTAACATTTACCATTAGTACATCAAGTAAATTTTGTAAAACCGGATTTGAAACAGTTAGAATTGCTAAATTTATTAAGAAACTACAAACTCTGTGAGATATTTGCAAATGTTTGTATTAGTTTGAGAATATTGTTGACAGTTCCAGCTACAGTAGCGTCAGCAGAAAGATCTTTTTAGCAAATTCAGACTTATCAAAAACTTGTTAAGTAAGACACATGTGCAACAGTTAGGTATCTTTATTTCGAAACGTTTCGCCTACACAGTAGGCTTCTTCAGTCGAGTACAGAAAAGTTGATAGAAGCAGAAGATACTTGAAGACGATGTAATCAGTCCATCACCCTTAAAGTTTTGAGGTGGTCAGTCCCTCAGTCTGGAGAAGAGCATTGTTCCGAAGTCTGAAACAATATTGTTTCAGACAATGGAACAATACTCTTCTCCAGACTGAGGGACTGACCACCCTCAAAACTTTAAGGGTGATGGACTGATTACATCGTCTTCAAGTATCTTCTGCTTCTATCAACTTTTCTGTACTCGACTGAAGAAGCCTACTGTGTAGGCGAAACGTTTCGAAATAAAGATACCTAACTGTTGCACATGTGTCTTACCTAACAACCTGTCGGTATTTTATACCATTTTAATGTTCAAAAACTTGTTAGTCTGCTATGTCTCAAACCCGACTTGTTGATTTAGTAAGACTGAGTATTGAATCAAACATTGCCAGAAAAATTGATTTTGATGTTGTTATTAGATATTTTGTAGACAAAAAAAGCCAGAAAAGCTCTTTCAATTATTAGTCTAAGTAAATATTAAACTTTTAAGGATTTATCTCACTTTGAAAGAATTTATTAAACGTTTAAAATTTTAGGTCAACAAAACTTTTTCAAAATCTATAAACTATATGCATAAAGTATGTGTCATCTGGTCATTCTGCTACGCAGAAAATAAAATATTTATCAAAATTTACCAATGGTTTTACTAGACTTCAAATTCTCAATTTTGAGAGAAGCCTCAGCCTGTCCCCAGGGGCCCCACAGCAGCTTTGTTCCACCTCGTAAAATTTCTTTTAGAGGCCCTGACACCAGGTGTCTCCACTCATCCCTCATGCCTGCAGTGAGGCGGTGGCCTCCAGCCATCTCCTCATTGCAACTTCAAGAAATGCCAGGTTTCACATGTGAACATAAGAAAGACGGAACACTGCAGCAGGCCTACTGGCCCATGCGAGGCAGGTCCAATTCTCCCACCGGCTTAAGGCAATGCCTTAACCTAGTCAGGTCAGTCACATTCACTTAAGGGAGGAGCACGGCAACTGACCTAGTAGCACAAGCTAGTCAGGTCCAAATCACACCCACCCACACCCACTCATGTATTTATCCAACCTATTTTTATAACTACACAACGTCTTAGCTTCTATGACAGTACTCGGGAGTTTCTTCCACTCATTCACAACTCTATTACCAAACCATGCAAAAATGCTAAACTATAGTGTTTTGACGCATTACTCTTCTGGCATCCATCGACGTACTTCTTTCTTTCCTCAGACTCTTCAAAACACCAGTTATATTCTTATTTGCGTGTGGATTTTCCTAATCTTTTATACATCCTTTGCGAGTCCTGGTTGTGGAACGGGTCGCTGGAGCGGTGACCGCGGAACATCCTCCAGGTAGGTAGATCCATCTCCCCCACACATCCTCCAGGTAGGTAGATCCGTCTCCCCCACACATCCTCCAGGTAGGTAGATACATCTACCCCACACATCCTCCAGGTAGGTAGATCCATCTGCCCCACACATCCTGCAGGTAGGTAGATCCATCTCCCCACACATCCTCCAGGTAGGTAGATCCATCTCCCCCACACATCCTCCAGGTAGGTAGATCCGTCTCCCCCACACATCCTCCAGGTAGGAAGATCCATCTCCCCCACACATCCTCCAGGTAGGTAGATCCATCTCCCCCACACATCCTGCAGGTAGGTAGATCCATCTCCCCCACACATCCTCCAGGTAGGAAGATCCATCTCCCCCACACATCCTCCAGGTAGGTAGATCCATCTGCCCCACACATCCTCCAGGTAGGTAGATCCATCTGCCCCACACATCCTCCAGGCAGGTAGATCCATCTCCCCCACACATCCTGCAGGTAGGTAGATCCATCTCCCCCACACATCCTCCAGGTAGGTAGATCCATCTCCCCCACACATCCTCCAGGTAGGTAGATCCATCTGCCCCACACATCCTCCAGGCAGGTAGATCCATCTCCCCCACACATCCTGCAGGTAGGTAGATCCATCTAGCTCACACATCCTCCAGGCAGGTAGATCCATCTCCCCCACACATCCTGCAGGTAGGTAGATCCATCTCCCTCACACATCCTGCAGGTAGGTAGATCCATCTGCCCCACACATCCTCCAGGTAGGTAGATCCATCTCCCCACACATCCTGCAGGTAGGTAGATCCATCTCCCCCACACATCCTCCAGGTAGGCAGATCCATCTCCCCCACACATCCTCCAGGTAGGTAGATCCATCTCCCCCACACATCCTGCAGGTAGGTAGATCCATCTGCCCCACACATCCTCCAGGTAGGTAGATCCATCTCCCCCACACATCCTCCAGGTAGGTAGATCCATCTGCTCCACACATCCTCCAGGTAGGTAGATCCATCTCCCCCACGCATCCTCCAGGTAGGTAGATACATCTGCCCCACACATCCTCCAGGTAGGTAGATCCATCTCCCCCACACATCCTCCAGGCAGGTAGATCCGTCTCCCCCACACATCCTCCAGGTAGGTAGATACATCTACCCCACACATCATCCAGGTAGGTAGATCCATCTGCCCCACACATCCTCCAGGTAGGTAGATCCATCTGCCCCACACATCCTCCAGGTAGGTAGATCCATCTGCCCCACACATCCTCCAGGTAGGTAGATCCATCTGCCCCACACATCCTCCAGGTAGGTAGATCCATCTGCCTCACACATCCTCCAGGTAGGTAGATCCATCTGTCCCACACATCCTGCAGGTAGGTAGATTCATCTCCCCACACATCCTCAAGGTAGGTAGACCCACCTGCCCCACACATCCTCCAGGTAGGTAGATCCATCTCCCCCACACATCCTGCAGGTAGGTAGATCCATCTCCCCCACACATCCTCCAGGTAGGTAGATCCATCTCCCCCACACATCCTCCAGGTAGGTAGATCCATCTGCCCCACACATCCTCCAGGTAGGTAGATCCATCTGCCCCACACATCCTCCAGGCAGGTAGATCCATCTCCCCCACACATCCTGCAGGTAGGTAGATCCATCTCCCCCACACATCCTCCAGGTAGGTAGATCCATCTCCACCACACATCCTCCAGTAGGAAAGATCCATCTGCCCCACACATCCCTCCAGGCAGGTAGATCCATCTCCCCCACACATCCTGCAGGTAGGTAGATCCATCTAGCTCACACATCCTCCAGGCAGGTAGATCCATCTCCCCCACACATCCTGCAGGTAGGTAGATCCATCTCCCTCACACATCCTGCAGGTAGGTAGATCCATCTGCCCCACACATCCTCCAGGTAGGTAGATCCATCTCCCCCACACATCCTGCAGGTAGGTAGATCCATCTCCCCACACATCCTCCAGGTAGGCAGATCCATCTCCCCCACACATCCTCCAGGTAGGTAGATCCATCTCCCCCACACATCCTGCAGGTAGGTAGATCCATCTGCCCCACACATCCTCCAGGTAGGTAGATCCATCTCCCCCACACATCCTCCAGGTAGGTAGATTCCATCTGCTCCACACATCCTCCAGGTAGGTAGATCCATCTCCCCCACGCATCCTCCAGGTAGGTAGATACATCTGCCCCACACATCCTCCAGGTAGGTAGATCCATCTCCCCCACACATCCTCCAGGCAGGTAGATCCGTCTCCCCCACACATCCTCCAGGTAGGTAGATACATCTACCCCACACATCATCCAGGTAGGTAGATCCATCTGCCCCACACATCCTCCAGGTAGGTAGATCCATCTGCCCCACACATCCTCCAGGTAGGTAGATCCATCTGCCCCACACATCCTCCAGGTAGGTAGATCCATCTGCCCCACACATCCTCCAGGTAGGTAGATCCATCTGCCTCACACATCCTCCAGGTAGGTAGATCCATCTGCCCCACACATCCTCCAGGTAGGTAGATCCATCTCCCCACACATCCTCCAGGTAGGTAGATCCATCTGCCCCACGCATCCTCCAGGTAGGTAGACCCATCTCCCCCACACATCCTCCAGGTAGGTAGATTCATCTTCCCCACACATCCTCCAGGTAGGTAGATCCATCTGCCCCACACATCCACCAGGTAGGTAGATTCATCTCACCACACATCCTCAAGGTAGGTAGATCCATCTGCCCCACACATCCTCCAGGTAGGTAGATCCTTCTCCCCCACACATCCTCCAGGTAGGTAGATCCATCTGCTCCACACATCCTCCAGGTAGGTAGATCCATCTCCCCCACACATCCTGCAGGTAGGTAGATCCATCTGCCCCACACATCCTCCAGGTAGGTAGAGCCATCTCCCCACACATCCTCCAGGTAGGTAGATACATCTACCCCACACATCATCCAGGTAGGTAGATCCATCTGCCCCACCCATCCTCCAGGTAGGTAGATCCATCTGCCCCACACATCCTCCAGGTAGGTAGATCCATCTGCCCCACACATCCTCCAGGTAGGTAGATCCATCTGCCCCACACATCCTCCAGGTAGTTAGATCCATATGCCTCACACATCCTCCAAGTAGGTACATCCATCTGCCGCACACATCCTCCAGGTAGGTAGATCCATCTCCCCACACATCCTCCAGGTAGGTAGATCCATCTGCCCCACGCATCCTCCAGGTAGGTAGACCCATCTCTGCCACACGTCCTCCAGGTAGGTAGATCCATCTGCCCCACACATCCTCCAGGTAGGTAGATCCATCTGCCCCACACATCCTCCAGGTAGGTAGATCCGTCGCCCCCACACAACCTCCAGGTAGGTAGATCCATCTCCCCAAACATCCTCCAGGTAGATAGATCCGTCTCCCCCACACATCCTCCAGGTAGGTAGATCCATCTCCCCCACACATCCTCCAGGTAGGTAGATCCATCTCCCCCACACATCCTCCAGTAGGTAGATCCATCTCCCCCACACATCCTCCAGGTAGGTAGATCCATCTGCCCACACATCCTCCAGGTAGGTAGATCCATCTCCCCCACACATCCTCCAGGTAGGTAGATCCATCTGGTCCACACATCCTCCAGGTAGGTAGATCCATCTCCCCACACATCCTCCAGGTAGGTAGATCCATATGCCCCCACATCCTCCCAGGTAGGTAGATCCATCTGCCCCACACATCCTCCAGGTAGGTAGATACATCTCCCCACACATCCTCTAGGTAGGTAGATCCATCTCCCCCACACATCCTCCAGGTAGGTAGATACATCTCCCCACACATCCTCCAGGTAGGTAGATCCATCTGCCCCACACATCCTCCAGGTAGGTAGATACATCTCCCCACACATCCTCCAGGTAGGTAGATCCATCTCCCCCACACATCCTCCAGGTAGGTAGATACATCTTCCCACACATCCTCCAGGTAGGTAGATCCGTCTCCCCCACACATCCTGCAGGTAGGTAGATCCATCTCCCACACACATCCTGCAAGTAGGTAGATCCATCTCCCCCACACATCCTCCAGGTAGGTAGATCCATCTGCCCCCACATCCTCCAGGTAGGTAGTTCTATCTCTCCCACACATCCTCCAGGTAGGTAGATACATCTCCCCATATATCCTCCAGGTAGGTAGATACATCTCCCCACATATCCTCCAGGTAGGTAGATACATCTCCCAACACATCCTGCAGGTAGGTAGATCCATCTGCCCCACACATCCTCCAGGTAGGTAGATCCATCTGCCCCACACATCCTCCAGGTAGGTATATACATCGCCCCACACATCCTCCAGGTAGGTAGATCCATCTGCCCCACACATCCTCCAGGTAGGTAGATCCATCTGCCTCACACATCCTCCAGGTAGGTAGATCCATCTGCCCCACACATCCTCCAGGTAGGTAGATCCATCTCCCCACACATCCTCCAGGTAGGTAGATCCATCTGCCCCACGCATCCTCCAGGTAGGTAGACCCATCTCCCCCACACATCCTCCAGGTAGGTAGATTCATCTTCCCCACACATCCTCCAGGTAGGTAGATCCATCTGCCCCACACATCCACCAGGTAGGTAGATTCATCTCACCACACATCCTCAAGGTAGGTAGATCCATCTGCCCCACACATCCTCCAGGTAGGTAGATCCTTCTCCCCCACACATCCTCCAGGTAGGTAGATCCATCTGCTCCACACATCCTCCAGGTAGGTAGATCCATCTCCCCCACACATCCTGCAGGTAGGTAGATCCATCTGCCCCACACATCCTCCAGGTAGGTAGAGCCATCTCCCCACACATCCTCCAGGTAGGTAGATACATCTACCCCACACATCATCCAGGTAGGTAGATCCATCTGCCCCACCCATCCTCCAGGTAGGTAGATCCATCTGCCCCACACATCCTCCAGGTAGGTAGATCCATCTGCCCCACACATCCTCCAGGTAGGTAGATCCATCTGCCCCACACATCCTCCAGGTAGTTAGATCCATATGCCTCACACATCCTCCAAGTAGGTACATCCATCTGCCGCACACATCCTCCAGGTAGGTAGATCCATCTCCCCACACATCCTCCAGGTAGGTAGATCCATCTGCCCCACGCATCCTCCAGGTAGGTAGACCCATCTCTGCCACACGTCCTCCAGGTAGGTAGATCCATCTGCCCCACACATCCTCCAGGTAGGTAGATCCATCTGCCCCACACATCCTCCAGGTAGGTAGATCCGTCGCCCCCACACAACCTCCAGGTAGGTAGATCCATCTCCCCCAAACATCCTCCAGGTAGATAGATCCGTCTCCCCCACACATCCTCCAGGTAGGTAGATCCATCTCCCCCACACATCCTCCAGGTAGGTAGATCCATCTCCCCCACACATCCTCCAGGTAGGTAGATCCATCTCCCCCACATCTCCTCCAGGTAGGTAGATCCATCTGCCCACACATCCTCCAGGTAGGTAGATCCATCTCCCCCACACATCCTCCAGGTAGGTAGATCCATCTGGTCCACACATCCTCCAGGTAGGTAGATCCATCTCCCCCACACATCCTCCAGGTAGGTAGATCCATATGCCCCACACATCCTCCAGGTAGGTAGATCCATCTGCCCCACACATCCTCCAGGTAGGTAGATACATCTCCCCACACATCCTCTAGGTAGGTAGATCCATCTCCCCCACACATCCTCCAGGTAGGTAGATACATCTCCCCACACATCCTCCAGGTAGGTAGATCCATCTGCCCCACACATCCTCCAGGTAGGTAGATACATCTCCCCACACATCCTCCAGGTAGGTAGATCCATCTCCCCCACACATCCTCCAGGTAGGTAGATACATCTTCCCACACATCCTCCAGGTAGGTAGATCCGTCTCCCCCACACATCCTGCAGGTAGGTAGATCCATCTCCCACACACATCCTGCAAGTAGGTAGATCCATCTCCCCCACACATCCTCCAGGTAGGTAGATCCATCTGCCCCACATCCTCCAGGTAGGTAGTTCTATCTCTCCACACATCCTCAGGTAGGTAGATACATCTCCCCACATATCCTCCAGGTAGGTAGATACATCTCCCCACATATCCTCCAGGTAGGTAGATACATCTCCCAACACATCCTGCAGGTAGGTAGATCCATCTGCCCCACACATCCTCCAGGTAGGTAGATCCATCTGCCCCACACATCCTCCAGGTAGGTATATACATCGCCCCACACATCCTCCAGGTAGGTAGATCCATCTGCCCCACACATCCTCCAGGTAGGTAGATCCATCTGCCCCACACATCCTCCAGGTAGGTAGATCCATCTGCCCCACACATCCTCCAGGTAGGTAGATACATCTCCCCATATATCCTCCAGGTAGGTAGATCCATCTCCCCCACACATCCTGTAGGTAGGTAGATCCATCTCCCCCACACATCCTGCAGGTAGGTAGATCCATCTCCCCCACACATCCTCCAGGTAGGTAGATCCATCTGCCCCACACATCCTCCAGGTAGGTAGATCCATCTCCCTCACACATCCTGCAGGTAGGTAGATCCATCTGCCCCACACATCCTCCAGGTAGGTAGATCCATCTGCCCCACACATCCTCCAGGTAGGTAGATACATCTCCCCACACATCCTCCAGGTAGGTAGATCTATCTCCGCCACACGTCCTCCAGGTAGGTAGATCCATCTGCCCCACACATCCTCCAGGTAGGTAGATCCATCTGCCCCACACATCCTCCAGGTAGGTAGATCCGTCGCCCCCACACAACCTCCAGGTAGGTAGATCCATCTCCCCCAAATATCCTCCAGGTAGGTAGATCCGTCTCTCCCACACATCCTCCAGGTAGGTAGATCCATCTCCCCCACACATCCTCCAGGTAGGTAGATCCATCTCCCCAACACATCCTCCAGGTAGGTAGATCCATCTCCCCCACACATCCTCCAGGTAGGTAGATCCATCTGCCCCACACATCCTCCAGGTAGGTAGATCCATCTCCCCCACACATCCTCCAGGTAGGTAGATCCACCTGGTCCACACATCCTCCAGGTAGGTAGATCCATCTCCCCCACACATCCTCCAGGTAGGTAGATCCATCTGCCCCACACATCATCCAGGTAGGTAGATCCATCTGCCCCACACATCCTCCAGGTAGATAGATACATCTCCCCACACATCCTCTAGGTAGGTAGATCCATCTCCCCCACACATCCTCCAGGTAGGTAGATACATCTCCCCACACATCCTCCAGGTAGGTAGATCCATCTGCCCCACACATTCTCCAGGTAGGTAGATACATCTGCCCCCACATCCTCCAGGTAGGTAGATCCATCTCCCCCACACATCCTCCAGGTAGGTAGATACATCTCCCCACACATCCTCCAGGTAGGTAGATCCGTCTCCCCAACACATCCTGCAGGTAGGTAGATCCATCTCCCACACACATCCTGCAAGTAGGTAGATCCATCTCCCCGACACATTCTCCAGGTAGGTAGATACATCTGCCCCCACATCCTCCAGGTAGGTAGTTCTATCTCCCCCACACATCCTCCAGGTAGGTAGATCCATCTGCCCCACACATCCTCCAGGTAGGTAGATCCATCTGCCCCACACATCCTCCAGGTAGGTAGATACATCTCCCCACATATCCTCCAGGTAGGTAGATACATCTCCCCACATATCCTCCAGGTAGGTAGATACATCTCCCAACACATCCTCCAGGTAGGTAGATCCATCTGCCCCACACATCCTCCAGGTAGGTAGATCCATCTGCCTCACACATCCTCCAGGTAGTTATATACATCGCCCCACACATCCTCCAGGTAGGTAGATCCATCTGCCCCACACATCCTCCAGGTAGGTAGATCCATCTGCCCCACACGTCCTCCAGGTAGGTAGATCCATCTGCCCCACACATCCTCCAGGTAGGTAGATACATCTCCCCACATATCCTCCAGGTAGGTTGATCCATCTCCCCCACACATCCTGTAGGTAGGTAGATCCATCTCCCCCACACATCCTGCAGGTAGGTAGATCCATCTCCCCCACACATCCTCCAGGTAGGTAGATCCATCTGCCCCACACATCCTCCAGGTAGGTAGATCCATCTCCCCCCACACATCCTGCAGGTAGGTAGATCCATCTGCCCCACACATCCTCCAGGTAGGTAGATGCATCTGCCCCACACATCCTCCAGGTAGGTAGATACATCTCCCCACACATCCTCCAGGTAGATAGATCCATGTCCCCCACACATCCTCCAGGTAGGTAGATACATCTCCCCACACATCCTGCAGGTAGGTAGATCCATCTCCCCCACACATCCTGCAGGTAGGTAGATCCATCTCCCCCACACATCCTGCAGGTAGGTAGATCCATCTGCCCCACACATCCTCCAGGTAGGTAGATCCATCTCCCCCACACATCCTCCAGGTAGTTAGATCCATCTGCCCCACACATTCTCCAGGTAGGTAGGTCCATCTTCCTCACACATCCTGCAGGTAGGTAGATTCATCTCCCCCACACATCCTGCAGGTAGGTAGATCCATCTCCCCCACACATCCTGCAGGTAGGTAGATCCATCTCCCCCACACATCCTGCAGGTAGGTAGATCCATCTCCCCCACACATCCTGCAGGTAGGTAGATCCATCTCCCCCACACATCCTCCAGGTAGGTAGATCCATCTCCCCCACACATCCTGCAGGTAGGTAGATCCATCTCCCCCACACATCCTGCAGGTAGGTAGATCCTTCTGCCTCACACATCCTCCAGGTAGGTAGATCCATCTCCACCACACATCCTCCAGGTAGGTAGATCCATATCCCCCACACATCCTCCAGGTAGGTAGATCCATCTCCCCCACACATCCTGCAGGTAGGTAGATCCATCTCCCCCACACATCTTGCAGGTAGGTAGATCCATCTCCCCCACACATCCTGGAGGTAGGTAGATCCATCTCCCCCACACATCCTGCAGGTAGGTAGATCCATCTCCCCCACACATCCTCCAGGTAGGTAGATCCATCTCCCCCACACATCCTGCAGGTAGGTAGATCCATCTCCCCCAAACATCCTGCAGGTAGGTAGATCCATCTGCCCCACACATCCTGCAGGTAGGTAGATCCATCTGCCCCACACATCCTGCAGGTAGGTAGATCCATCTCCCCCACACATCCTCCAGGTAGGTAGATCCATCTCCCCCACACATCCTCCAGGTAGGTAGATCCATCTCCCCCACACATCCTGCAGGTAGGTAGATCCATCTGCCTCACACATCCTCCAGGTAGGTAGATCCATCTCCACCACACATCCTCCAGGTAGGTAGATCCATCTCCCCCACACATCCTCCAGGTAGGTAGATCCATCTCCCCCACACATCCTGCAGGTAGGTAGATCCATCTGCCTCACACATCCTCCAGGTAGGTAGATCCATCTCCCCCACACATCCTCCAGGTAGGTAGATCCATCTCCCCCACACATCCTCCAGGTAGGTAGATCTATCTCCCCCACACATCCTGCAGGTAGGTAGATCCATCTCCCCCACACATCCTCCAGATAGGTAGATCCATCTCCCCCACACATCCTCCTGGTAGGTAGATCCATCTCCCCCACACATCCTGCAGGTAGTTAGATCCATCTGCCTCACACATCCTCCAGGTAGGTAGATCCATCTCCCCCACACATCCTCCAGGTAGGTAGATCCATCTCCCCCACACATCCTCCAGGTAGGTAGATCCATCTCCCCCACACATCCTGCAGGTAGGTAGATCCTTCTGCCTGACACATCCTCCAGGTAGGTAGATCCATCTCCCCCACACGTCCTCCAGGTAGGTAG
Organism: Cherax quadricarinatus; assembly: GCF_026875155.1. NCBI lineage: Eukaryota > Metazoa > Arthropoda > Malacostraca > Decapoda > Parastacidae > Cherax > Cherax quadricarinatus. Next base: position 48,893,085 of record NC_069421.1, read on the forward strand.
ATCCATCTCCACCACACATCCTCCAGGTAGGTAGATCCATCTCCCCCACACATCCTGCAGGTAGGTAGATCCATCTCCTCCACACATCCTCCAGGTAGGTAGATCCATGTGCCCCACACATCCTCCAGGTAGGTAGATACATCTCCCCCACACATCCTGCAGGTAGGTAGATCCATCTCCCCACACATCCTGCAGGTAGGTAGATCCATCTCCCCCACACATCCTGCAGGTAGGTAGATCCATCTCCCTCACACATCCTGCAGGTAGGTAGATCCATCTCCCCCACACATCCTGCAGGTAGGTAGATCCATCTCCCCCACACAATCCTGCAGGTAGGTAGATCCATCTCCCTCACACATCCTGCAGGTAGGTAGATCCATCTCCCCCACACATCCTGCAGGTAGGTAGATCCATCTCCCCCACACATCCTGCAGGTAGGTAGATCCATCTCCCCCACACATCCTGCAGGTAGGTAGATCCATCTCCCCCACACATCCTGCAGGTAGGTAGATCCATCTCCCCACACATCCTGCAGGTAGGTAGATCCATCTCCCCCACACATCCTGCAGGTAGGTAGATCCATCTCCCCCACACATCCTCCAGGTAGGTAGATCCATCTCCCCCACACATCCTGCAGGTAGGTAGATCCTTCTGCCTCACACATCCTCCAGGTAGGTAGATCCATCTCCCCCACACATCCTCCAGGTAGGTAGATCCATCTCCCCCACACATCCTGCAGGTAGGTAGATCCATCTCCCCCACACATCCTCCAGGTAGGTAGATCCATCTCCCCCACACATCCTGCAGGTAGGTAGATCTATCTCCCCCACACATCCTGCAGGTAGGTAGATCCGTCTCCCCAACATCCTGCAGGTAGGTTAGATCCATCTCCCCCACACATCCTGCAGATAGGTAGATCCATCTCCCCCACACATCCTGCAGGTAGGTAGATCCATCTCCCCCACACATCCTGCAGGTAGGTAGATCCATCTCCCCCACACATCCTGCAGGTAGGTAGATCCATCTCCCCCACACATCCTGCAGGTAGGTAGATCCATCTCCCCCACACATCCTGCAGGTAGGTAGATCCATCTCCCCCACACATCCTCCAGGTAGTTAGATCCATCTGCCCCACACATTCTCCTGGTAGGTAGGTCCATCTTCCTCACACATCCTGCAGGTAGGTAGATTCATCTCCCCCACACATCCTGCAGGTAGGTAGATCCATCTCCCCCACACATCCTGCAGGTAGGTAGATCCATCTCCCCCACACATCCTGCAGGTAGGTAGATGCATCTCCCTCACACATCCTGCAGGTAGGTAGATCCATCTGCCTCACACATTCTCTCTCAAATACCTCAGTATATTCACTTGCTCAATGTTACTTTCCTATCTACCGCCCAATATTTCACGTCAAAGATATTATCTTACTCTCGTCGTTTTGTTCGTTTCGGATGTTCATTTAAACTTTCTTCTTTTACACAGTTTCCTAAATTCCTCTCCCAAAGCGTGAGACTCTTAAATCTAAAGTCGCAAGTCTAACGTCGCAGGTCTAACGTCGCAGGTCTAATGTCGCAGGTCTAACGTCGCAGGTCTAACGTCGCAGGTCTAACGTCGCAGGTCTAACGTCGAGGTCTAACGTCGCAGGTCTAACGTCGCAGGTCTAACGTCGCAGGTCTAACGTCGCAGGTCTAACGTCGCAGGTCTAACGACACTTTTCAAGACAGATCTACGGTAATGCAGTGGAAAATCTAGCCAAATCCTGACCATTTTTTATTGAATTCTTTGAGACTGAATTATTAACACAGACTTTACTTCTGGATCAGTTATGGTCGCCATACACAAAGGAGAATAAAGCTTACGACGATATTTCGGTCCGACTTGGACACTTTACAAAGTCACACACTATGACTATGTAAATGGTCCAAGTCAGACCGAAACATCGTCATAAGCTCCTCTCTCCTACATGGCGGTATACTTGCATTGTTCCAGTCAAGGTATTGTGCCTTTTTTGTTCTATATGACTTTTCCGGTCGTCCAAAATTACAAATAACATTTCGAGAACTTCCTCGGCAAACGAAATCATTTTTAACCTTCCAACAAAGTCGAGCACAATGGGAAAGACAAAGTGATCTTCCTTACTTAAAGTTTTAATGGCGGCTTCTCACGTTATCAATAACAGATAAAAATATCTGTAGTGATGTCAGTTTTTATTTTTCTTCTCTTCTTTTTTTAGAAACGTTGTCTCAGTAACGTTGTCTCAGTAACGTTGTCTCAGTTACGTTGTCTCAATAACGTTGTCTCAGTAACGTTGTCTCAGTAACGTTGTCTCAGTAACGTTGTCTCAGTAACGTTGTCTCAGTAGCGTTGTCTCAGTAACGTTGTCTCAGTAACGTTGTCTCAGTAACGTTGTCTCAGTTACTTTGTCTCAGTTACGTTGTCTCAGTAACGTTGTCTCAGTAACGTTGTCTCAGTAACGTTGTCTCAGTAACGTTGTCTCAGTAACGTTGTCTCAGTAACGTTGTCTCAGTAGCGTTGTCTCAGTAGCGTTGTCTCAGTAACGTTGTCTCAGTAACGTTGTCTCAGTAACGTTGTCTCAGTTACGTTGTCTCAGTAACGTTGTCTCAGTAACGTTGTCTCAGTAACGTTGTCTCAGTAACGTTGTCTCAGTTACGTTGTCTCAGTAACGTTGTCTCAGTAACGTTGTCTCAGTAGCGTTGTCTCAGTAACGTTGTCTCAGTTACGTTGTCTCAGTAATGTTGTCTCAGTAGCGTTGTCTCAGTAACGTTATCTCAGTAACGTTGTCTCAGTAAAGTTGTCTCAGTAGCGTTGTCTCAGTTACGTTGTCTCAGTAACGTTGTCTCAGTAGCGTTGTCTCAGTAACGTTGTCTCAGTAACGTTGTCTCAGTAACGTTGTCTCAGTAACGTTGTCTCAGTAACGTTGTCTCAGTAACGTTGTCTCAGTAACGTTGTCTCAGTTACGTTGTCTCAGTAACGTTGTCTCAGTAACGTTGTCTCAGTAACGTTGTCTCAGTAGCGTTGTCTCAGTAACGTTGTCTCAGTTACTTTGACTCAGTTACGTTGTCTCAGTAACGTTGTCTCAGTAACGTTGTCTCAGTTACGTTGTCTCAGTAACGTTGTCTCAGTAGCGTTGTCTCAGTAATGTTGTCTCAGTAGCGTTGTCTCAGTAACGTTGTCTCAGTAACGTTGTCTCAGTAACGTTGTCTCAGTAGCGTTGTCTCAGTAACGTTGTCTCAGTAATGTTGTCTCAGTAGCGTTGTCTCAGTAACGTTGTCTCAGTAACGTTGTCTCAGTAACGTTGTCTCAGTTACGTTGTCTCAGTTACGTTGTCTCAGTAATGTCTCAGTAGCGTTGTCTCAGTAACGTTGTCTCAGTAACGTTGTCTCAGTAACGTTGTCTCAGTAACGATGTCTCAGTAACGTTGTCTCAGTAACGTTGTCTCAGTAACGTTGTCTCAGTAACGTTGTCTCAGTAACGTTGTCTCAGTAACGTTGTCTCAGTTACGTTGTCTCAGTAACGTTGTCTCAGCAACGTTGTCTCAGTAACGTTGTCTCAGTAGCGTTGTCTCAGTAACGTTGTCTCAGTTACTTTATCTCAGTTACGTTGTCTCAGTAACGTTGTCTCAGTAACGTTGTCTCAGTTACGTTGTCTCAGTAACGTTGTCTCAGTAGGGTTGTCTCAGTAACGTTGTCTCAGTAGCGTTGTCTCAGTAACGTTGTCTCAGTAACGTTGTCTCAGTAGCGTTGTCTCATTTACGTTGTCTCAGTAACGTTGTCTCAGTAGCGTTGTCTCAGTAACGTTGTCTCAGTAACGTTGTCTCAGTAACGTTGTCTCAGTAACGTTGTCTCAGCAACGTTGTCTCAGTAACGTTGTCTCAGTAACGTTGTCTCAGTAACGTTGTCTCAGTTACGTTGTCTCAGTAACGTTGTCTTAGTAACGTTGTCTCAGTAACGTTGTCTCAGTAGCGTTGTCTCAGTAACGTTGTCTCAGTAGCGTTGTCTCAGTAACGTTGTCTCAGTAACGTTGTCTCAGTAACGTTGTCTCAGTTCCGTTGTCTCAGTAACGTTGTCTCAGTAACGTTGTCTCAGTAACGTTGTCTCAGTAGCGTTGTCTCAGCAACGTTGTCTCAGTTACTGTGTCTCAGTTACGTTGTCTCAGTAACGTTGTCTCAGTAACGTTGTCTCAGTAACGTTGTCTCAGTAACGTTGTCTCAGTAACGTTGTCTCAGCGACGTTGTCTCAGTAACGTTGTCTCAGTAACGTTGTCTCAGTAACGTTGTCTCAGTTACGTTGTCTCAGTAACGTTGTCTCAGTAACGTTGTCTCAGTAACGTTGTCTCAGTAGCGTTGTCTCAGTAACGTTGTCTCAGTAGCGTTGTCTCAGTAACGTTGTCTCAGTAACGTTGTCTCAGTAACGTTGTCTCAGTTACGTTGTCTCAGTAACGTTGTCTCAGTAACGTTGTCTCAGTAGCGTTGTCTCAGTAACGTTGTCTCAGTTACTTTGTCTCAGTTACGTTGTCTCAGTAACGTTGTCTCAGTAACGTTGTCTCAGTTACGTTGTCTCAGTAACGTTGTCTCAGTAGCGTTGTCTCAGTAATGTTGTCTCAGTAGCGTTGTCTCAGTAACGTTGTCTCAGTAACGTTGTCTCAGTAACGTTGTCTCAGTAGCGTTGTCTCAGTAACGTTGTCTCAGTAATGTTGTCTCAGTAGCGTTGTCTCAGTAACGTTGTCTCAGTAACGTTGTCTCAGTAACGTTGTCTCAGTTACGTTGTCTCAGTTACGTTGTCTCAGTAATGTTGTCTCAGTAGCGTTGTCTCAGTAACGTTGTCTCAGTAACGTTGTCTCAGTAGCGTTGTCTCAGTAACGTTGTCTCAGTAACGTTGTCTCAGTAGCGTTGTCTCAGTAACGTTGTCTCAGTAACGTTGTCTCAGTAACGTTGTCTCAGTTACGTTGTCTCAGTTACGTTGTCTCAGTAATGTTGTCTCAGTAGCGTTGTCTCAGTAACGTTGTCTCAGTAACGTTGTCTCAGTAACGATGTCTCAGTAACGTTGTCCCAGTAACGTTGTCCCAATAATGTAGTCCCAGTAATGTGGTTCCATTAACGCACCAATCACAATGTCCCAGTAACGTTGTCCCAATAACGTTGTCCCAATAATGTGGTCCCAGTAACGCGGTCCAAGTAACGTACCAATAACATTGTTCCAGTAACGTTGTCCCAATAATGTGGCCCCAGTAACGTGGTCCCAGTAACGTACCAATATATTTGTCCCAGTACCTTACTAATAACATTGTCCCAGCAACGTTGTCCCAGTAACGTTGTCCAAGTCAAGTTGTTCCAGTTAAAACGTGTTTTGCAATCTGTGTATTCTGGTGACACAATTAAGAAGAGGAGACAGGTAGATGAGACAGCAGTGAACACCGGCAATGTGGACAACATACGTCTCTCTCTCTCTCTCTCTCTCTATCTCTCTCTCTCTCTCTCTCTCTCTCTCTCTCTCTCTCTCTCTCTCTCTCTCTCTCTCTCTCTCTCTCTCTCTCTCTCTCTCTCTCTCTCTCTCTCTCTCTCTCTCTCTCTCTCTCTCTCTCTCTCTCTCTCTCTCTCTTCCTGGAGGACAAACACGTCATTTTTATCAAGAAATCAAGAGAGATAGAAGGAAAATAATGAGGATGAAACGCAAACAGGAAAGAGGGATTAAAAAGAAAAGGCATCCAAGAAATTCCTACAAAAGAGACGAGAAAACCAAGATAATAAAGAACTATAATTTGGAATAAAATGATTTGGGCATAAAGTCCGCGTGATTCAAGTTGTTTACGCTGAGAGCACTCGGGCAGAAATATTGTGGGAAGCTGATGCATTATGAATTGTGAAAAACTTAGTTTTTAGAACGTGTTGACATGGGCAGAGATGAAATAGATAAATAAAGGAATAGGCAGGGGAAATAAGATAGGACAGCGAAGGCTAGAACCAATTGGAATATTGACTAATGGGAATCAGGAAGATACGGTTTTCAGAAATACAGCCCTGAATCCTCCTCTATCGTTCTCATCCCCTTCTTATCTTCCTCAGTCCCCTTGCATCGTCTTCAGTCCTCTTCCATCTTACTCAATCCCTTTTCATCGTCCTCACCTTCTCCATCGTCCTGAGTCCCCTCCATCACTGATTCAATGAAAAACCAAAGTAGACTGGTTCATCCTCGCAACCATCACCCATGATTATCTAACGCGTATTTAACTCACACCTGACTCCTCCTACATACCCTCCATGCAGAATGGACAGAAGCAAACGATGGAGTAGCACAAAATTCACTTCTGCAACTCAAACTGAGCCTGATACATTGCCTACACACACACTTTCCATATAAGACAGTGAGGAGCATGAGGATTCACTTCTTGGATCCTTACTGTTCCTGATACATTTCCTACACACACCTACATCAGATAGATAAAGAAAACAACTGGAGTATCACAGGATTAACCTCTTGTACCCACACTGTTTCTTCTAACACATGTTAGCTACCACCCAGGTAAATAAGGAGGTCCAGAGGCTTGCTAAAAGCCTAGTTCCTGAACTACGAATGTTGGTATATGATGTCCAGTCAACAGAGTTATATTTAACATCACTAGAATGTCGCAAAACCAGACGGGAGACACGATAGTGACATATAAGATACCAAGAGACAAAGACAGCATTGGCAGATCATCCGAGATCAAATAAAACAGAACAATGGGAAGAAACTAGAATTTCAAATAAGCCAGAGGGACATAAGAGAGACAAGTCCTTCAGTGAGAAACATGAAGACAAAGATACAAGCAATACAGCAAGCTTTAATATAGACAATGTTTCGATCATCATAAAGTCGAATGCCTTGATAAAGCTGACACAGAAATGCTATCTCAATACCAAGCTATGTCTTTGCCTTCATATGTGTTGGGAAGGTACCGTCAGTGTGGGGGGATAGGATAGGGTAGGTAAAGTTTGTCAGGAAACAGGACAACTGTGTTGATCCGCAGCTGAAACTTTTGGTCGTCTGACCGAGGCTTTCCGCTAGCTTACCGATCTATCTCTTTAAAAATGAAGGGTACAGTTATAACCATTGTATGAAAGTAGAGCCTCAGGGTGGTAAAAATTACCCTGAAAGAGAGATAACACAGCACAGGTACCTCTAGCATCCTCTTTGTTTACCAGCGTCACTTGCTGTGATTGGCTTTAAGGGTCACATCGGACCGAGGAATTGGTACTGGTCCGGTACACCAAATGGGATGCCTCAGAAAGGAATGTACTGAAGACCACCTCACTACGTGGAGGCATCAGGAAGGGACGTACTGGAGACCGCCTCAGTACATGGAGGCATCAGAAAAGGACGTACTTAGTACGTACTCAGAGACCACGTCAGTACGTGGAGGCATCAGGAAGGGACGTATTGGAGGTCACCTTAGTACGCGGAGGTATCACTAAGGGACGTACTGGAGGTCACCTTGATACGTGGGTTCAAAATTTAGATATGACAAAGAAATGTCAGTCATCAATAACCCGCATTCACAATATACTGTCTCATAGACCAGCAATCCAAAGAGAGATGGGAGGGTCCGATCTGAGAGAATCCAAAGCTAGGAGGTTGTAAGCTGAGATAAGACTCCTAGCTACTCTAATCTCCTGGGAAAATGGTTGGACGTGAGATGAGCCAGGGCTTGTGGACACTGCAATCTACTAGGAAGTTCTGGAGCTATGAACTGAGCTAAAGCTCACGGACCCACGCACACTCCTAGGAAGCTAGGGAGGATGTGAGATGAGCCAAGACTCTTAGCTACAATATTATCCTGGGAAATGTATTAAATTTGTCGAGAAGAAAAGGGGAGAGTAAGAACAAGGGTGTGGGACAGCATTAAAAACAAAGAAAGAGAAATGAAAATAGAAGATAAAGAGGGAGGCAGCAAATGAAAGGTGACAAGAGGGGAATACAGAAGAAGGCACTGAAGCAGAGGAGAGTATAAAAGGAAGAGAAAAAAAGAAGCGATGCTTAAAGAAAGGGAAGGCTGAAGAGATGGAAGAGGGGTGGGATATAGGGAGAAATGAAGATTTAAGGAAATAAAGAGAGAGAGAGAGACTGATGATACATCAATCTCCCTAAAATGAGAACCTTTGACTTCATTCTCAGACGAAAAATACCTGAGCTGCTTGTCCTCCTTGAAGTCTGGTAACCAAGCAAGGTCGACCTTCAAGTTAACTCGAGAAGGAAGGGAGGAGGAGGTAGGGGGGGAGAGGTGGTTTCCTCCTTCTTCTCTTATAGCCTCAACAATTCCCTCTTTCTTGCAAATATTTCACACACGAGACGTAGAAAGGAGACGAATGATGGTGGCAGTTGCTCCCAGTCTGAGGGAACTATCCTTCTCTTGTTTCTTGAGGCGAAAGTGAACTGACAGATTATGGTGTGTGTGTATGTGTGTGTGTATGTGTGTGTGTGTGTGTGTGTGTGTGTGTGTGTGTGTGTGTGTGTGTGTGTGTGTGTGTGTGTGTGTGTGTGTGTGTGTGTGTGTGTGTGGGTGTGTATGTGTGTGTGTGTGTACTCACCTAATTGTGGTTGCAGGGGTCGAGACACAGCTCCTGGCCCCGCCTCTTCACTGATGGATACTAGGTCCTCTCTCTCTCTGCTTCCAGAGCTTTGTCATACCTCGTCTTAAAACTATGTTTTGTTCCTGCCTCCACTACATCACTTGTTAGGCTATTCCACTTCCTGAGGACTCTATGACTGAAGAAATACTTCCTAGCATCCCTATGACTCGTCTGAGTCTTCAGCTTCCAACTGTGACTCCTTGTTTCTGTGTCCCCTCTCTGGAACAACCTGTCTCTGTCTACCTTATCTATTCCACGCAGTATTTTGTATGTCGTTATCATGTCTCCCCTGCTCCGCCTGTCCTCCAATGTCGTCAGTCCGATTTCCCTCAACCTTTCTTCGTAGGACATACCCCTGAGCTCCGAAAAAAGCCTTGTTGCAAACCTTTGCACTTTCTTTAATTTCTTGACGTGTTTTACCAGGTGTGGGTTCCAAACTGGAGCTGCATACTTCAGTATGGGCCTGATGTACACAGTGTACAGTGTCTTACGATTCCTTACTAAGGTATCGGAACGCTATTCTCAGGTTTGGCAGGCGCCCGTATGCTGCATCAGTTATCTGGTTGATGTGTGCCTCCGGAGACATGCTCGGTGTTATACTCACCCCAAGATCTTTCTCCTTGAGCGAGGTTTGCAGTCCTTGGTCACCTAGTCTATACTCTGTCTGCGGTATTCTTTGCCTTTCTCCGATCTTCATGAATTTGCACTTGACAGGGTTGAATTCAAGAAGCCAGTTGCTGGACCACGTGTCCAGCCTGTCCAGGTCTCTTTGAAGTAATGCCTGGTTCTCATCTGATTTAATTCTCCTCATTAACTTCACATCATCTGCGAACAGGGACACCTCTGAGTCTATCCCTTCCATCATGTCATTCACATATACCAGAAATAGCGCTGGTCCTAGGATCAACCCCTGTGGGACCCCGCTCGTCACAGGTGCCCACTGTGATACCTCATCCCGTACCATGACTCGTTGTTGCCTCCCTGTCAGGTATTCTCTGATGCATTGCAGTGCCCTTCCTATTATACGCGCCTGATCCTCTAGTTTCTGCACTAGTCTCTTATGAGGAACTGTGTCGAAGGCCTTCTTGCAATCCAAGAAAATGCAATCAACCCACCCCTCTCTCTCGTGTCGCACTTCTGTAACTTTGTCATAGAACTCAAGAAGGTTTGTGATACAGGATTTGCCTTCCATGAATCCGTGCTGATTATCGTTTATAATCTTGAACCGTTCCAGGTGCTCCACCACTCTCCTCCTGATAATCTTCTCCATGACTTTGCATACTATACAGGTCAGTGACACTGGTCTGTAATTTAGTGCCTCTTTTCTGTCTCCTTTTGAAGACTGAGAACTACATTTGTGGTCTTCCATACCTCAGGTAGTTGCCCAGTTTCAAGGGATGTGTTGAAGATTGTGGTTAATGGCACACACAGTATATCTGCTCCCTCCCTGAGGACACACGGGGAGATGTTGTCCGGTCCCATTGCCTTTGAGGTATCAAGGTCACTTAGCAGCTTCTTCGCCTCCTCCTCAGTTGTGTGCATATCGTCCAGCACCTGTTGGCCTATTCCCTGTTGGTGTCCCCCTCTGTCCTGTCTTCCCAGAGTCCTTCCTGTCTCCACTGTGAATACTTCCTTAAATCTCCTGTTAAGCTCCTCGCATACCTCTTGATCGTTTCTTGTGAGTTCCCCACCTTCTTTCCTCAGCCTGATCACCTGGTCTTTGACTGTCGTCTTTCTCCTAATGTGGTTAAACAATAGTTTCGGGTCAGATTGTTAGGTAAGACACATATGCAACATATGCAACGGGTCAGACTTGGCTTTCGATGCTATGTCATTTTCATACTGTCGCTGGGCCTCCCTCCTTATCTGTGCATATTCGTTTCTGGTTCTTCGATTAATCTTCTTGTTTTCCTGGTCCTTTGCCTTGTATACCTCTTCCATTCTCTAATGCACTTAGTTTTTGCCTCCCTGCACCTTTGGGTAAACCAAGGACTCGCTTTGGTCTTCCCATTGTTTCTGTTGCCCTTGGGAACAAACACTTCCTCTGCCTCCTTGCATTTTGTTGTTACATATTCATTGACAACTGGGACCTCTTCTATGGCAGAAATGACATGTATGCTAGGGATGGGGTTCACTTATCTAGGTGTGGGGTGGGAGCACTGGCAACTGCAGTGGAGGGAGCAGTTAGGACTTTAAACTAGAAATAGTTAGTGGTATGGGTTTTGGCAGGAAAACAGTGAAGTCCCAGTGTAGTAATATTACGAGTTCTAGGGAAACTAGTAATAATAAGAACGAGATAGATATTGAAAAGCCAGGGACCTTGGGTGATAAGGACAGTAATAGGTTTAGTAGAAAAATAGAAATGAGCAGGAAGGGTAAAGAGAAAGGAGAGTCTTTCAATGTTTATTATGCTAATTGCCGTAGTGCTAGGAATAAGATGGACGAGTGAGATTAGTTGCTAGTGTAGGTAACATTGATGTATTTGCCTTAACTGAGACGTGGTTTAATTCAAAAAGTCGGGACATGCCTGCGGAATGTCATATTCAGGGTTTTAAATTGTTCCAAGAAGATAGAAGTATTGGGAGGGGGGGTGGGGTGGCATTGTATGTCCGAGATCGCTTGAACTGTTGCATAAAAACGGGTATTAAGTCTGAAGTAACACATACAGAGTCTGTTTGGATAGAATTTTCAGAGGGGCATGAAAAACTGATTTTAGGAGTGATATACCGTCCCCCTAACTTAGATAGGGACCAAGGGAAACTACTATGGGAGGAAATTGTTAAGGCCACAAGGCACGATAATGTAGTAATTCTAGGAGACTTTAACTTTAGTCATGTTGATTGGAATTTCTTGACTGGGAATTTAGAATCGTACGACTTCTTAGAAGTATTTCAGGATTGTTTTTTGAAGCAGTTTGTGACAGAACCTACAAGGGGAAATAACCTGCTTGACTTAGTTATGGCAAACAATGAATCCCTTGTTAATAATTTAGAAATTTCAGAGGAACTGGGTGCTAGCGACCACAAATCAATTACATTTAGCATTGAATGGAAGTACGATAGTAGCGATAACTCAGTAACAGTCCCAGATTTTCGCTTAGCAGATTACGATGGGCTTAGAAAACACTTATCATCTGTTTGCTGGGGTAACAAAACTTCAATATACATTTTTTGAACACAATACTGCTGCTCAAAGAGCTTTTTTCCCCATAAAAGAAATTAGATCAAATAGAAATGCCCCAAAAATGGAAAAAAATAGGCCAAATATCTACTAGGGCATAAAAAAGGGGAATTTTTTTAGGTTTTCAAAAAGGGAGGGTCATCTTATGAATCATATATTGACATTAAAGGGACATTAAAAAGGGAAAAAAACTAAAAGGGACTATGAAATTAAATTTGCTGGGGATTCTAAAACTAACCAAAAAGTTTTTTTCCAGGTCATAGAACAAAAGTTTGAGAAAGATAGCCCCTTAAAAAAAAAAACAAGGGGGACCTTACTGACAATGAAAATGAAAAAGTGCTTGATTTTTAAAAAAAATTTTTTTCTCTCATTTTTTACCAGGAAGACCAACAATTCCCGTAATTAATTTTTACAGTGGGCTAGAAGAAGAAAAAAAAAAGTAACATCACATCACTAGGAGATGGTTTTTTTAGGCAGAAAGACAAAATGAAGCAAAATAAGTCGCCGGGGGCCTGATGGGTTTTTTCAAGGGTTCTTAAGGAATGCAAAAAGGAACCTTTAACCATTAACTAATATTTTTTAATTTTTTCTCTTTAAACAGGGGTTTGTCGTATGTGGGAAAATGGCAATGTAACTCCTTTTTGAACATTAAAATTTAAAAAAACCGACAATTGTTAGGTAAGCACAAGCAACAGTTTTGGTACTTTATTTTTAAACGTTTCGCCCCAATAGGGTTCCCAGTCGAGTACAGAAAAGTTTATAGAACGAAGATACTTGAAGACATTTAATCATCCCCTCACCCTTAAAGTTTTGAGGTGGTCAGTCCCTCAGTCTGGAGAAACATTGTTTCCTTGTCTGAAACAATATGAATTGAAGTGACAAACGGGCCTTATAAGTGCCAGGAGGTGAGACTAGGTTTATTTGGGGGGGCAGCCCCTTTTCAAACCCAGCCGTTCCCCACTAGTAGGGTTGTCGAAATAATGGTCTGTACCAATACCCTTTGTTGCAGTGTCGACAAATGAACATTAAAATGGTATAAAATACCGACAGATTGTTAGGTAAGACACATATGCAACAGTTAGGTATCTTATTTTGAAACGTTTTCGCCTACACAGTAGGCTTCTTCAGTCGAGTACAGAAAAGTTGATAGAAGCAGAAGATACTTGAAGACGATGTAATCAGTCCATCACCCTTAAAGTTTTGAGGTGGTCAGTCCCTCAGTCTGGAGAAGAGCCCGATTCTGTCACTTCAACTTCATATTGTTTCAGACAACGGTACAATGCTCTTCTCCAGACTGAGGGACTGACCACCTCAAAACTTTAAGGGTGATGGACTGATTACATCGTCTTCAAGTATCTTCTGCTTCTATCAACTTTTCTGTACTCGACTGAAGAAGCCTACTGTGTAGGCGAAACGTTTCAAAATAAAGATACCTAACTGTTGCATATGTGTCTTACCTAACAATCTGTCGGTATTTTATACCATTTTAATGTTCATTCTGTCAGACACTGCACACAAGGGTATCTTGGTACAGACCATCTACTTCGACAACCTCTACTAGTGAGAACGGCTGGGTTTGAGAAGGACCTGCCCCCCAAATCAACCTACGTCTCACCTCCTGGCACTATATAAGGCCCGATTCTGTCACTTCAACTCATATTGTTTCAGACAACGGAACAATGCTCTTCTCCAGACTGAGGGACTGACCACCTCAAAACTTTAAGGGTGATGGACTGATTACATCGTCTTCAAGTATCTTCTGCTTCTATCAACTTTTCGTACTCGACTGAAGAAGCCTACTGTGTAGGCGAAACGTTTCAAAATAAAGATACCTAACTGTTGCATATGTGTCTTACCTAACAACTCCTATTTTTAAAACAGGGGACAAGTCGTTACCGTCAAATTACCGCCCAATAAGCCTGACCTCAATTGTAGGCAAATTACTAGGTCAATTATAGCTGAGATTATAAGAAGCCATCTTGATAAGCATAGCTTGATTAATGATACTCAGCATGGATTCACAAGAGGCCGGTCTTGTCTAACTAATTTATTAACTTTCTTCAGTAAAGCTTTTGAGGCTGTTGACCACAATAAAGAATTTGATATTATTTACTTAGATTTTAGTAAGGCTTTTGATAGAGTTCCGCACCATAGACTGTTTTAAAGAAAGTGGCAGCTCATGGCATTGGGGAAAAGTGCTCTCGTGGATCGAGTCATGGCTCACTGACAGGAAGCAGAGAGTGTCCATAAATCGGGTTAAATCCGAGTGGGATCTGTAACAAGTGGCGTTCCACAGGGATCAGTCTTGGGCCCTGTTGTTTATTTATAATATAATATAAATGATCTTGATGAGGGAATTACTAGTGATATGAGCAAATTCGCCGATGACACAAAGATAGGTAGGATAATTGATTCAAACGTAGATGTTAGGGAACTTCAGGAGGATTTAAACAAACTCTATTCTTGGTCAGAAAAGTGGCAGATGCAGTTCAATGTAGATAAATGCAAGGTTCTGAAGCTTGGGAGTGCCATAACCCTAGTACTTTATAAATTAAATGATGTAGAACTTAGCCATACAGATTGCGAAAAGGACTTGGGGGTTATGGTGAGCAGCAACCTTAAACCAAGACAGCAATGCCTAAGCGTACGTAATAAGGCAAATAGATTACTGGGATTTATATCAAGAAGTGTAAGCAACAGAAGTTCAGAGGTCATACTGCAGCTTTATACATCATTAGTAAGGCCTCACCTTGATTATGCAGCTCAGTTCTGGTTCCGTATTAAAAAAGGGACATAAATTCGTTAGAAACATTCAGCGTAGGATGACTAATTTAATACATAGCATCGAAATCTTCCTTATGAAGAAAGATTGAAGACTTTAAGTTACATTCACTTGTTAGACGAAGAATGAGGGGAGACCTGATCGAAGTGTATAAGTGGAAGATAGGTATTAATAAAGGGATATTAATAAGGCTTGAGGATGTCTCTCCAAGAAGAACCGCAGTAATGGATTTAAATTAGATAAGTTTAGATTTAGAAAGGACATCGGAAAGTATTGGTTTGGAAATAGGGTAGTTGATGAGTGGAACAGTCTACCTAGTTGGGTTATTGAGGCTGGGACTTTGGGTAGTTTCAAATCTAGGTTGGATAAGTACATGAGTGGGATGGGTTGGATTTGAGTGGGACTTTCACATCAGAGCTTATTTCTTGGGTGGCATTGAAAATTGGGTAGGGCAAATGTTTTGTTAGTGGGATGAATTGTAAAGGACCTGCCTAGTATGGGCCAGCAGGCCTCCTGCAGTGTTCCTCCTTTCTTATGTTCTTATGTTCACTCATACCACCACTACTCACACCACCACCACTATAATAAATAAATAAGTAATCAGCTGATATTACCACTGGGAATCATGGTAACACAGTGGTAAACACCTCCCAGAGCGGAGTGAGGTTCACAGTGGTGAAACTCACTGTGGTAATTCAGTCACTATAGATAATCAAATTTACTGTGGTTAATCTAAGTGATGCAGAAAATATCTTCTACAACTCCATTGCTAACATGTGGCCCAGCTTATGGCATGACCTCCTTCCACTAGTAGTCCCCGCCCCCCTATGACAGTGCCTTCAACTGCTGCACCTCATCACTAACTTTTGCTGGTCACAGTTTACATATAAGAACACAAGAACATAAGAATGTAGGAACACTGCAGAAGGCCTACTGGCCCATACGAGGCAGGTCCTTATCAAAACGACATCTACCTAAAGCTACTCAAGAAATAACTCCCGTACCCCTTGACACCAATCAAACCAAGCCCCTCCCACTCATATATTTGTCCAGTCTCTTCTTAAAGCTACCCAAGGTCCTAACCTTTATTACCCCACTGGGAAGACTGTTCCACGCATCTACAACTCTGTTAGAAAACCAGTACTTACCTATGTCCTTTCTAAATCTAAATTTATCCAACTTAAATCCATTATTCCTGGTTCTTACCTGGTTCGACACCCTCAGTACTTTATTAATGTCTCCCTTGTTTATGCCCGTCATCCACTTATACACTTCACAGCCCCCATGCCTCTGCATCTGAAAAAAATGCTGCGTAGGCGGAACATCCGTGCAAGAGATACCCAGGTATTGCACATGCTTCATTCATCGCCTCGTGAATATTACATACCTTCCACCTAATTAGACTGAGAGTGTGTTGCAGACATCAACACCTGAAGTTTAATATAAATGCTGATCATAGCTTGCAATGACTGAAGTCTGCTAATTGTATTTCAGGGTGGTTATCGTGACATAAATTACCCAGGTGATTCACAAGTCGTAAAATATCATCTGAAAACCCGAAATATACAATAATAATATACATTTTCTATGGACTTTTCATATGATTTTTAAAAAAGTGAAAGTAGTGTTGCGTCATGTCTGGGTGTTTACCTTCGTTATGCTGCAAACTAAATCATAATTATGAAGGTAAAATTCTTAACAATTTTGAATTTTATGTTTTATTAAGTAAAAAATAATTACTGGTGTTGGTGTGTTTGTGGAAATATTGTAAATCTGAGTCATAGAGATTATTATTTTATGTTTATGAGTTGTTAGGTAAGACACATATGCAACAGTCAGGTATCTTTATTTCGAAACGTTTCGCCTACACAGTAGGCTTCTTCAGTCGAGTACAGAAAAATTGATAGAAGCAGAAGATACTTGAAGACGATGTAATCAGTCCATCACCCTTAAAGTTTTGAGGTGGTCAGTCCCTCAGTCTGGAGGAGAGCATTGTTCCGTTGTCTGAAACAATATGAAGTTGAAGTGACAGAATGGGGCTTTATATAGTGCCAGGAGGTGAGACGTAGGTTGCTTTGGGAGGGCAGGTCCCTCTCAAACCCAGCCGTTCTCACTAGTAGAGGTTGTCGAAGTTGATGGTCTGTACCAAGATACCCTTGTGTTGCAGTGTCTGACAGAATGAACATTAAAATGGTATAAAATACCGACAGATTGTTAGGTAAGACACATATGCAACAGTTAGGTATCTTTATTTCGAAACGTTTCGCCTACACAGTAGGCTTCTTCAGTCGAGTACAGAAAAGTTGATACTCGACTGAAGAAGCCTACTGTGTAGGCGAAACGTTTCGAAATAAAGATACCTAACTGTTGCATATGTGTCTTACCTAACAATCTGTCGGTATTTTATACCATTTTAATGTTCATGTTTATGAGTTGTTGAATCCTCGTTCTGAGGTGCCATTTTGGGATGGGACGAACTAATATAAGGCCAGGAGCTGGAGAATTGAGAACAGTACAAGATTCGTCACTGTCGGATTTGGATGGTGGTCAGTGGTCCCAGGATGGCAGTACTTGGGGTCGTGTTTACAGTAAATGGTGGTCAGTGGTCCAAGGATGGCAGCACTTGGGGTCGTGTTTACAGTAGATGGTGGTCAGTGGTCCCAGTATGGCAGCACTTGGGGTCGTGTTTGCAGTAGATGGTGATCAGTGGTCCTAGGACGACAGCACTTGGGGTCGTGTATGTGGTACATGGTGGTCAGTGGTCCCAGGGTGCCAGCACCTGGGGTCGTGTTTGTGGTAGATGGTGGTCAGTGGTCCCAGGATGGCAGCACCTGGGGTCGTGTATGTGGTACGTGGTGGTCAGTGGTCCCAGGATGGCAGCACCCGGGGTCGTGTATGTGGTACATGGTGGTCAGTGGTCCCAGGATGGCAGTACCCGGGGTCGTGTATGTGGTACATGGTGGTCAGTGGTCCCAGGATGGCAGCACCCGGGGTCGTGTATGTGGTACATGGTGGTCAGTGGTCCCAGGATGGCAGAACCTGGGGTCGTGTATGTGGTAGATGGTAGTTAGTAGTCCCAGGATGGCAGAACCTGGGGTCGTGTATGTGGTAGATGGTGGTTAGTAGTCCCAGGATGGCAGCACCCGGGGTCGTGTAAGTGGTACATGGTGGTCAGTGATCCCAGGATGGCAGCACCTGGGGTCGTGTTTGTGGTAGATGGTGGTTAGTAGTCCCAGGATGGTAGCACATGGGGTCGCTAGGAAGGAAGTAACTCTTCGTCCTGACGACTAGACTAGAAGTAACTCTCATTCCTGAAGACTAGACTAGAAGTAACTCGTCCTCCTGACGACTACACTAGAAGTAACTCTTCCTCCTGACGACTAGACTAGAAGTAACTATTCCTCCTGACGACTAGACTAGAAGTAACTCTTCCTCCTGACGACTAGACTAGAAGTAACTCGTCCTCCTGACGACTAGACTAGAAGTAACTCTTCCTCCTGACGACTAGACTAGAAGTAACTCTTTCTCCTGACGACTACACTAGAAGTAACTCTTAATCCTGACGACTAGAATAGAAGTATCTCTCATTTCTGAAGACTAGACTAGAAGTAACTCTTCCTCCTGACGACTAGACTAGAAGTAACTCGTCCTCCTGATGACTAGGCTAGAAGTAACTCTTCCTCCTGACGACTAGACTAGAAGTAACTCTCATTCCTGAAGACTAGGCTAGAAGTAACTCTCCTTCCTGAAGACTTGGCTAGAAGTAACTCTCCTTCCTGAAGACTAGACTAGAAGTAACTCTCCTTCCTGAAGACTAGGCTAGAAGTAACTCTCCTTCCTGAAGACTAGACTAGAAGTAACTCTCCTTCCTGAAGACTAGGCTAGAAGTAACTCTCCTTCCTGAAGACTAGGCTAGAAGTAACTCTTCCTCCTGAAGACTAGGCTAGAAGTAACTCTCCTTTCTGAAGACTAGGCTCGAGGTAACTCTCCTTCCTGAATACTAGGCTAGAAGTAACTCTTCCTCCTGAAGACTAGACTAAAAGTAACTCTTATTCCTGAAGACTAGACTAGAAGCAACTCTCCTTCCTGAAGACTAGGCTAGAAGTAACTCTCCTTCCTGAAGACTAGGCTAGAAGTAACTCTTCCTCCTGAAGACTAGACTAAAAGTAACTCTCATTCCTGAAGACTAGACTAGAAGCAACTCTCCTTCCTGAAGACTAGGCTAGAAGTAACTCTCCTTCATGAAGAAAAGACTAGAAGTAACTCTTCCTCCTGAAGACTAGGCAAGAAGTAACTCTCCTTCCTGAAGACTAGGCTAGAAGTAACTCTCCTTCCTGAAGACTAAGCTAGAAGTAACGCTTCCTCCTGAAGACTAGGCCAGAAGTAACGCTTCCTCCTGAAGACTAGACTAGAAGTAACTCTCCTCCCTGAAGACTAGGCTAGAAGTAACTCTCCCTCCTGAAGACTAGGCTAGCAGTAACTCTTCTTCCTGAAGACTAGGCTAGAAGTAACTCTCCCTCCTGAAGACTAGGCTAGAAGTAACTCTCCCTCCTGAAGACTAGGCTAGAAGTAACTCTCCCTCCTGAAGACTAGGCTAGAAGTAACTGCTCTTCCTGAAGACTAGGCTAGAAGTAACTCTCCTTTCTGAAGACTAGGCTAGAATTAACTCTCCTTCCTGAAAACTAGGCTAGATGTAAGTCTTCTTCCTGAAAACTAGGCTAGAAGTAAGTCTCCCTCCTGAAGACTAGGCTAGAAGTAACTCTTCTTCCTGAAGACTAGGCTACAAGTAAATCTCCCTCCTGAAGACTAGGCTAGAAGTAACTGTTCTTCCTGAAGACTAGGCTAGAAGCAACTCTCCCTCCTGAAAACTAGGCTAGAAGTAACTCTCCTTTCTGAAGACTAGGCTAGAAGTAACTCTTCTTCCTGAAGACTAGGTTAGAAGTAACTCTCTTTCCTGAAGACTAACAAAGAAGTAAGTCTTCTTCCTGAAGACTAGGCTAGAAGTAACTCTACCTCCTGAAGACTAGGCTAGAAGTAACTCTTCTTCCTGAAGACTAGGCCAGAAGTAACTCTCCCTCCTGAAGACTAGGCTAGAAGTAACTCTCCTTCCTGAAGACTAGGCTAGAATTAACTCTCCTTCCTGAAGACTAGGCTAGATGTAAGTCTCCCCCTTGAAGACTAGGCTAGAAGTAACTCTCTTTCCTGAAGACTAGGCTAGAAGGAAGTCTTCTTCCTGAAGACTAGGCTAGAAGTAACTCTCCCTCCTGAAGACTAGGCTAGAAGTAACTCTTCTTCCTGAAGACTAGGCTAGAAGTAACTCTCCCTCCTGAAGACTAGGTTAGAAGTAACTCTCCCTCCTGAAGACTAGGCTAGAAGTAACTCTCTCTCCTGAAGACTAGGCTAGAAGTAACTCTCCCTCTTGAAGACTAGGCTAGAAGTAACTCTCCTTCCTGAAGACTAGGCTAGAAGTAACTCTTCTTCCTTAAGACTAGGCTAGAAGTAACTCTCCTTCCTGAAGACTAGGCTAGATGTAACTCTTCTTTCTGAAGACTAGGCTAGAAGTAACTCTCCCTCCTGAAGACTAGGCTAGAAGTAACTCTCCTTCCTGAAGACTAGGCTAGAAGTAACTCTTCTTCCTGAAGACTAGGCTAGAAGTAACTCTCCTTCCTGAAGACTAGGCTAGAAGTAACTCTCCTTCCTGAAGACTAGGCTAGAAGTAACTCTCCTTCCTGAAGACTAGGCTAGAAGTAACTCTCCTTCCTGAAGACTAGGCTAGAAGTAACTCTCCCTCCTGAAGACTAGGCTAGAAGTAACTCTTCTTCCTGAAGACTAGGCTTGAAGTAACTCTCCCTCCTGAAGACTAGGCTAGAAGTAACTCTCCCTCCTGAAGACTAGGCTAGAAGTAACTCTCCCTCCTGAAGACTAGGCTAGAAGTAACTCTCCCTCCTGAAGACTAGGCTAGAAGTAACTCTCCCTCCTGAAGACTAGGCTAGAAGTAACTCTCCCTCCTGAAGACTAGGCTAGAAGTAACTCTCCCTCCTGAAGACTAGGCTAGAAGTAACTCTTCTTCCTGAAGACTAGGCTTGAAGTAACTCTCCCTCCTGAAGACTAGGCTAGAAGTAACTCTCCCTCCTGAAGACTAGGCTAGAAGTAACTCTCCCTCCTGAAGACTAGGCTAGAAGTAACTCTCCCTCCTGAAGACTAGGCTAGAAGTAACTCTCCCTCCTGAAGACTAGGCTAGAAGTAACTCTCATTCTCACTCGGTTGATTCATCATGTCTTGTAAATGTTTCTAGTATATAGTATTTACCTCTGCCCTTTCCTTCCAACATCCCATTATGTACGAGACTGGAGAACCACTCGAAGAAATACTGAGCTTTGTGATTAACGTGTTTATACATAAATATCCCGCACATAGGAGAAAGAAACTTATGACGACGTTTCGGTTATAATTAAGCAATTAACGTCGTCATAAGTTCCTCTCTCCTAAGTGCAGGTTATTTGTGTATTGTGCCAGTCACGGCACTGTGCCTTTATATTCTTTATTGATGCGATTTATAAGACTCACAACGCTGGTTACGGCTGTTTATTGTGAGGACATTTCGTAAACCGGATACAGAACCCTGTTTCCCCCAAATTTATTTAGGGGACTTAAAATTGAAAAATTGAAATTTTTAATTTTTTTTTCCCCCAAATATAAAAGAAAATTTTGCAACTTGGTTTAAATTAAAAATTAAGCTTGTTTTTTTATTATTTTAAAGTAAGTTTTTTCCCCCTTAATTTTTATTTTTTTGCGTTATAAAAAACGTTGGTTAGGTTTTTTAAAATTTTTTTCCCCAAAATTTTATTTGGGGGGGGGAGGGGAATTATTTTTTAAAAAAAATTTAAAAATTTGAAAATTTTTGTTTAGGACTAAAAAAAACACAAAATTTTCCCCTGTTAAAGGTGCCGTTTTTTTTTTTAAATGAAATTTCAATATTTTTTTTAAAAAAATGTGGGGTTTTTAAATTTTTTTTTTTGGGGGTTGTCAAAAAAGGGGAATTAGGGGTTTTTTTTCCCAAAATTAATTTTTGGGGTTTAACTTTTAAAAAATTTCAACTGCTATCGGGGTTACATAAATGAAAGGGGTTTTGCAACAGTTCCTCTGGGTTTCAACAATGATGGGGGTTTGCAAAAAGCCCCATTTGGGGTTTATCAACAAGGATGGGGGTTTGCAACCCCTTCACCCCGGGGTTTTTAAAAACAATGATAGGGGTTGCAAAAACGTCCACTGGGTTTTTAACAAAAAATGATGGGGGTTTGCAAAAAACGCCACTCGGGGTTACAAAAATTTGAAAAAGGGGTTTGCAAAAACCTCACTTTTGGGTTTTCCCAACTTGATAGGGGTTTCCCAACCCGCTCACTCTGGGTTTAAACAATGATGGGGGTTTTGCAACACGTTTCACTTGGGGATCAAAAAAGTTTTGGGGATTCAACCGCTCACCCTGGGAAATAACAATGATAGGGGTTTGCAACACCCTCACCCCGGGGTTTATAAACCCAATGAAAGGGGTTTTGCAACCCCCTTTCACTCTGGGTTACAAAAAAAATAGGGGTTTGGGAAAAACACGTCACTCTGGGTTTCAAAATGAAAGGGGTTTGAAACACGCTCACTCTGGGTTATCAAAAAAGATAGGGGTTGCAACACCTCACTCTGGGTTATCAACAATGATGGGGGGTTTTCCCAACAGGGTCACGGGGGTTATCAACAAAAAAAGGGGTTTTTGGGCAACCCCTCAATCGGGGTTTCAAAAATGATGGGGGTTTGCAACACCTCACTCTGGGTTAAAAACCAAAGATGGGGGTTTTGGGCAACACGCCCCATCGGGGTTATCAACAATGAAGGGGTTTTGCAACACGCTAAACTCGGGGGGTTTTTCAAAAAAGATGGGGGGTTTGCAACACGCTCACTTTTGGGTTTAAATCAACAATGATAGGGTTTGAAACACGCTCATTTCCGGGGTTTAAAACAATGTGGGGGTTTTGGCAACACCCACTCTGGGTTTCAAAAATGATAGGGGTTTGCAACCGCCACTCTGGGTTATAAACAATGATGGGTTTGCAACACGCTCCCCCTGGGTTATAAAAAATGATAGGGGTTTTGCAACACGCTCACTTGGGTTTCAAAAATGATGGGGGTTTTTGAAAACACGCTCACTCGGGTTTTAACAATGATGGGGGTTTTTTGGAACAGGGCTCACTCTGGGTTATCAAAAATTTATGGGGGTTTGCAACACGCTCACTCGGGGTTATCAACAATGTTTGGGGTTTGCAAAAAACGCCCCAACCTGGGTTTTTTCAACAATGATGGGGGGTTGAACACGCCCCTCTGGGTTTTTAACAATGAAAAGGGGTTTGCAACACGTTTCCTCGGGGTTAAATAAACCCAATGTTTGGGGATTTTTTAAAACCCGCTAAATCTGGGTTTTTAAACAATAAAGGGGGTTTGCAACACGCTCACTCGGGGTTTTTAAAAACAAAAAATAGGGGTTTGCAACACGCTAAATCGGGTTCCAACAAGGGTGGGGGTTTTTGGGCAACCCCTCTCACTCTGGGTTTTCAAAAATTGGGGGGGTTTTTGCAACCCCGCCCCACTCGGGTTTTTTAAAACAATGATAGGGGTTTTTTGCAAAAAAACCTTTACTCTGGTTTTTAAACAATGTTTGGGGTTTGAAAACACGCTAAATCTGGGT
Organism: Cherax quadricarinatus; assembly: GCF_026875155.1. NCBI lineage: Eukaryota > Metazoa > Arthropoda > Malacostraca > Decapoda > Parastacidae > Cherax > Cherax quadricarinatus. Next base: position 48,916,407 of record NC_069421.1, read on the forward strand.
TTTCAAAAATGAAGGGGATTCAACACCTCACTCTGGGGTTTTTAACCAAGGGATAGGGGTTTGCAACAGGCTAAATTTTGGTTATCAAAAAAGTTGGGGGTTTTTTGCAACACGTCACGGGGGTTTATAAAACAAAAAAGGGGGGTTTGCAAACCCTCACTTGGGTTATTAACATTTTTTTGGGTTTAACCGTCACCGGGGTTTTTTTAAAAAATTGATGGGGGGTTTTCAACACGCTAAATTCCGGGGTTATCAACAATGTTAGGGGTTTGCAACACCTCACTCTGGGTTTTTTAAAAAATGAAAAGGGGTTTGAAACACGTCCCTTTTTGGGTTTTTAAAAAAGATAGGGGTTTGAAAACACGCTCACTCTGGGTTTTAACTTTGATGGGGTTTGAACACCCCCACTCGGGGTTTTTAAAAATTAAAAGGGGTTTTTTGCAACACGCTCACTCTGGGTTTCAAAAATTATGGGGGTTTTGCAACACCTCACTCTGGGTTTTTAACAATGATAGGGGTTGGGCAAACCCCGCTCCCCGGGTTTTTAACCAATGATGGGGGTTTGCAACACGCTCCTTTGGGTTATCAACAATGATGGGGGTTTGCAACACGCTCATTTCTGGGTTTTTAAAAAAAGGTTTGGGGTTTGCAACACGTCCTCGGGGTTATTAAAAATGATGGGGGTTTGCAACCCTTTTCACCTGGGTTTTTAACAATGAAAGGGGTTTGCAACACGTCACTCTGGGTTATAAAACAATGGGGGGGGTTTGGTTTTTCCCAACACCTCACTCGGGTTAAAAAATTTGATGGGGGTTTTGCAAAAACGCTCATTTCGGGTTTTAACAAGATGGGGGTTTGCAAACGCCCTCGGGGGTTTAAAACAATAAAAGGGGGTTTGAAAACACGCCACTGGGGGTTATCAACAAAAAAATGGGGGTTTTGGGAAACACCGCTCACTCTGGGTTATTAACCCCCAATTTGGAAAAAGGGGTTTGCAACCGCTCACCGGGGTTTTAATTAAAAAATTTGGGGGTTTTTCCCAAACACGCTCACTTTTGGGTTATAAAACAATGATAGGGGTTGCAAAAACGCTAAACTCGGGGTTTTTAAAAATTTATGGGGTTTTGCAACACGTCACCTGGGTTTATTTAAACAATAAAGGGGGGTTTGCAACACGCCCCACTCTGGGTTTTTAACAAGGGAATGGGTTTGAAAACCCTCACTCTGGGTTATAACAATGATGGGGGTTTGAAAACACCCCAAAACTCTGGGTTTATCAAAAAATGATAGGGGTTTGAAAACACGCTCACTCGGGTTTTTAACCCAATGATGGGTTTTTTGGGCAAACACGCTCACTTTTGGGGTTTTATCAACAATGATAGGTTTTGCAACCCTCATTTGGGGGTTAAAACAATGGGGGGATTGCAACACGCTCACTCTTTTTTAACAACAAAAAGGGGGTTTTTGAAACCCACGCCACTCTGGTTATCAAACAAGATGGGGGTTTGAAACCCACGCTCCCCGGGGGGTTTTTAACAATGATAGGGGTTTGCAACCCTCACTTTTGGGTTATAAACAATGAAAGGGGTTTTGCAACCCTAACTCGGGTTATCAACAAGGTTAGGGGTTTGCAACACGTCACTCGGGTTTTTAAAAATTTGATAGGGTTTTTAAAACCGCTCACTCGGGGGTTTTAAAACAATGATAGGGTTTGCAACACGCTCACTCGGGTTTTTAAACAATAAAGGGGGTTTTTTGCAAACGCCCCACTCGGGTTTTTAACAATGATGGGGTTTTTGCAACACCTCACTCTGGGGTTACAACAATGATGGGGGTTTTGAAACCCACCCTAAATCGGGTTTAAAACTAAAGGGGGTTTTGCAACCGCTCCTCTGGGTTTCAACAATAAAAGGGGTTTGAAACACGCTCATTTCGGGGGTTTATTAACAATGATGGGGTTTTTGAAAAACACGCTCACTCTGGGTTTTTAACAAATATGGGGTTTTGGGCAAAAACCGCTCACTCGGGGTTAAATCAACAATGAGGGGGGTTTTTGAAAACACGCTCCCTGGGGGTTTATCAAAAATTGATGGGGGTTTTGCAAAAAACGCTCACCCCGGGGTTTTTAACAATGAAAGGGGTTTTGCAACCGCTCACTCGGGGTTTTTAAACAATGATAGGGGTTTGCAACACGCTCACTCGGGTTACAAAAATTGATATTGAAGTTTGGGGCCCCAAAAAACCCCCACGCTCACCTGGGTTTTTAACAATGAAAGGGGTTTGAAAACACGTTTCACCCCTTGGTTTAACAATAAATGGGGGTTTGAAAACCCCTTTCACTCCGGGTTTTTAAAAAAGATGGGGGTTGGTTTGCAACACGCCCCACTCGGGTTTTAACAATATGGGGGTTTTTGCAACACCTCATTTTGGGGGTTTTTAACCCAAAAAATGGGGTTTTGCAACACCTCACCCTGGCGGTTTTTTACAATGATGGGGGTTTGCAACACGCTCACTCGGTTATAAAAATAAAAGGGGGTTTGCAAAAAATTTTCAGATTTTGGTTTTTTTCATCCCCCCGGGTTTTTTAAAGAAAAAAAAATTTTTGAATAACTCGGGTTTAAGTTATTGACATTTGTTTTAAATTTTTGGGAAAAGAGTAATAATGGGAGTGTCTGATTTTTTCACAAAAATATTGGGGGGAATGTTTTTTTCCCTTTTAAATTCATAGATTTTTTTTCCATTTTGTTTTTATTGATTCTTATTCCCCCAAAAAAGGGCCCAAAAAAAAAAAAAAAAACGAAAATTTTTCAAAGTTTTTTATAATGCAATCTTTTTGACATTTCTTGAAAAAAAAAGTTTAAAAATTTAGAAAAATTAACTTTTTACCCTTTCTTTCTGATGTTACTAGAACATTGAAAAATTAAAAATTTGTAGGGCAGGGAAAGGGTTTTATGATAAAACAGTTTTGCAATATCTTGAAACTTTGCAAAAAGGGAATTTCTATGCAAAAATGTGTATAGGATGAAAGGGAAAAATTTAAAAACAGCATAAAGTTATACTTGAAATTGGCCCAAAAAAAAAAAAGAAACAAAATCGGGGTCTCCCCAAACCCCCTGAATAAATTTAAAAAAAAGCCCTCTCGGGGAGAAATATTTTGTTTTTTAAAATAAACAAAAACCCTCCATTGTGTGTCCTGCTTCCAAAACTTTTCATATATCGTACCTCTGTCGAGCATAAATAAAACTTCAGTAAAAACCCACAATGACATTTATTTGGGTTTTTTTATCTATAAAAAAATAATTTTATTTTAAAATTTTAAAACCCAAATCCGTCAGGTAAGTTGCCCACTTGGGGCTTTTGTGTTCACTTAAAAGTTGCCCATCATGGTTGGGAGCCCCAGTTTTTTTCCCCTTTTGGTTTTAATATCCCTTCAGGTTCCTTTTTTTAAAACTAACTTTGATATTTTTGTAAAGGGGTATACATATTGGTGAAGGGTTGTGGGGTTTTTGTAGGGGGGTTTGGGTTTGGTTGTGTAGGTGGGGGTTTGTGTGGGTGGGGTTGTGTAGGTGGGGGGTTGTTTGGTTTTGGGTTGTGTAGGTGTGGGTTTTTTGTGGGTGGGGGTTTTGTAGGTGGGGGGGTTTTTGTAGGTGTGGGTTGTGTAGGTGTGAGTTGTTTTGGTGGGGGTTTGTAGGTGTGGGTTGTGAAGGTGGGGTTTGAAAGGTGTGGGTTGGGGTTTGTGGGTTGTGTAGGTGTGGGTTTGTGGGGTGTGGGTTTGGGTGTGGGTTGTGTAGGGGGGGTTTTGTTTAGGGGGGGGTTGTGTGGGTTGGGGGTTGTGAAAGGGGGTGGGTGGTGTAGGTGTGGGGGGTTTTTTGTGTAGGTGTGGGTTTTGTAGGTGGGGTTTGTTGGTGGGGGTTGTGTAGGTGGGGTTGTGTAGGTGTGGGTTGTGTAGGTGGGGGTTTGTGTTGGTGTGGGTTGTGTAGTGTGGGGAAAGTGTGTAGTGTTGTGGTGGTAGCTGGTGGTAGTGTTGTGTGTAGCTGGTGGTAGTGTTGTGGTGTTGTAGCTGGTGGTAGTAGTTGTGTGGTAGCTGGGTGGTATGGTTGTGGTGTAGCTAGTAGGTAGTGTAGGGTGGTACTGGTGTAGTGTTGGGTGTGTAGTGTGGTAGTTGTTGTAGGTGTAGTGGTTGGTAGTGTTGTGTGTAGGTGTGAGTGTTAGTGGTGGTAGCTTGGGTGTTAGTGTGTGGTGTAGTGGGTGGTAGGTGTTGTGGTGTGGTTAGGTGTGGTGGTAGGTGGTTTGTGGTGTGTGTGTAGGTGTGTGTGTGTAGTGTGGGTTTGTAGGTGTGTGTGTAGTGTGGGTTGTGTAGTGTGGTTTGTGTTGTGGTGGTAGCTGTGGTGGTGTTGTGGTGGTAGCTGTGGTGTTGTTTGTGGTGGTAGTGTGGTAGTGTTGTGGTGGTAGCTGTGGTGTGTAGTGTGAGTGTGTAGGTGGGTGGTAGTGTGGTTGTGTGGTAGTGGGTGTGTAGTGTGGTGTGTGGTAGGTAGCTGTGGTAGGTTGGGTGTAGGGCGGGTGGTGGAGTAGGGTGGGTGGAGGGGTCTGGGCGGAGGTGGTGCGGTGTAGGGTGGGTGGTGGGTGTAGGAGTGGGTGGTTGGTGTAGGGTGGGTGGTGGGTGTAGGGTGGGTGGGATGGTGATAGGGTGCGTGGTGAGTCGTAGAGTGGGTGGTGGTTGTTAGGTTGGGTGGTGGGTGTAGGGCGGGTGGGGGTGTAGGGCTGGGTGGTGGGGTGTAGGTGGGTGGTGGGTGTAGGGTTGGTGTGGTGTAGGGTGGGTGGTGGGTGTAGGGTATGTGGTGGTGTAGGAGTGGTGGTGATGTAGGTGTGGGTGGTGGGGATAGGGTGGGGTGGTGGTGTTAGGGTGTGTGGTGGGTGAAGGGTGGGTGGTGGGTGTAGGGTGTGTGTGTGGGTGTAGGGTGGGTGGTGGGTGTTGGGCGGGTGGTGGGTGTCGGGTGGTTAGGTGGGTGGTTGGGTGGTTGAGAGGGTGTAGGAAGTGGGGGTGGGTGTAGGGTGGGTTGGTGGTGTAAGGTGGGTTGTGGGTGTGGAGTGGGTGGTGGGTGTAGGGTGGGTGGTGGTGTTAGGTGGGTGGAGGGTTGTAGGGTCGTGTGGCTGTGGTGTGGGTGGGTGGTGGGCTTGTAGGGGGGTGGTGGATGTAGGGCGGGTGGTGGGTGTAGGGTGGGTGGTGGGTTGTAGGGTGGGTGGTGGGTTGTCGGGTGGGTTGGGGGTGTTTATTAGGAGGGCGGGTGGTGGATGTAGGGTGGGGTGGTGGTGGGTGTAGGGAGGGTGGTGGGTGTAGGGTGGCGTGGCGGGGGGTGTAGGGTGTGGTGAGGTTGGTGTAGGTGTGGGTGGTGGTGTGGGTGGGTGGGGGTGTGTAGGGTGGAGGTGGTGTGGAGTTAGGGTGGGTGGTGGTGTAGGTGGGTGGTGGTGTAGGGTGGGTGGTGGGTGTCAGCGGTCGGGTGGTGGGTGTAGGGGGGTGGTGGTAGGTTGTAGGGGCGGGTGGTGGGTGTAGGCGTGGGTGGTGGTGTAGGGTTGGGTGGTGGTGTAGGGTGGGTGGTGGTCTTGTAGGGTGGGTGGATGGGTGTTGTAGGGTGGTTGGTGGGTGTAGGGTGGGTGGTGGGTGTAGGGTGGGTGGAGGGTTGTTAGTGCGGGTGGTGGTGTTAGGGTGGGTGGTGGGAGTAGGGCGGGTGGTTGGTGTGTGGGTGGGTGGTGGGTGTTGTTCGGGTGGGTGGTGGTGTAGGGGGGTGGTGGGCGTTGGCGTGGGTGGGGGTGTTTAAGGGGGGTGGGTGGTTGGGGAGTAGCGGTGGGTGGTGGGTGTAGGCGTGGGTGGTGGGTGTAGGGTGCCGTGGTGGTTGTAGGGGGGTGGTGGCTGTGTTAGGGAGGGTGGTGGTGTAGCGAGCGGGTGGTGGGTGCTGTAGGGTGGGTGGGTGGTTGTAGGGTGGGTGGTGCGTTGTAGGGTGGGGGTGGGTGTAGGGCGGGTGGTGGTTGTTAGGGTGAGGTGGTGGGTGTAGGGCGGGTGGTGGGTGTAGGGCGCAGGTGGTGGGGGTGTAGGGTGGGTGGTGGGTGTAGGGTGGGTGGTGGTTGTTAGGGTGGGTGGTGGGTGTTAGGCCTGTGGGTGGTGGTGTAGTGGTCGACGTGGTGGGTGTAGGGTGGGTGGAGGGTGTAGGGGGGGTGGTGGGTGTAGGGTGGGTGGTGGGGTGCTAGCTAGAGGTGGGTGGTGGGTAGGGTGGGTGGTGGGTGTTGGCGTGGGTGGTGGTGTAGGGTGGGTGGTGGGTGTTGGGTGGTGGTTGGGTGTAGGGTGGGTGGTGATGTAAGGGTGGGCTGGTGGGTGTTAGGGCGGGTGGTGGGTTATAGGGTGGGTGGGGGTGTAGGGGGTGGGGTGTAGGGTGGGTGGTGGGTGGGTTTAGGGTATGTGGTGGGTGTAGGGAGGGTGGTGGGTGTATTGGGGGGGGTGGGGGGGTGTAGGGTGGGTGGTTGGGGTGTAGGGTGGGCTGGTGGGTTGTACGCAAAAAGGTGGGTGGTGGGTATAGGGTGGGTGATGGGTGTAGGGCGGGTGGTGGGTGTAGGCGGGTGGTGGGTGTAGGCGGGTGGTGGGTGATAGGCGAGGTGGTGGGTGTAGGCGTGGGTGGTTGGAGTAGGGGATGGGTGGGGAGTGTAGGGGGGGTGGTGGTGTAGGGTGGGTGGTGGGTGTAGGGTGGGTGGTGTAGGAGTGGGTTGTGGGTGTAGGAGTGGGTGGCGGTGTGTTGGGCGGGTGGTGGGGTTTAGGTGGGGTGGTGGGTGTAGGGCTGGGTGGTGGGTGTGTAGGGTGGGGTGGTGGGTGTAGGGCGGGGGTGGGTGTAGGGTGGGTTGCGTGGGGTGTAGGGCGTGGTGGTGGGTTGTTTAGGAGTGGGGGTGTTATTTCGTAGGGCGGGTGGTGGGTGTAGGGCGTAGGAAGTGTGGTGGGTTTAGGGCGGGTGGGTGGGTGTTGGGTGGGTGGGGGAGTAGGGGGGTGGTGGGTTTTGGGCGGGGTGTCGCGTGAGGTGTAAGTGGGTGGTGGGTGTCAGGGCGTGGTTGTGTGGGTTAGGGTGGGTGCAGTGGGTTGTAGGGTGCGTGGTGGGTGTAGGGGCGGTGGAGGGTTTAGGGTGGGTCGGATGGGTGTTGTAGGGCGGGGTCTAGGGTGGTGGGTTGTAGGGCGGGTGTGGGTGTAGGGTGGGTGGTGGGTGTTTAGGCGGGTGGTGAGGGTGTAGGGCGGGTGGGGTGGGTGTAGGGCGGGTTGTGGGATGTTGTAGCGGTGGGTTGGTGGGTGTAGGGAGGAGTGGTGGGTGTAGGGGGGTGGTTGGTCGTAGGGGGGTCGGTGGGTGTAGGGCGGGTGGTGGTGTAGGGCGGGTGGTGGGTGTTGGGCGGGTGGTGGGTTTTAGGGTGGGTGTGAGGGAGGACTTACCCACACTGCAACACTTCACTATTTTTATTATTATTATTATTATTATTATTATTATTATTATTATTATTATTATTATTATTTATTATTATTATTATTACTATTATTATTATTTAATTTCCTTTTATGTAGTGCTGTACACTGTTTATCTCAAGGATATACACTGTATTCTTTCAAAATACTTTTATTTTACATTGCTGGTGAATCTAGTACTGAGTTCGTTACATTCTGCTACACGTGTTTTACATTCCTATTGTGATCAATATCCTTCACTCACTTAACTTTTTCTACATGTGTTTTTTATTCCTGGTGAATTTGTTACTGGCAATTCACTACACTCTTCTACGTGTGTTTTACATTCCTATTGTGCCTAAATACTCTTCATTCACTACATTCTGCTTCTTCTTGTTCTATCTTCAGCTATTTCTTTTCCCGGTTCATCCTGCTTATCCACAGTTTTCGTTGCCTCGTGTTCAGTCTGCAGTCTTGAACCCTCAACTCATCCATTCTCTTGAAAATTAGTTAACATCATCCCCTCCTCTCAGCACTTCCCTGAGGACGCTCACCAGTTTGGTAAACACAACCCTCTCAGCTATTTTTCCTTTAATCCTTTCTTTTTGGTTTTAAATTTACAGGCAAATATTCCTATGAGAGCCATTCGCCTCTGAGTGACCTGCTGGTGCTGTCGTCACGATCAGGTATACTGGTGTAGTTACCATCAGGTCTCATGGTGTAGTTACCATCAGGACTCCTGGTGTAGTAACCATCAGGTGTCCTGGCATAGTGCTATCAGTTCTCCTGTTACAGTTACCGTCAGGTCTCCTGGTGTAGTGACCATCAGGTATCCTGTTGCAATTACCATCAGGTCCCTGGTGTAGTGACCATCAGGTATCCTGTTGCAGCTACCATCAGGTCCCTGGTGTAGTGACCATCAGGTCTCTGGTTTAGTTACTATCACGTGTCCTGGTGCAGTTACTATCAGGTCTCATGGCGTAGTGACCATCACGTCTCCTGATGCAGTGAATATCAGGTTTCCTGTTGTAGTGATCATCAGGTCTCCTGGTACAGTGACCATCAGGTCTCCTGGTGTATTGACCTTCAGGTCTCCTGGTGTAGTGACCATCAGGTCTCCTGGTGCAATGACCATCAGGTTTGATTTCGTCTAGACAACAAGATTTGGTACTTTCTTGACAGGCAGGATGGTTTGATCGTTATAACCAGGATGGTATGATCGCTATGACCAGGATGGTGTGATCATTATGGCCAGGATGGTGTGATCGTGGTAACCAGGACGGTGGGATCGTGATGGTCAGGATGGTGTGATCGTTATAACTAAGAGGGTTATAACGATATACAACCACGATGACTAGGTTTTGGTTCTCGATCTTTATTGTTAGAACTTCAACTACATCATTTGTGGTGTTCAGCATCTCCGTACATATGAGCGACCCATTTGTACGGAATCAAATGAGTCGCTCCCCCATTGATGTATGTTTTTTTCTGTGACATCTAAGAAGGTTGTACCCATTCATCCATATTTCGTTGTCATAGTGACTTTTTGTGTTGGTGTCTGTGAAGGCTGCAGACATCTCCTTTGACTCCTCTAGGGTGTCGAACCAGGTAAGAACCAGAAATAATGGATTTAAGTTGGATAAATTTAGATTTAGAAAAGACATAGGTAAGTACTAGTTTTCTAACAGAGTTGTGGATGCATGGAACAATCTTCCCAGTTGGGCGATAAAGGCTAAGACCTTGGGTAGCTTTAAAAAGAGATTGGACAAATATGGGAGTAGGAGGGGTTGGGTTTAATTGGTGTCATTGGGTACAGAAGTAACTTCTTGGGTAGCTTTGGGTAGAGGTCTTTCTGATAAGGACCTTCCTTGTATGGGCCAGTAGGCCTTCTGCAGTGTTTCTCCATTCTCATGTTATGTTCTCATAAACGAGGTCGTATTCTGTGTTTGTTGGGGGGATTTTGTTATTGGCATCAGTATTTGTAGTTCTGGAGGGCCATGGGGGGGCCACTGGCGGTGTCTCCAGTCCATCAAGGCTCCAAGGTGATGGACTATTTTTGTTATTTCATTCCATTCTTTTCTCGCTTCCTGCCACTAAAATGTTTCTTGGACTGGGGTTGTCGTAACTACTATTGTTTGTCTTATGAGGTCTGTACCTCCTGGTCCGTTTTAGATAGTATGCAAGGCAGCTGGTGATGTAGCACTCTTTTTGGAGGACAGAAGAGTGGCACATTCCTGGATGAAAGAATTTATAGGATGGAGGACGGCACACTCCTTTAGACAGGTCACGACATTTTTTGGGATGCTCGAAGCTGCATGTCCCATTTGTTTTTCCTGATTTTACATAATAACAGATGGCCCAAACATACATTTTGCACAATTTCGCTTTTGGTTGGGTAGAATGTTTGGTGGGTGTGTTCTCAATTTGTACAGTTTCTAGGACTGAACTATAATCCACGGTATCCAAGCCAGGGCCACCGCGTCCTGCTTCAGGGGAACTACTTTCCCCAGAAGACGATTCCTCCACTACATCTGTAATAAGGGCTATAGTTTTTTGCAATGATGGTTGTATATTTATGGTTTAAGCAGTGACTGTGGTAGAGTCCCTAGCAGAGTGTGAACTGGCACAAAGGCTGGGGGCTGAGTCTACTGTCCCCCAGCCCCAGTGCGGTGTGCGGCAGTAGCGCTAGGATGGGTCTGGGTTAGCACTATGTGTGGGGGTTGGATTAACTGAAGTTTTTTTTTCCATTTTTCTCAGTGAGTGACTATATAGTTTCGAGTCATCTGTTGTGGTATGGGTTGTGGCATGGGTTGTGGTATGGGTTGTAGTATGGGCATTTTGCATTTTTTGGTTCACTCCTATTTTTTCCTCCCAGAATGATATGATTGTGATGACCAGGATGGTGTGATCGTGATGATCAGGATGGTGTGATCGTGATGACCAGGATGGAGTGATCGTGATGATCAGGATGGCGTGATCGTGATGATCAGGATGGTGTGATCGTGATGACCAGGATGGTGTGATCGTGATGATCAGGATGGTGTGATCGTGATGATCAGGATGGTGTGATCGTGATGATCAGGATGGTGTGATGTGATGATCAGGATGGTGTGATCGTGATGATCAGGATGGTGTGATGTGATGATCAGGATGGTGTGGTCGTGATGACCAGGATGGTGTGATCGTGATGATCAGGATGGTGTGATCGTGATGATCAGGATGGTGTGATGTGATGATCAGGATGGTGTGATCGTGATGATCAGGATGGTGTGATCGTGATGACCAGGATGGTGTGATCGTGATGATCAGGATGGTGTGATCGTGATGACCAGGATGGTGTGATCGTGATGATCAGGATGGTGTGATCGTGATGACCAGGATGGTGTGATCGTGATGACCAGGATGGTGTGATCGTGATGATCAGGATGGTGTGATCGTGATGACCACGATAGTGTGATCGTGATGACCAGGATGGTGTGATCGTGATGATCAGGATGGTGTGATGTGATGACCAGGATGGTGTCATCGTGATGACCAGGATGGTGTGATCGTGATGATCAGGATGATGTGATCGTGATGATCAGGATGATGTGATCGTGATGATCAGGATGATGTGATCGTGATGATCAGGATGATGTGATCGTGATGATCAGGATGGTGTGATCGTGATGATCAGGATGGTGTGATCGTGATGACCACGATAGTGTGATCGTGATGACCAGGATGTTGTCATCGTGTTGACCAGGATGTTGTCATCGTGATGACCAGGATGGTGTGATCGTGATGACCAGGATATTGTCATCGTGATGACCAGGATGGTGTGATCGTGATGACCACGATAGTATGATCGTGATGACAAGGATGTTGTCATCGTGATGACCAGGATGGTGTGATAGTGATGACCACGTCTGGCGTGGTCCTGATAAGAGGGTTTGGTGTCGTCTTGAAGACAGGATTTAGTATACTCTTGACAAGCAGGTCGGGTGAGGTAGTGACGACCGGGCAGATGTAATCTTGACTACTAAGTTTAATGTGGACTTGAAAACAATGACAAAAATGTCAGGGCTGATGTGGTTTACACTACTACAGTTAGCGTGGTTCTAACGACCAGGATTGGGGGAGCATTGACCATCCTACCATGTGTGATCATGACAACTATATCAGGAGGAGTTTTGACCATCTAGTCCATGTAATGTCTCGCTTTTGTGTTTGTAATAATATATCACAAATAATATACACTGATGTATCTCAGAAGGAATCTACTGGCAAAGCTGCACCTGCTCTTGGTGCCACCTTCCTAGATGAGAAGTTTAGAAATCATGTTTGGTTAGAAATAATGATTACAGTTGGACTTAATACGGAACTGTTTACCATCCTAACAGCATTAAAGTTAATTTGTGATACTGAACTTGACACATTGATCATTACCGATTCTGTCATCCGTAAAGGCACTTGTCTCACACTGTGTCTAACAACTCGTTCACTGAGACGCCCAGAACGCATATTACTTAAAAAAAAATCAAAGAAAGAGAATTTAATGCTTATTTCTTATGGATTCCATCTTACATTTTTTTTTTCTTATATGATAAAGCTGATAAACTACCCAAAGTACTCTGAATGATCATGATAAGCATTTTGAATAATAATTGGTCAAAAGTAAATAATAAATCTAAATATCACAGGAATACACTTTTTCTGGCAATTTGGCAAACACACAGATATGATAAAACTAAATGTTAATAAGCCTGCCATCTGGTCACTTTCTAGAGTAATACGTAATTATTAAGAAAATAGAGATGGATAGCATAATAACCTACCAGATATATCTAATGATCTTATTAATGAAAATATGATATTATACAAATTAAGTAAATATACACAGAATTTTGCTTGTAATAGCTAAGACATAATTTGTAGGTATACTGTATATCCAAATGGCAGAAATTGTACACCAAATCCAGTCATTCCTGGAGTGGAACCACAGTCGATGGCCTCCACTCCAAACCAACAGATACAGATACTAATGCCGGAAAAAAAATCCCCCCCCCCAGTACCAACAATGCCACCAGTCCGATAACATTCTTCTTTGCAAATATACAGGGTCTAAAGCCAGCAACAAACAACAAAATACCTTTCATCCGTGGACTGCTTGCAGAGGCAAAGGCAATGTTCGCGGCTTTCACTGAGACCCACATAAAGGATCACTTAGACAACGAAATATGGATCCCAGGTTACAACCTATACAGATGTGACAGAGTGAACAGGCAAAAGGGAGGGGGGGTTGGCCTGTACATTGCAGAGTCATTTGTTTGCACAGAACTGCTTAATGCCTCAAATGATGTAGTGGAAGTTTTAGCAGTAAAGGTCGAGAACCAAAACCTAGTCATTGTGGTAGTCTTACAAGCCTCCGGATGCAACATCCAGCAATTCCAGGAACAGCTGTTAAAAATTGACCACTGTCTGGAAAATCTTCAAGCTCCTGCACCCAACATCTTGCTCCTGGGGAATTTCAACTTAAGGCACCTAAAATGGAGGAATATGGCAAATAATATTGTTGCAGTAATAACACCAGGAGGCAGCTCTGATGAAAACTCACACTCACACGAGCTTTTAAATCTCTGCACAAAATTCAATTTAAACCAGCAAATAATACAGCCTACTAGAATGGAGAATACACTAGACCTCATCTTCACTAACAATGATGATCTGATAAGAAATGTCACCATATCAAAAACAATATACTCAGATCACAACATAATTGAGGTTCAGACATGTATGCGCAGAGCCCCAGACCGACAAAATGAGATTAGTCACGAGGGAGCATTCACCAAATTCAACTTCAATAACAAAAACATAAAGTGGGACCAAGTTAACCAAGTCCTAACCGATATAAGCTGGGAAGATATACTAAGCAACACAGACCCCAACTTATGCCTAGAACAGATTAACTTGGTGGCACTCGATGTATGCACAAGACTTATTCCTCTAAGAAAAAGGAGGAGTAGATGTAAAATAGAAAGAGACAGGCGCTCTCTTTACAGGCGACGGAAAAGAATAACAGAGCGGCTAAAAGAGGTCAATCTATCTGAAATGCGTAGGGAGACACTCGTCAGAGAAATAGCAAACATCGAACTTAAGCTAAAGGAATCTTATAGGAGTCAGGAATCGCGGGAAGAACTAAAAGCCATAAATGAAATCGAAAGAAACCCAAAGTATTTCTTCTCCTATGCCAAATCAAAGTCGAGAACAACGTCCAGTATTGGGCCCTTACTTAAACAAGATGGGTCCTACACAGATGTCAGCAAGGAAATGAGTGAGCTACTCAAGTCCCAATATGACTCAGCTTTTAGCAAGCCACTAACCAGACTGAGAGTCGAAGATCAAAATGAATTTTTTATGAGAGAGCCACAGAATTTGGTTAACACAAGCCTATCTGATGTTATCCTGACGCCAAATGACTTCGAACAGGCGATAAATGACATGCCCATGCTCTCTGCCCCAGGGCCAGACTCATGGAACTCCGTGTTCATCAAGAACTGCAAGAAGCCCCTATCACGAGCCTTTACCATCCTATGGAGAGGAAGCATGGACACGGGGGTCGTCCCACAGTTACTAAAAACAACAGACATAGCCCCGCTCCACAAAGGGGGCAGTAAAGCAACCGCAAAGAACTACAGACCGATAGCACTAACATCCCATATCATAAAAATCTTTGAAAGAATCCTAAGAAGCAAGATCACCACCCATCTAGAAACCCATCAGTTACACAACCCAGGGCAACATGGGTTTAGAACAGGTCGCTCCTGTCTGTCTCAACTATTGGATCACTACGACAAGGTCCTAGATGCACTAGAAGACAAAAAGAATGCAGATGTAATATATACAGACTTTGCAAAAGCCTTCGACAAGTGTGACCATGGCGTAATAGCGCACAAAATCCGTGCTAAAGGAATAACAGGAAAAGTCGGTCGATGGATCTAAAAATTCCTCACTAACAGAACACAGAGAGTAGTAGTCAACAGAGTAAAGTCCGAGGCAGGCACGGTGAAAAGCTCTGTTCCACAAGGCACAGTACTCGCTCCCATCCTGTTCCTCATCCTCATATCTGACATAGACAAGGATGTCAGCCACAGCACCGTGTCTTCCTTTGCAGATGACACCCGAATCTGCATGACAGTGTCTTCCATTGCAGACACTGCAAGGCTCCAGGCGGACATCAACCAAATCTTTCATTGGGCTGCAGAAAACAATATGAAGTTCAACGATGAGAAATTTCAATTACTCAGATATGGTAAACACGAGGAAATTAAATCTTCATCAGAGTACAAAACAAATTCTGGTCACAAAATAGAGCGAAACACCAACGTCAAAGACCTGGGAGTGATCATGTCGGAGGATCTCACCTTCAAGGACCATAACATTGTATCGATCGCATCTGCTAGAAAAATGACAGGATGGATAATGAGAACCTTCAAAACTAGGGATGCCAAGCCCATGATGACACTCTTCAGATCACTTGTTCTATCTAGGCTGGAATATTGCTGCACACTAACAGCACCTTTCAAGGCGGGTGAAATTGCTGACCTAGAAAGTGTACAGAGAACCTTCACGGCGCGCATAACGGAGATAAAACACCTCAATTACTGGGAGTGCTTGAGGTTCCTGAACCTGTATTCCCTGGAACGCAGGCGGGAGAGATACATGATTATATACACCTGGAAAATCCTAGAGGGACTAGTACCGAACTTGCTCACGAAAATCACTCACTACGAAAGCAAAAGACTTGGCAGACGATGCAACATCCCCCAATGAAAAGCAGGGGTGTCACTAGCACGTTAAGAGACCATACAATAAGTGTCAGGGGCCCGAGACTGTTCAACTGCCTCCCAGCATACATAAGGGGGATTACCAACAGACCCCTGGCAGTCTTCAAGCTGGCACTGGACAAGCACCTAAAGTCGGTTCCTGATCAGCCGGGCTGTGGCTCGTACGTTGGTTTGTGTGCAGCCAGCAGTAACAGCCTGGTTGATCAGGCTCTGATCCACCAGGAGGCCTGGTCACAGACCGGGCCGCGGGGGCGTTGACCCCCGGAACTCTCTCCAGGTAAACTCCAGGTAAATGTACTCCTGCTAACCACCTTTGGGGCCTAGTTAATAAGCCTCATATGTATTAACATACTCTTGCGCTACAGTTAATTAGATGGGTATGGAGTGAGGAATAGGCTAGAAGTTATTCAGTTGCTGCCCGATCTCAGAGAGGTATTCCGGTATTTCATAACACCAGCCTGTAAGTCAATACACGCAAAATGAACAGCACACATTGTGGCAAGTTTCTTTTGCATCTAAAAAAAGTTGCGTTGAAGATTCGAATGAAATCACGAGAGATAGTTACAAGTCATCACATATACACTATTATTCCCATTTCTTCACCCCCCCCCCACCCCGAAAAAAATGGAAAATCAGGAAATAGACAACTCTATAGTATTAATTCAGAGAGTCAACTAAGAAACACCAGCTATACAGCCTAGATGAAGAAACATTTTCAGATAACAAGAAAACCTAGTTGGGTTATTGAGGCTGGGACTTTGGGTAGTTTCAAATTTAGGTTGGATAAGTACATGAGTGGGAGGGGTTGGATTTGAGTGGGACTTGCACATCAGAGCTTATTTCTTTAGTAGAATTGAAAATTGGGTTGGTCAAATGCTTGTTAGTGGGATGAATTGTAAAGGACCTGCTTAGTATGGGCCAACAGGCCTGCTGCAGTGTTCCTCCTTTCTTATGTTCTTATGTTCTTAAGAAAATACTTTTGATACTTAACAAACATTTTACAATGATCTTGATGGCATACGCTGTGTGCATAAAAAAATACATTATTATTTAATATAGGAAAAACCTATAAGGTCAAACACTGACTTGTTTCTAATCAGAAGAAACATTCCAAAGATTTTACACAGAAATTAATATGCCTAATAAAATCGGAAAATTAAAACATACACAACTTAAAATTAAAGCGAAGTTTTATTTCAGGAAAGACCATCAACAAGTAAAGTTTAAAGTCGACTCGAGGAGGAATTCTTCTCTTATTACACATAATTCAACAATATATGCACCTACACAGCCTATACCCAAAAAAAAAAGTTTTACTCTTTTCATAGGATATATCAGGCCTAACAGATTGATCCCCTTTAGAATCTTATTTTAGTGAAGCGCTAAACTAGTAGGTGTCATACAGCGCCTGTGCAATGGAAGGTATTCAGATTTAATCTAAGAAGTGGGAGGTAACTCCATCTCCTAGGATAAAGTGCTTCACGCCAGCATTAAGGCAAAAATAATGGAGTATTATCAAGTAAATTAAATAATTTCGAGACAAAAAAGTGGCAAAATGGCACTTATACATTCCTTTAACAACCTCAGTCTTCTGCTAGGATACACGTGTACTGAAATTCTGAAGCCAGTCTATTAGGAACACAGGTGGTAGATTGATGGTCTGGAGCGCCAGGCAGTCAATAATTCACCGAGCAAACAAACTTAGCAGCGCAAGCGAGGGCAATGAAAACAAGCACGAGTAGATTCTTTACCCGTGTGTATCTTAGCTATATATATATAATATATATATATATATATATATATTATATATATATATATATATTATATATATATATATATATATATATATATATTATATATATATATATATATATATATATATATATATATATATATATTATATATATTATGTATTATATATATATATATATATATATATATATATATATATATATATATATATATATATATATATATATATATATATATATATATATATATATTATATATATATATATCGGCAATGTCTGTCTTGCAGTTCCTGAGAGACGAGGCAAACTGCTAACCACGTCAGTTATCAAGGCAGTGCGCAACTACCCAAGAACGGATAATTGTGTCCCTCTGCCCCATCATCGCAGGAACCACAATGGTAGACCCAAGAAAAGTCCCACTGAAAACGAGAAAATTTGCGCACAGGTTAGCAAAAAAATTGAAGAAGGTAACACAGTGGGAGCAATCCGAATAATTACAAGTGACGACACTGTAGCCCCCAAAGATGAGACCACAGCCCAAGCAGACCCCATCACTGAATAATTAATTTTGCCTGAATCGGAAGTCTATAAGGCGATTGTGTCATTTCCTGCAGGATCTGCAGAAGGTTACACTGGAATTCGACCTCAGCACCTCAAGGAGATGGTAAATCCAGTACTCGGTGCATCTGCATCACTTCTCACCGAGTTAACAACTTTCGTCAACAACTGCCTGGCTGGGCGAATCCCAGAAGAAATTAAACCTTTCTTATTTGGAGCCTCACTGTGCGCATTGAAGAAGGATGGGGGAATCAGACCCATTGTGGTTGGAAACACTCTTCGCCGTCTCGTTGCCAAAGCAGCAGTAAGAAACATTCGCCTAGAAGCTGCCAGTTTACTCCAGCCACACCAACTGGGCTTTGGCGTCCCTCAAGGCAGTGAAGCTGCAGCTTATGTGGCAAGGGCCTACATCAGGGACCTACCAGAAGACAAGGCCGTAGTCAAACTTGATTTTAGAAATGCCTTTAATATGGTAAAGAGAGATGCTGTCTTGCCAGCTGTTCGGGATCGCTTCCCCAGTCTTTTTCCCTTCATTTCAGCCAGCTACAGCAAACCCTCAATTCTTTTGTTTGGAGAACATGAAATTCTCTCATCAGAAGGTGTTCAGCAGGGTGACCCACTAGATACACTTCTCTTCTGCTTGGCAGTAAGAGAACTAACTTCCAGCCTATGCAGCGAGCTCAACATCTGGTACCTGGATGATGGCACTCTGGCAGGTACTGAAGAGTCCCTGGTAGGGGACCTACAACTGGTGAAAACACAGGGAGAAGACTTGGGACTCATCCTCAATCCCTCCAATTGTGAAATCATCACAGTGAACCAGGAAATAATGAATGCTGTGCGAAGAATCCTCCCAGAAGTCTCTACTACCACTCCGTCCAACAGTACCCTCTTGGGAGCAACGCTGGGTTACCAGGCCATCGACACAGTCCTCAAGAACAAATTGAATGACCTGATGAGAAAGGAGGAGAGTATAAGCAATCTTGATGCCCATGATGCTCTGTATCTCCTCACAAGGTGCCTTACTATTCCAAGGCTCACTTACTTCTTGAGGTGTGCACCCTCTTTTGACAACACAACACTCGACGAATATAACGCACACCTGAGGTCAACCCTTAAGAAGGCACTGAACCTGTCACTAGAGGATCAGCAATGGGATCAGGCAACCCTCCCAGTGCGACTGGGAGGTATAGGGGTGCGCAAAGCAACGCATGTTGCTTTACCTGCTTTTCTGTCTTCGTGTTTGGCTTCCAGTGCATTA
>NC_069421.1:48937770-48967770 GCF_026875155.1 Cherax quadricarinatus
AAAAACTTTCACCATCATTCACTCCATCACTGTCTTGCCAGAAGGGTGCTTTACACTACAGTTTTTAAACTGCAACATTAACACCCTCCTTCAGAGTGCAGGCACTGTACTTCCCATCTCCAGGACTCAAGTCCGGCCTGCCGGTTTCCCTGAATCCCTTCATAAATGTTACTTTGCTCACACTCCAACAGCACGTCAAGTATTAAAAACCATTTGTCTCCATTCACTCCTATCAAACACGCCCCACGCATGCCTGCTGGAAGTCCAAGCCCCTCGCACACAAAACCTCCTTTACCCCCTCCCCCCAACCCTTCCTAGGCCGACCCCTACCCCGCCTTCCTTCCACTACAGACTGATACACTCTTGAAGTCATTCTGTTTCGCTCCATTCTCTCTACATGTCCGAACCACCTCAACAACCCTTCCTCAGCCCTTGGACAACAGTTTTGGTAATCCCGCACCTCCTCCTAACTTCCAAACTACGAATTCTCTGCATTATATTCACACACACATTGCCCTCAGACATGACATCTCCACTGCCTCCAGCCTTCTCCTCGCTGCAACATTCATCACCCACGCTTCACACCCATATAAGAGCGTTGGTAAAACTATACTCTCATACATTCCCTCTTTGCCTCCAAGGACAAAGTTCTTTGTCTCCACAGACTCCTAAGTGCACCACTCACTCTTTTTCCCTCATCAATTCTATGATTCACCTCATCTTTCATAGACCCATCCGCTGACACGTCCACTCCCAAATATCGAATACGTTCACCTCCTCCATACTCTCTCCCTCCAATCTGATATTCAATCTTTCATCACCTAATCTTTTGTTATCCTCATAACCTTACTCTTTCCTGTATTCACCTTTAATTTTCTTCTTTTGCACACCCTCCCAAAAATTTCATCCACCAATCTCTGCAACTTCTCTTCAGAATCTCCCAAGAGCACAGTGTCATCGGCAAAGAGCAGCTGGTGACAACTCCCACTTTGTGTGTGATTCTTTATCTTTTAACTCCACGCCTCTTGCAAGACCCTCGCATTTACTTCTCTTACAACCCCATCTATAAATATATTAAACAACCACGGTGACATCACACATCCTTGTCTAAGGCCTACTTTTACTGGGAAAAAATTTCCCTCTTTCCTACATACTCTAACTTGAGCCTCACTATCCTCGTAAAAACTCTTCACTGCTTTCAGTAACCTACCTCCTACACCATACACTTGCAACATCTGCCACATTGCCCCCCTATCCACCCTGTCATACGCCTTTTCCAAATCCATAAATGCCACAAAGACCTCTTTAGCCTTATCTAAATACTGTTCACTTATATGTTTCACTGTAAACACCTGGTCCACACACCCCTACCTTTCCTAAAAACCTCCTTGTTCATCTGCTATCCTATTCTCCGTCTTACTCTTAATTCTTTCAATTATAACTCTACCATACACTTTACCAGGTACACTCAACAGACTTATCCCCCTATAATTTTTGCACTCTCTTTTATCCCTTTGCCTTTATACAAAGGAACTATGCATGCTCTCTGCCAATCCCTAGGTACCTTACCCTCTTCCATACATTTATTAAATAATTGCACCAACCACTCCAAAACTATATCCCCACCTGCTTTTAACATTTCTATCTTTATCCCATCAATCCCGGCTGCCTTACCCCCTTTCATTTTACCTACTGCCTCACGAACTTCCCCACACTCACAACTGGCTCTTCCTCACTCCTACAAGATGTTTATTCCTCCTTGCCCTATACACGAAATCACAGCTTCCCTATCTTCATCAACATTTAACAATTCCTCAAAATATTCCTTCCATCTTCCCAATACCTCTACCTCTCCATTTAATAACTCTCCTCTCCTATTTTTAACTGACAAATCCATTTGTTCTCTAGGCTTTCTTAACTTGTTAATCTCACTCCAAAACTTTTCTTATTTTCAACAAAATTTGTTGATAACATCTCACCCACTCTCTCATTTGCTCTCTTTTTACATTGCTTCACCCACTCTCTTAACTTCTCTCTTTTTCTCTCCATATACTCTTCCCTCCTTGCATCACTTCTACTTTGTAAAAACTTCTCATATGCTAACTTTTTCTCCCTTACTACTCTCTTTACATCATCATTCCACCAATCGCTCCTCTTCCCTCCTGCACCCACTTTCCTGTAACCACAAACTTCTGCTGAACACTCTAACACTACATTTTTAAACCTACCCCATACCTCTTCGACCCCATTGCCTATGCTCTCATTAGCCCATCTATCCCCCAAATAGCTGTTTATATCTTACCCTAACTGCTCCTCTTTTAGTTTATAAACCTTCACCTCTCTCTTCCCTGATGCTTCTATTCTCCTTGTATCCCATCTACCTTTTACTCTCAGTGTAGCTACAACTAGAAAGTGATCTGATATATCTGTGGCCCCTCTATAAACATGTACATCCTGAAGTCTACTCAACAGTCTTTTATCTACCAATACATAATCCAACAAACTACTGGTCATTTCGCCCTACATCATATCGTGTATACTTATTTATCCTCTTTTTCTTAAAATATGTATTACCTATAACTAAACCCCTTTCTATACAAAGTTCAATCAAAGGGCTCCATTATCATTTACACCTGGCACCCCAAACTTACCTACCACACCCTCTCTAAAAGTTTCTCCTACTTTAGCATTCAAGTCCCCTACCACAATTACTCTCTCACTTGGTTCAAAGGCTCCTATACATTCACTTAACATCTCCCAAAATCTCTCTCTCTCCTCTGCATTCCTCTCTTCTCCAGTGCATACACGCTTATTATGACCCACTTCTCGCATCCAACCTTTACTTTAATCCACATAATTCTTGAATTTACACATTCATATTTCTTTTCTCCTTCCATAACTGATCATTTAACATTACTGCTACCCTTCCTTTGCTCTAACTCTCTCAGATACTCCAGATTTAATCCCATTTATTTCCCCCCACTGAAACTCTCCTACCCCCTTCAGCTTTGTTTCGCTTAGGGCCAGGACATCCAACTTCTTTTCATTCATAACATCAGCAATCATCTGTTTCTTGTCATCCGCACTACATCCACGCACATTTAAGCAACCAGTTTTATAAAGTTTTTCTTCTTCTCTTTTTTAGTAATTGTATACAGGAGAAGGGGTTACTAGCCCATTGCTCCCGGCATTTTAGTCGCCTCATACGACACGCATGGCTTACGGAGGAAAGATTCTTTTCCACTTCCCCATGGACAATAGAAGAAATAAAAAAGAACAAGAGCTATTTAGAAAAAGGAGAAAAACCTAGATGTATGTATATATATATATGCATGTGCGTGTCTGTGAAGTGTGACCAAAGTGTAAGTAGGAGTAGCAAGATATCCCTGTTATCTTAGCGTGTTTATGAGACAGAAAAAGAAACCAGCAATCCTACCATCATGCAAAACAGTTACAGGTTTTTGTTTCACAGTCATCTGGCAGGACGGTAGTACTTCCCTGGGTGGTTGCTGTCTACCAACCTACTACCTATATATATATATATATAATATATATAATATATATATATATATATATGTATATATATATATATATATATATATATATATATATATATATATATATATATATATATATATATATATATATAATATATATATATATAGGGAAGTACCACATCTATAGCTGGAATGGGAACCCTCATCCACAGACGACAAGACAATAAACGTACCTCAGGGAAAACTCAAGGTTCTCCCCGGAGCTGTTTGAATATTTTCTTCTCCTACCACCCCCTATATATTTTATATTCTAAGTGAACATTTATTAATAAACAGAATACATTTACAGAAAAAACATAAACAGGAATACAGTGGCACAATGTATCAAAGAACAAATTTCCTCCAGCTCCTCCGAGGCTGGACGCGAGCCAAGTATGCAGCAAGCATTTCCCCTCTGGATGGCTACACTGAGGCGCTGGAGCATGAAAGTGGCTGCCCTTTGGTCCCTGGTGGTGTCGATGAGTCTGGAACCCAATTCTTCAAGGAAACGTGTGCCATTTTTTCCCCATGATCCCAAGGTCTCTGATCCCACTGGGACAAATTAATACTGTTGGCTTATGTCCCTGTACTTGCTGATCTTGTACTCCTCCCTGTGGTCAGCAGCTCCTCCCTGTCGCCCCACACTGTGATGGATATAGGTGTCAAACCAGTGTGGACACACAGGTATAGTCCCATGCTAAGATTATTATTATTATAATCAAGGGGGAAGCGCTAAACCCGGAAGATTATACAGCGCCTGGGGGGGGGATGTGGAAGGCATTCAGGCTTAATTCGGGGAACTGGAGCACAGATCCAATTCCCTAAATCAAGAGCCCCTCACCAACATCAAGGAGCCTTCCTTGAGGGGCCCATGCTAAGAGCTTGCCATTCTTCCAAGGATAGATGGTGATCCCATCGGGGCGATTTGCTGGGTTGTGGGTATTGTTGGCTGCCAGTGATCGGGGCTCCCTCTCGGCTGGGCATCCAGCTGTAGCAAGGGTTCTCTTAATGATGTCGTTGACCTCATTGTGTTTTGCATGCCAGCCCTTGGTTTTGGAACAGTTAAGACAATGTAGACTGTATTGGTCTGCTTGCACTTCGCTGCAAATACACGTATATTTTGTGTGAATTGGGGCAGCAAGGCGCAGAGCCACTGCAATACGGAGGGTCTTAGGGTCGAGTTGCATTCCCATTGCCGATATGGGAACTGTTTGGAGGAAGCCCTGGGAGTGAGGTGCATTCACAGCCTTGAGACAGGCAATCTCCCTATCTGATGTTGCAGCCCTGAGCATGTTGGCAAGCACCTTTTCAGCGATCGGAGTTCACAATAGTAAGTGTTATTTTCATGTAGTGGTAAACCACTAGTTTAAGTGCCGGGTACCAGTTCAGGTACTGGCTTGTGTCCCTCAAAGTCACTTGACCAACCTGACGTCACTTTACCATGCATTAGAATAGTCAGTAGGTTCACACTCTCAGGGCAGAGTAGGTTCACAGCACTCACTCAGAGTAGGTTCATACACTCTCTTTTGAGCAGAATCAGGCGCTCAGCCTTTAATGCAATTCCCAGTTCTAGAATATTCCTTAGTCTCAGACAAAGTTTGGATCCCATTGCTGTGCAATATTTAGACACAGCTGTAATCAGTAATCGTATTAAGCTGGAATCTGTATATGCTTTAGGGAATTTTTTTTTCTTATGGTCCCTAGTATGGTCGGTAACGTCCTTTACTCATGTTTGACCCAATGATAGTTTGTTATTAGCTGAGATTTCGGTCTGTCTATACTTAAACAAAGTTGTCTGACTTTTAGCATTAATGTGCTTGAAATTAATGTACATATAGTCTCCTCTGGTATCTAATACAAGCCTGTTTTATTGAGACGATAGTTTCACTTGATAAATTTTGGAACTTCCTGGTAAATATATTTTTGTATGAGAATGATGTCATTGAGCAGAAGCATTTTACAGAAACATTTACAAGCAAGTCGTATGTCGACTTTTTTCTGTATTAAGTATATCTTCATGTATTACACCGCAAGAGAGAGAACTTTGTATCACATATTAAGTTTTATATGATTTTTTTTTGTAATAAAGTTCACACATTTTATTTAATCAGATCAGTCTCCCAATAATCCCAAATTAAAATGACATTTGTCTAAGGACAACTAAACCAGAACTTGATTCGACACCTTGTTACAAAAAGGGCCAAAACAGGCCTATAGACATGGCTCCTGACATAGCAAAGAGGAAGAAAACCTAAGAATGTAGGAACACTGCAGAAGGCTTACTTGCCCATACACATTTTTTTGCTGCCTGGATGAGGAGTACGATCGTGCTTTGCTCTGCTGTTTACCCAGACGAGCTACTCAGAGACAACATGGCTCTAGGTGTGCGCCGGAGAGTGAATATGGTGGGAATTGAGCTCATCAGTGGGTGATAACTCCTACGTCAGCCCAGCTATTGTTATCAACGATTATACGAGAGGCGTACAGCATCAGAGACGAAGACTTATATGGAGTGGCACTGAATGGTGCATATAGAATGTTTGTGAAAGTGCTAACAGCTGAAGTGTATGAGTCTTTGGTGTATCGTTCCAAGTCCGTATTAACGTGATGCCAGCAGTGAGGGTCAAATTGACTGATGTATCACGTCAATAAACGTGCCTTTTGAAGCTGACGAAGTGGGCATCTGATGTGTCTTCGAAAGATATGGAACTGTTCTTCTGGCCCAACCTGGAAAGTGGGTGACAGGGGCCTATTCAGGATTTCCAGAAGGCACCTTTAATCTTAAAATGACAGTGAGATATCCTCATATGTAAACCTTGAGGAGTTTAAAACTCAGGTAATGGTGGCGTATGCCAGGCAGAGGCGTACGTGCCGCCTGTGTGGTGCATATGACCATATGGTGGCAGAGTTTGGCAAGCAGAAATGTGCTCCTGGGCCGGCAAGAGGCGGAGCATCTGCACATAAGTGGGCGGTGCCTGAAGAAGAACGAGGTCAAGGAGGAGGGTATGGTCGTACAAGGAGTGAGGAGGTGGTGGTTCCTCCTGTGGAAACGGGAGAGGGCATGGAGCCCCTGGGATTAACCAGGCCATCGTCAGTACAGTCGTTGGGCAAGGAGGTGCAAGCATGTGCTGAAGTGACGGCTATAGAGGAGGAGTTGGCGACGGTGTTAAAGGCTATGTTACAGCCTAACGAGAAGGAGAGTCACAAGGAGCAGGACACTGGGCTTGAGGCAGAGGAAGTTGTGTGTGAGAGGAGGGAGACCATGTGGCACCTGCGATGGACAGTGCAGTGGACACAGAAGAACATGCAGTCAAATTTGGGGTGGTGGAGGTGGAAGTCCATTGTGAGGCCTCTCAGGACACTGCCATGGAGGTGGAGGTTGTAACAAGGAAAAGGGCGGCGGTGTTAGATTCGGACGATGTTCTGACGCCGGCGCAAAGGCCAGAGAAAAAGACATGGGCCCATAGGACCCAAGGTGACCCAAAGAGAAGGCAACACCAGCCGGGGGCGAGGGGGTTGGGAAGGAGAGTGGTGAGAGTGACAAAGGTAGTGCCCAGGGGAATGGTCGGAAAGGGAAGAATGTTGAAAGGCGGCAGGGAGGGAAACCTTAATCTGGCCTCAGGTGTGTAACTATAAATATAAATGGTTCGTGTGATGGCGTGAAACCTGAGTGCTTTAGAGAGTTTTTGAACAGATATAAGGTAGATGTGGCTTTTGTTCAGGAAGATAATTTTAAGCTTGGTCGTGAATTAGTAGTGTCTGGTTACCAAGCTTTTGTGTTGCCGTCTGAGCAGTTGAAAGGGGGAGTGGGTGAGTTGATCAGGGAGATGAGCCTGTTTGTTTTGCACAGGAGTGAGGGGGGAGGGGGGAGAGTATTGTGTGTGGAAGGATGGTGGATGGGTGAGAGAGTGGCATTTGTGTGTGTATATGCCCCAGATGAAAGTGATGCGAAAGTGAAGATGGATTTCGTGCGTGAGGAACTTGTGTACTTCCTACGTTGGTTACTGTCTGTGGCGATTGTGGGGGGTTAAATGGAATTGTGTTGTTAAGAGAGCAGATGTGTAACCCAGGGGAGCAGGGTGTTTTTCTTCAGTCACAGTGGGCCTTTTTAGGGATGTCCAGTTAAGAGATGCATTTGGGGGAGGTATGTGGGAGGTAGTGCATACTTTTGTACGGAGGGGATATGCGGCTCGGTTGGACAGGATATATCTATTGCAGAGGGTCTAGGTTGAATCTTTTAAAACCATTGAGAGGGTGTGTTCTGATCATAGGGCGATAATGGTAGAGGTGGGGTGGGAGGCTTTGGCTCGTAGGCATGGGAGTTATTGGAAACTGAATACGATGGTTCTGGGGGATGGGGAGGGATTGGAAGGTTTTGCAGTGTTATAGGAACAGCTTTGTGTTAAGGGGAGGACTGTGGAGGATGTGGTGGGATGGTGGGACAGTGTGGAAAAAGCAAGGATCCTTCAATTTTATGTGAGGGTGGGTAAACGAATTAATCAATTGCGGTATGGCTTGACAAATTATTTGGAAACTAGATTAAAGGAATGTTATGTGGGGGAGGGATGATGTAGTGGCTGGGGATTACCCAGCAAATACAAATGTTGAAGGAAGAGTAAGGGATTTGCAAGAGGAGTGATTTGCAGCAGTGCGGGTACAGGCGAGGATGGAGGAGGTACTTTTGGGAGACAGGCCGTTGGCTTGTGTGCTGCGAGGCCAGAAGCAGTGACAGCAAATGACTGCAATCCCGGGATTACAAGTCACTTCTTCATTGGGGGGATTTCGAGTGGGTCAGGTATTATGGGAAATAAAGGGGATGAGTGTGTATGCAGATAGATGGTATGAGGAGTATTGGGAAAGTCGTTGGGTGGATGGGAAGGTTCTCAGGCGGGTGTGTGGGTATGAGCCATGCAAACTGGGGAAGAGTGATCGGGAGGCACTGGGAGGGGTCATTGAAAATGAAGAGATATGGAGAGTTCTTATGGAAATGAGTAAGGGACAGGTGCCCAGGATAGATGGTTTACCTTGTGAATTTTATGTGCAACACTGGTAGCTGCTAAGGGGATTCCTGGTTAGGTTACTGAATGTGATGAAAGATGGAAGTAAGACGGGAGAAACGCAGGCAATGATTGTGGTGGTGTTGATTCCAAAGGGGAAAAAGCAGAGTACCCTTGGGGATTACTGAGCCACTTCGTTGCTCTGTGCTGATTATAAGTTATTTGTGAAAATCCTGGAGAATAGGCTTAGATGTGTAGCGGGGAGGGTTGTGTCTAAGTCTCAATTTGGGTTGCCGGGTAGGTCAATGGTCAAGGGTCATAGGAGCATTAAGGGGTTTGTGGAAGACATGGAGGGGGGAAGGGGGGGTTGCTGGCATTGGATTGGCAAGAGGCGTATGACAGGGTGGAAAGGGGAGCTTTGCAGAATATTTTCATCAGACAGGGTTTTGTGGAAGAAATTGTGAGGTGGGTGGACACATTGTACTTGGGAGCAAAAGTGCTGGTGCAAAATCAGTGGGTGTGTGGGGAGGCAGTCAACATGGGCCGGGGTTTTAGGCAGGGTTGTCCAGTGTCACTACTATTGTTTGTAAGTGTTCAGGACCCATTTTATAGGATGGTGGAGGATCATCTAAGAAACAGGGAAGGGGATGGGGTGGGGAAGCTATGGCCTGGTTTGGTAGGTTACGTGAATGATACAACTATTCTGGTGTGTGAGGAGACGAGGTTAGGGGCATTGGGGGAGGTCGTGCACATGTTTGGGGGAGCTATGGGGATCAAAGTAAACTTGGAGAAGTTGATGATCATGGGGCTGGGAGAGTGATCAGGGAGGGTGGCGTGGGGATGTGATGCTGTGCAGTGGCATGATGGGAGTCTGAAAATCTGTGGTGTCCTCTATGAGGCTGACCTGTGCACAGCAAGGGTGGACAATTCGAACAGGATAGTGGAATGGGTGCAGCAATGCTTAGGAAACTTGCGACCTCATCATTTAACCCTTAGGCAAAGAGCAATTGTGATCAGTGTATTATTATATAGTAAAGTCTGGTTTGTTTCGGCAGTGTTGCCATTGACAGGAACGGCGATCATGAGTATTCTCAGAATGGTGTTTAAATTCTTGTGGGGTTTTGGGTGCAACTGGTTGCGACAGGAGGTAGTGACATTGCCAGTATGTAGGGAAGGGTTGGGATTGTTGGACTTGAAAAGGCATGTGAAATGTGTGTTCATTAAGAGAAAAGTGATGTGTGTAGGTGGATGGCAGGGAGGGGGGTCAGCTAGATAAGGTACATGATCATCTAAGGAAATGGCATGGGGGAGTGGAAATGAAGGACTGTGAAATGATGTTTTGTACCTTAGTGTTAGCTAGGGAACCGGGGAAAGTAAGGGTGGGAATTTTGTGCAGAATGTTAGAGGGTAAAATATTGGAGCCAGTAGAAGGGATTTTCCCTATGTATGCATGGGACGTAATATGGCGAAGATTCAGCCAATTAAGGATACGACCTAGGGCACATGAGGTTATGTATCACTTCCTACATGGCATATTGCCGTCAGGAGCGATGCTCTGGAGTAAGTAGGTCGTGGATGGAGGGGGGTGTGGCATATGTGGTGGGGAGGAGACAGTATATCACTCGGTCTATTTTTGAGAATGACTGGAGTGAATCAGGGCATGGATGAGTAGGGTGGTAACATTGGTGGGGGTCAAGGCATGTCGGTGTTGCAGGTGCTGTTTTGATATGGGTGGGGTGGATGGGGATGTAGTGTGTGGGAAAAGTTCAACAGATAGGAGTAACCAGCGAATATATGGTGACGATAGTTTGATTGGCAGTCTGCTTGTTAAGATAGGGTCAGTGTCTAGCTACAGCAAACCCCCCCCCCTTCCTCCAAACTGAAAGGTGACGTGTGGGACTCCTACCAAATGGATAATCACTTGACTCGCAGCTCCCAACACATCTGTAAATACAATGCCTCGGCTCCTGTTTTATTTGATACATTAGTTAAAAGCTTCACTTTCATCTAATCTTGAGACTTAGTTCATCCTACCTTGACTTTCATGTTTAAATCCTCACCAGTCTTTTAAATACCTTACACTTATCATGGAGAGTGATTTATCGAGCTGTGGTTAACTTTTGTCTCTTTCTAGTTTGGACTGCCAGCTGAGGTCATCCTGCCAACGATCTACGTAGCATATGGACGCTACACCCTCATCTCTGCAGCAGTGAAAGACCTGCATTCCTATCTTTTTGACCGATCATTCAAGCCTAGACATATTGTGACTGAATAGTCATTGGGTTGTCACTCACCAGCTGTGGCCCCCCCCCACCGACATCATAAGGAACGTCTACAGTTTCTACAATGCGCGGTGTCAACATCGACATGATCTACAATTCCACCTGTACAAATTAGCGTTGAATTCGATTCTCATTTTTTTTTGTTTCATTTTTCCTTTTTCTTTCAAATAAGATAAAAGCTCATGTTTGTGTTTCACATTTTCAATTCTTATAATAAAGTGTTTTTATTTGTATGTTATTGTTATTTTTTCTATTTCTTTTCCTAAGGAGGAGCCAGCCTTGGTAATACTAACATAGGATCTTACAGGGCTGAGTAAGCCTTCACATGTAGCAAGGGGTTTAGCATATATAATCGTGGATTACGTATACATTTTGTGGGGTATGAGGGGGAAGGGGGGGAAGTGAGGCGAAGGGTATTGGCGGTGACGTTTTATCGAATGTGTCGCAATAGGGACATATATGGGAAAGGGTGGGGTGAGGCTTTTCTGAGGGTTATAGAGGGCTAACAATAGGGGATTTATTGGCGTTATAAAAGGTGTTTAAACTGCAGGCGTGAGTATGTTGATGCATGAGGGGGGAAAGTTAGGGCTATGCAGCAGGTTGGCCTCCTAGGGTGTGAGGTGATGGGTGGATGGGCGTTAGTGGAGGTATATGTGTGTAAATGGTTGCGGTTGGTGTGAAAGGAATACTTATTGATTAGTTCCCTTGTGGGGAAGGTATAAATGACAGCTGTTAATACATGACCTGTACCAGGTTTGTTAAACGATATAATGTTCTTTAAATATTATAAATGTTGCGAATTGTGAGAGTTTGGTGTGTAGGTTCTTTGATAGGTGCCCATATGCTGCAGCATATGGGCACCTAGCAAACCTAAGAACAGCATTCCGACATCTTAAAAAGGAATCGTTCAGAACCCTGTACACCGTGTACGTTAGGCCCATATTGGAGTATGCAGCACCAGTTTGGATCCCACACCTAGCCAAGCATGTAAAGAAACTAGAGAAAGTGCAATGGTTTGCAACAAGACTAGTCCCAGAGCTAAGGGGTCCTACGAGGAGAAGTTAAGAGAAATCGACTTGACGACACTGGAGGACAGGAGAGATAGGGGA
Source organism: Cherax quadricarinatus (assembly GCF_026875155.1). Classification (NCBI taxonomy): domain Eukaryota; kingdom Metazoa; phylum Arthropoda; class Malacostraca; order Decapoda; family Parastacidae; genus Cherax; species Cherax quadricarinatus. Next base: position 48,949,695 of record NC_069421.1, read on the forward strand.
GACATGATAACGACATATAAAATACAGAGAGGAGTTGACAAGGTGGACAAAGACAGGATGTTCCAGAGATGGGACACAGCAACAAGGGGACACAGTTGGAAGTTGAAGACACAGACGAATCACAGGGATGTTAGGAAATATTTCTTCAGTCACAGAGAAGTCAGGAAGTGGAATAGTTTGGGAAGCGATGTAGTGGAGGCAGGATCCATACACAGCTTTAAGCAGAGGTATGATAAAGCTCATGGTTCAGGGAGAGTGACCTAGTAGCGACCAGTGAACAGGCGGGGCCAGGAGCTATGAATCGACCCCTGCAACCACAACTAGGTGAGTACAACTGTTTCTACGTCCACAGCAGGACTCGAGCCAGTAAACTCTGAATCAGAGTAACCAGTACTTCACCACGGAGCCAGAACCAAGATAAGTATGGGCGCCTAGTCGGATCTAGACGATGTTTCCCCATAATCCGGGACACCAAGCTCGGTTTAAAAGCTATTTCATGAAATCCTGCCACATGCATTTCAAATCTCTTTCGTTGTCCATTGCATGTGGCAGGAATTGATGAAATAACTTTCAAAACGAGCTTGGTGCCCGGGGGTATGTTGCCCGGGGGTATGAGTAAACATCTTCTAGTTCCGACTAGGCGCCCATACTTATCAGGGGTCTAGCTCCATGGTAAAGTACTGATTATTCTGATACAGAGTTTGCAGGTTCGAGTCTTGCTGTGGACGTAGAGAGTGTCTGTAAATAATTTCACCTGTTTGCAAATTTTTAAGCATATATATATTATATATATATTATATATATATATATATATATATATATATATATATATATATATATATATATATATATATATATATATATATATTATATATAAACAAAATACATTGACACAAATACAATATGGAGTAAAACAACACAGATAACAACTCAGAGCTACATCTCGAATACTTCGTCCAGCTTCCCGGCGGTGGGCTGCATGTCCAGAATGCTGCAGGCATTTCCTCTCTGGTCGCCCTGTGGTCCTTGTTTCACCCAGCTATTTGCCACATGCTCCAAGGGTCTCAGACTTTATTGGGATGAAGTTATAGCAAGGGGTAAGATCTTCATATTTGCCGGTCTTCTGAGTCTCCTTGTGGCTGGCAGCTCCACCCCCGTCAGCTATGGAGTATGGCAAATAGGTGTCTGTCAGTGTGGTGGCACAGGTGTAGTCCCAGGCAATCTGCTTTCCATTCTTCCAGGGTAGTATAGTGGCTTGATCAGGACGCTTTTGACTTTTGTCAGACCTCCGCACTTGAGATTCCCGTTGAGCTGGGCAACAAGCTGTGGTGAGGTTTTTCTTTATGATGTCATTGATCTCCTCATGTCTGGCATACTTCCCATCTGCTGAGTGACACACGAGACCATGAAGTCCGAATTGATCAGCTGTCACCCTGCCGCAAATACGCCTATGTTCAGTGAGGATGGGGGCGGCTAGGTGAAGAGCAACACCAATCCGAATGCCCTGTGGATCGAGTCGAGTGCCCAGGGAGGAACTGGGAACAGCTAGAAGGAAATGTCCTGAGTGTGATGCCTTCAGCGCCAGGAGACAAGCTGTGTCCTTTCCTGAAACGTTGGTGAGCATTGTGTTGGCGATTCTTTCCATGATCGGTTTGTCCCAGTGGGACTGTTTGTGCTTTTTGGGAGGAGCTGGTCTACTAGAGGAGTCTGCAAGGGTGTCCCACCGCATCCCTGCTTCAGTAAACCTGAGGTCTTGAACTCCTACCACGTCTCTCAAGCGTTCAGGGACGATCTTCATGACTAATGCACTGGAAGCCAAACACGAAGACAGAAAAGCAGGTAAAGCTACTTGCATTGCTGTTCACACCCCTGTATCTCCCAGTCGCACTGGGAGGGTTGCCTGATCCGTATTGGCTAAGGAATACATGGGTAAAGAATCTACTCCTGCTTGTTTGCATTTCCTTCGCTTCTGCTGCTAAGTTTGATTGCTTGGTGAATTATTTATGACTGGGCGCTACAGGCCATCAATCTACCACCTGTGTTCCTAATAGATTCTGCTAGATGCATTGAAGAGGTCACTTTGCATGAATTCACTGGCATTTCAAGTGATTGACTATTGAACTACTAATAAGAATAACTGTAGGGTTCCCAACTGCTATTCTCTGAATCACTAGTTTACTGGTTGGGAAGGCACGACAAATGGGTATTTGATTCAAGTCGAATACAATGTAACGTACTTGACACACTCCACAACGCAACCCTAAGTGTTGTCAGTCATCCCTCGGATGGGAAGCATGCCACCACGGCACAGAACATAACTAAGGTGAATGCCATTACTCTCATACCATCCAGCCCAGCAGGCCATGCTCAACTGAAGAAGGACTTTAATGCCAAGCACTTACTCTAAAATGAAACAGCAGACAGTAGGGCTAACAAAGGTCGTCGACACTTACGGATGGGAACAATGTGTTCCCTCACCAAAAACACTAATAATGTTTTTTTTCATCAAACTAGCCATATCCTACCAAGTCAGGGTGATCTAAAAAGAAAAACAAAAGTTAATCTTGTTAAATTTAGTAATGTATAAAGAAGAAGGGGTTAATAGCCCCTTGCCTGCAGCATTTTAGTCGCTTCTTACAGAGGGAGAATTATTATTCTCAGGGAGGAAGAATTATTGTTTTTTCTTTCATATAAATTAATAAGGATAATTACAATAAGTGGGAAAAAAGAGCTAAGCTACCCACTACCCTAATCTTAATATACATTTGCTGCCTGGCTGCCAGAGTGTGTTGATGCACCTTGCACCCCTCTGCTGACAGCCAAAGAAACTACCCAGTGTCATCATGGTGTTTATCCTGAGATGCCACGTGAATACCATGGGAATTGAACTTCTGGGAGGGCTATCACGTCTGTCTGCCCAGGAATTGCTGCCTATAATCATCAGGGAAACCTGTAGAATAGAAGATAAGGATCTGTATGGAGTGGCGTTGAACAGCTCCTACAAGATTTCCGTGAAACGAGCAGGTGTATGAGGGTCTAGTTGACCAATTTCAAAACGTCAGTGTGGACTTGACCCCTGCTGTGAGTGTACAGTTGGTGGATGTTTCCTGCCAGTACACGTGGGTGAAGATACACAACGTGCTCTTCGAGGCTAATGAGGTGGATATTCGACTGGTCTTTAGCAGGTATGCTGTGATACATGTCGCCCAACAGGGCAAGTGGGCAACTGGCATGTACGCAGGTCTCCCTGAGGGAAGCTACACCCTGCATCACGTTGCATCAGCCTGTCCCTTCATATGAGGTTTTGGAGGCTTTCTGCACCCAGTTCTAGGTAATGTACGCTGGTTAGCATCAGACCTGCCGCCTCTGCAGTGAGTACGATCATGTAGCTGCAGATTGTGGAAGGCACGGGCAGGCTGGGAGGCCAGCTGGTGAGGTTTCAACTGGCAAGGAGCTGGTGGATCCCGAGCCCAGCCGGGACAGCGATGGAGGGCATGGTCGACTCTTGAGCGAGGTGACTGAGGCTCTGGTGGTGAGGCCAAAGACGGAGGTGACGAATGCTGCGAAGCCTGTACCACTGGAGGTGCAGCAGGAATCAGTGGAGGAGGAGGATTTAGAAGCAGCCCTTGACACGATGCTGCAGTCCATGTGCCTGTTACTGGAAGAAATCCCTCTGGCTGGGCTGATGGACAGTCAGGAGCCCACATCAGTACAGGATGATCGGTGAGAGGTGGCCGTGGGTGATGGTGCGAGCGAGAAGGAAGTGCTGACATCTGGACAGGTGGAGCTGCCGACGATTGTGGCGGAGGTGCACCATGTGGACAACCCGGTACAGTGCCTGGGGGAGGACATTGTAACCAGAAACAGGGTTCTGACGCCGGCCCAACCCCCCGGGGAAGAAGGCATGGGTAGAGGAGGAAAGTGGTGTGAGAGGGAGAATGCACCATCAGCAGACAGTGAATGGTGGCCCTGGAGTCATACATGCTGAGCGTGGTAAGGGAAGTGCACAAGGCCGAGGTGGGCACGTGAAGGGAGCAGTGGGGTAGAGGGAGAGGAAACCTTAGCAGGCCTCCAGTGCATGACTTTAAATGCCAATGGGTTGTGTGCAAAAATGAAGCATGAATGGTTGCATATGTTTCTGTGTCATCAGCGCGTGAATGTCGCCTTTCTTCACAAGCATAAATGTAAGGTTAGAAGAGAGTTTGAAGTAGGGGGTTACTGGGGTTTTGTTGCACATTCTGCATGACTAAAATGGGGGGGGGGGGGTTGGCAATCTTGATCCGAGAAGTAAGCCTGTTCGTGCTGCTCAGGAGTGGGGAAGAGGTTAAGGGTAGGGTTTTATATGTGGATGGTTGGTGGGGGCTGAGCGAGTGTCTTTTGTGTGTGTCTATGCGCCCACAGAGAATATAGTGAGTGTTAAGATGGCCTTTATCAGGGAGGAGTTGGTGTAATTTTTTTGAGCATTACCATCGTTAGCATCTGTAGGTGGGGACTAGAACTGCATGGAATAATGGGTGGATGGGACACTGTGAGGGGCAGGCCACTTCTTGCATGATTTAGGGGAGCTCGTCCATGATGTTCACTTACGGGATGTGTTTAGAGGGGGTTCATGGGAGATCGAGCATACTTATGCGCAGGAGGGCTATGGGGCATGTTTAGATAGGATTTATGTCACTCAGCATGTTGGGGTCAAGTCTTTTCATACCATCATGACACTGTTTTCCGATCACACGGCGGTTTTAGTGAAGGTGGGGTGGAAATTGTTGGCGAGGAGGCAGGGGTGATACTGGAAGTTAAATACGCAGGTTTTCAATGATGAGGACTCGCTGGGTGGGTCCACAAAGTTATGGGAGGGGCTTGGGGAGGAGGGGAGGGGTGTTGACAATGTGGTGGGTTGGTGTCGCTAAGGCTAGGATTCGAGAGATTTATGTTCATGAAGCGAAGAGGATTAATCAAATGCGGTATGGGCTGTCTAATTACCTGGAGCAATGATTGCAGGTGTGCTATGGTAGGGAAGCTATGCAGGGGAGTTACCAGATGGGGGAGATAGAGGACTGGAAGGGGAGACTCAGGGACTTGCAGAACGAGTGGTTTGAAGCAGTGCAGGTGCAGGTGGGTTTTGACAAGGTGTTATGGGGGGATAAACCATCAGTGTGTGTGCTGTGTGGTCAACAGCAATGATGGCAGGGCAACACTCTGACTCAGTTGAAGGTGTGTGCTATGGTGAAGGGCAGGTACTGTGGTCAAAGGAGGGGGCATGGGCGTGTATGCAGATAGGTGGTTTGAGGGTTACTGGAAAAGTGGGAGGGTGGAGGAGGGGCATTTAGATGAGGTGTGTGGGGTGTATAGAGGGTCACCTAGGGATGAGTAATGGAACAGCACTTTAGGGGTGTGAGGAGGGGGAGATCTGGTAGGCATTGGCAGAAATGAGTAAGGGCAAGGTGCTGGGCATGGATGGGATACCTTGTGAATTTTATACGATGCATTGAGACCTGTTGAGGGGATTCCTGATTAGGTTGCAGAATGTGATGAAAAGGGGGGTAAAATGGGGCTGGGGCAGGCAACTGTGGTGGTCATGTTAGTAATTAAGGGGTCGCAACAGCACACTCTGAAGGATTATCATGTGCTTTCATTAATGTGTGCAGATTATAAGCATTTTGCAAGTGTTTGGAAATTGTCTAAGGTGTGTCGTCACTAGGGTTGTCTCTTGGAGCCAGTTTGGCCTACTGGGTCATTCGATAGTGACAGGACACGGTATTCTGAGGGACTTTGTCGCTGAGAAGTGGGGTGGAGGTGGGGGGGTTGCTAGCTTTAGGTTGGAAAGGGGCATATGACACCGTTGACAGGACAGCTTCATGTAGGATTCTATTGTGTCAGGGCTTCTGGGAGGAAATCGTAGGGTGGGTGAACATATCATATGGGAATGTGCAAGTAAATGGGCAGGTGGAAGGGGCAGAAGTAATGGGCAGGGGTCTACATTAGCGATGCCTGCTCTCACAATTATATGCATGTGTAAAAGATCCTTTTTATAGACTAGTGGAGGCGAGGATATGTAGGGACAGAGGTGGGGAGGGGAGGACATGGTTGGGTCTGGTAGGGTACATGGATGATGTGATGGTCCTGGTGGACGAGCGGACGAGCTAGTGAGTTGGGGGAGGTGGTCCAGGTCTACAGGGGCGTGGTTGGAATGGTGGTGAACATGGAGAAGTCTTCCACCTTAGGTTTGGGAGAGTGGGAAAGGAGGGTGGAGTTGGGGTGTTGGGTGGTGTGGTAGTGTGTGGGGAGTTTGAGGATCTGTTGTATTGTTTATGGGGGGGGGGATTTAGGACTGGCATGGGAGGATAATTCGGTTCATATGGCAGAACGTGTAGGAAAGCGACTGGGAGCCATGCGACCAACCCATCTCACTCTATTGCTGAGGATGATTGTGATAAACATGCTATTGTATAGTAAGATATGGTTTGTTGCCACTGTATTCCCATTAATAGCACAGGTGATCCAACATATTCAACAAAGAGCACTTCAGTTTTTGTGGGGTTCAAGGTGTGACTGGTTGCAACGGGAGGTGGTCATGATGCCGGCGTGGGGGGATGGATTGGGTCTTTTGGATTTAAGGTGGCCGGTTAAATGTGTTTTTATATGGCGTGAGGCATTAAGGGGGGTGGGTCTCCACCAGGGACGACTGGGGAAGGTCCACCAGGTGTTGCCGGGCTTGTACAGGGGGTGGAACTGTGGGAGTGTGAAGCGGTCTTACAGGTGCTAACACTGGCCTGTGACCCTGGGAAAGTCAGTGTGGGGGTTTTGCAAAGGGTGCTAGGGAGAAACGTGGTCACTCCGGGGTAGGGGTTTGACCTGTCATATGATTGGGGAAACATTTGGAGGAGGTTTAACAGGATGAGGTTACGACCCCCGGGTGCATGAGGTCATGTTTCGATTTTGCATGGCATATTGCCATCCGGCCAAGACCTGCAGGATAGGAGGGTTGGAGGTGACTGGTGGTGTAGATTGTGCAGGGGGGAGGAGACAGCTTTACATGTAGTGTATTTTTGTGACATGTTAGGGAGGATCAGGGAATGGATCAGATGGGTTGTGGCACAGGTAGGGGGGAGGGTGTGTCTGTTCTGTGGGAGTTGAGTTTGGATGTGGGGGTGGATGAGGGTATGGCACATGCTCTGGCATATGTGATGGTGGACTTTGTCTACATCTCATGAAGCATGAGGGTGTTGGATGAGTGGGAGGTGAGGAAGCATGTTCTGGCAGCAACGTTCGTTCGTACGTTGCATAGGAACAGGGATGTTTATGGGACTAGGTGGAAGGAGTGCTTTTTGGCGGGTTACTGTACCCTCACGGTGCAGGATTTGCTTGTGATATAAGGGGAGGGGGAAAACGGATCAGGGGGAAGACGAAGGGCTTGCCATCAGGAGAGAGTGGGGTTTTGGGTGGGTGAGACACGCTGTGTCAGGTGTGGCGTGGAGAGTGGCATAATGGTTGCGCCTTAGATAGGTGGGATCATGGGTGTATGAGGGTCCTGGATTATGTAGGTGTAAGTCAGCACGAGTGGTAATGATGTCTTCTGGTTGTGGCTGCCTCCACTGCAGTGTGTGGAGGCAGCCAGTGCCTGTGTGCATCATCTGTATGACGGTATGGTGGAGGGTAACACTGGCTGCAGGAGTACGAGTGTGGGTTTTATCAGAGGCCGGTGTGGTCTCTGGGCCCTGAGATCCAGTTGTGTAATGTCCATTTGTCATGTCATGCCATGCCATGTATAGTCATTGTCATGCTGTAAACCATTTTAACGGCATAATGTATACTGTCACGTACGGTTCGTTAGATTTTGTAAACATGTTGTGCCTGTGATGGTGGGCGTTCAATCTGTAGGGTATCCTGGGTGGACAATATTGGCACACTGTTTCAGCCATTTGTAATGGCTCATGCTTTCATTATGTGTATGAACACTTAATAAAGTATGGGGTGTGGGAGGGCGGGTTGAGCAAGGGAATGACTGGTCTGGCTGCAAGGTGCAGTGGAAGCTCAGGAGTCTTCCTGTTTTATGTCATGTGACTCTTTTTATATATATTTATTATATAATTGTAGTGGCACGTTTTTAAATAAAATATAAAAAAAAATCTTAACATTTTTACAACATACACAGTAATACACATCCTAACAACGAAGCCCTGGAAGGCGAGTCAGCCATTATGTTATCCTTGCCAGAAATGTGTTTGACAGAGATGCTGTAAGATTGCAAATGCAAGGTTCAGCGCATGAGCTGAGTGTTCTTGTTCTTCATAGAGCTGAGGTAGGTCAAGGGGTTGTTGTCGCTATGTCATTAAACCACAACTGAAAAGGATGACAGAAAGACATCGAAGTATTCAAGTACTAGAACCAGAGCCAGGGCCTCCTTTTTAATTGTCGAGTAGGACCACTAATATATCAGTTTGGCTGAAAAGTAGGCATCTTAAGACAAAACTCTGGGCAATTAGAAGACCACACAAATATTGGTGTAAGACTAGTAAGGGAGGTAAGTAGGCCACAATATCAGAGAAATTCTTACAGAATTTTCTATAAAATCCTCTACAAATAAATCTTTGAAGGGATTTTTTTTTATCTTGGGGGAACTGGATAACTCTTCATAGCCAAAACTAGCAAACTTGGGTGCCACTTTACCACTTCCTACTTCATGGCCCAGGAAAGTTATGATAGATTAGCCAAAAGACGATTTACTAAGACTGACTGTTAATTTGTAAGTCGTGAACCTATCAAACAGATCGTTTAAATGGTACTTATGTTGGGCCCACATGTCAGAAACCACAACTAATTCCTTCAGGTAGGCCACTATGCCTGCAAGTTCTTCTATAGCCTAATGGATCACTTTCAAGACCAAGGCCGGCGAGTTCCTCATACCAAACTGATAATGACCTCCTGGAAATTCGAAAGCAAAATATCTCCATAGCATTATTGATAGTATCCTTTAAGGTGGTCTAATTTAGAAACATACTTGGCCTTACCCACAAAGTCTGCTATGTCGTCCATACAAGGAAGTGGGTAAGCATCTGGCACTGTGACTTCATTCACTTTGTTGCGATCCTTAAATCCCTACTTCCCCATGGGCTTGAAGACTCTTCCACCAACCTATGTTCCAGCAGAAACGTGGTCTCATGTTGAAGTAATCTTTGTATTTCTGGAGTAGCTATGTAAGGAGAGAGTTTAATAGGTTTTTTTTTATATTTTATTGAAACAGTTACATAAGGTTATATAGAACTATAGGGCAACGTATAACGAGCCTGTACTATGGATCTCACAATAGACCCTGTAAAAACCAGCATAACTAAACATGTGTAAAATAAAATACAACATCCTTTAGACCCTAATAACATAGAAAACACCCTACTACAGAGAGAGTCCTGCTGGATATGACTATATATATATTCTCAGCTTACACCTGAAAAAATTCAGTTGCATTGTCTAAGAGCATTCCACATGATTAACTTAGTCATCTAATATGAATACAACCCTAAACATGACAGGTGCAGAACGCTTAAAAGAACCCTACACGCTACACAATGTTTAACATCTAACAAGCATGGCACTCAGCCATGTATTTATTGGCTTACATAGACATAACAAAAGTACAGCACATTACCATACAATGTTTTATTTATTTAGCAATGCACATCCTTCAATTTTACATAGAACTGACAGGGTCATGCAGAGCTAGCCCTTACCATGGGTATCACAATTAACCATGTAAAATCCCTTACATAACTAAACACACAGAAGAATACATCCTATATCACCTATGACATAAAGTTTGTATTACACTACAAAGATAATTCAGGTTGAAGAGATGTAAATCTTTGACAAAACACACCTAAGATTGAAGGTGCCATGCCAAACAGTAGTCTACATGACCATCATGAACATGAATATATAGACAGCCCTAAACTGCACTGGCACCAAACCCCACAACTATAAGCTCATATACAACATGCATAAAACACAGTCATGTGCATGTTGACATGTAGAATACGTCAGAGCATATTCATACATGTAACCCACAAGCAATCCTTTTAACGCACTTCTTTGACACACCACGTTCCTCGCGCACACACCTCAACTCCAACCCACCCCCCTGCTCCAGAGACCAGCCCATTGCAACTCCTGAGCCCTCATCTACCTCCCTCCTCCTCCTTTAACCCACTCACAACGCTAATAAGACGCCCACATTCAGTCTACTATATTCCACCGGAAAATCCCTTTCCCACGATTCCCATAAAGCCTCCTATTATGACTCGGTATCTAATAGTAAGTAGCTGCCAAGACCTCTTATGCACCTCCCATTCATCCTGCCCCCTCATACCCCAAGACATAAGCACGAAATCCACAATTAAACATGCAATAGCTCTCTGCACTGGCACACCCACCCCACCTACATCCAGACTCAATGCCCTCAAAACCGATATCCCTCAACCCCACCCACCCCAACACCTTCCCCATCCACTCCCGTATACCACACAGTCACTCGGAAAAATACATGGCATGAAATGTCAATTCCTCACCCCCACATACCCTACACTCACCCTCTACATGCAACCCCCTCTCCCTAAGTACCATGCCTCATGGGAGGATACCATGGAGGAAGTGGTACATAACCTCCCGTATCCACAGTTGTATCCATAACAAACCCAACCTCTCCCAGATATTTCCCCATGCATACATCAGATATGCACCTTTGACCAACTCAACCTTCCTACCCCCTACTGCTCACTCAATAACACCCACCTGTATTTGTGCAGAGTCTTTAGTATACATCAACACTCTCAACATGTCTTCACACTCACACAATTCCAACCCCCCACTACCTCCGTACATCCTCATGCAATCCGTTCAGTCCCACTCTTCACCCTCCCACACAAAGAAACCCCCACCACATATATATACATTTAAATGCTTCAAGTCTGTAAGCCCCAGACCACCTCTACAAACCGGGAGAGTTATGACCCCCCTCCACAACCAGTCACACCAAATAAATCTAAAGACCCTTTTCAGCACCCTTTTAATATCTGATGCCGCCAACAGGTGTACTGCAGCCACATGCCATATTTTACTGAAAAGTAGCACATTCACCATGATGACGCATTGGTGGATCGTCAAGTGACTCGGCCGCAAACCATCCAACCAGCTTACCACCGGTTCTGCAATACATCCTGAATTAACCATCCTCACTGTCTGCACATCCCCCATATACTCAATCCCACATATCTTTATTCTATCCACCACATGCCATCTTACATTTCCACCCCATTCTACCCTCCCTCCAAGCCCCCAGATACACCCTCGAACCAGTAGCCTCTCCAAATGAACCGATAACCCTTCCCACCGCACACTAACCCTCCTCTTCCTGCACAAGAATCGTAGTATCATTTATGTATCCAACGATCCCCAGTGCACAACAACCCACACTCAAATACACCCCCTCCCCTCCATACACACCTCTACCATTCTGTAAAACGGGTCCTGTAGACACACGCAAAATGTAAATGGGACAGGAGACAACTCTGCCAAAGGCCCCTACCCATCAGAATCTTCTCTCTCACCCTCCCATTCACCTGCACATGCATGCTCACTCCATAATATAATGTTCCCACTCATCGTACCATCTCTTCCCCAAAACCCTGCCAATGCAGGATTTATCTTAATGCCTCTCGTTCTACACAATCATATGCTGCCAAACACCCCCTGTCTCTCACCCTGCACATCCTCAACAAACTCTTTAATTAGCCCATGCCCCCTCATACATGGTCCTCCCATTGACCTCCATATTGACCCTTCACAACAAATCGACCCACCACACATTTCAACGGATTCCCCAAAATTTTAGCAAGAAGCTTATAATCTGCACAAAGTAACAATATAACCCTGTAATCCTTCACTGTACTGGAATGGTCCCCTATTGGGACCAAGACTACAACTGCCATTGCCTGCAACCCTCCCAACTTGCCCCTCTCTTTCATTGTATTCATAAGCCTCACCAAAAACTCCTTTAGTACACACTAATTTTGTAAGTTGAATTCGCAGGGCAAGCCATTGATGCCTGGTGCCTTGTCCCTTCCCATCCCCGTCAAAGCCCTCCACACCTCTCCCTCATCTATTTCCCCACCTAATGTCAAATGAGCACTTCTACCAAGAGCACAGAACACATTCTCACCCAACCTCCGTAAAGCCTCACAATCCACCCCAGCCTTCTCAAATACCTCCCAAACCATTCATCCACATAACTCATTCCCTCTGTCGTCCACAACCCCTACCCTACACTGTACCCCCAACGCCAAATGAACTACCAAACGATCTACCTCAGTCACCACCCAATGCTTCCTCTGCCCCCGTAAGACACAGGCCGATGGTCTAAAGCCTCCCAGTCTGTAGGAAAATGCATGCAATACGTACACATCATGGTTTTCAAGGTCTGGTGGAACCTTTCCACTGCTCGTTGAGACTGAGGGTGATAGGTTGAGAGAAATCTCTGCTTAATTCCTACTCGGATTATTTCCTCTCTAAATGCTTTTGCGTCACTTTGAATAGATCGCTGGATACAAATCTAATGAAGGCTTTTAATATGGCCTTAGTATTAATGATACATGGACACGACCTCAGGACACCTGGTGGTTTTATCAACAATAGTGAACAAATATTCGTTACCTGACTTGACTTGAGGTTAAGGTCCCATGGTCTATGATTTGGTCTGTAAATGGCTCTCCATCAGCTCGTTTGAGACGAAGTGGTGCAGATTTGATGTAGTGGCCAGGTTTTCTAACTTACTGACACTCACGTACGGAACAGATATAACTTTGGACATCACGTCTTAAACAAGAGGTCTAAATTCTATTGGTATTAAAAAAACTCTAATTTGAATACCCTCCTTACCTCTTTAACTGTAGGTTGGCTAAATCTACTGGGTTTTTTCAGTATATATGTAGCGGGATGGACAGAAGTGAGTAAATTAATTGGGACATAAGTAAATTTTGTGATTATCTCATTATATGTCTTAATCTCTGGCTTAATTAATGTAGGTTGGGTTCTTTTCTTTTCAGAAGAGTTTACAACATCTGTTATCCTATAAAGCTATTCCCGAAAGCGTGCTCTGTCAGTGAATGGTTTCACCAAATTCTCCCTTTCGGTTCATGATAACTGCTGAAATTCATGATGCCTGTTGCACCTAGGAAGCGTGCAAGTGTTGTAGCTCTTAGAAAACATGCTGATTTGAGTATCAGACAGATCTTCGGAAATTTGAGCCTGGCAAAGTCAACTCATGATAGGGCTATGGAGAGATATGACGACACTGATGACTGTAGAATGCTGCGTCAAGGAAGATGTGGAAGAAAACGCAAGACAACACCTCACGACGACAATATTATAAGAAATAAAGTGAAGGAACGAAAGAAAACCAGCAAAGATCTACAGAGAGATATGGCTTCAGGTGGTGTAAATGTTGATTCTTTAACTGCTCGACGAAATCTCCTAGAAGTTGGCAGAACTGCCAGAAATCTGGTAAAGAAACAATTATTGACTTTTGCTATGAAGAAAACACGGCTGCAGTGGGAACTCGATGATATGAGATGGACTGCAGATGAATTGAGAAAAGTTATATTTTCAGATAAAGATCATTGTGAAGTAAATGAGTACAGAGACTTTTCTAATTGAGAAAGCATTTTCCAGAAGGATGTTGCTCCATGCCAGATTGCCAGAAAAATGCTGATATTCTTAAAAGAGAGTGGGCTAAGGGTTCTAAACTGGCCTGGAAACTTTCCTGACCTCAACCCAACTGAGAATCTATGGGCAATAACCAAACACGAGTAAGGACTGTTCATCTGTGGAGAAGTTAATTGCTGCTGTAATAAGGACCTGGTACCACTATGACGAACTTGCCAATATGTTTTCAACATTGGTCGATTGTATGTTAAAGCGTGTAGCAATGCTTATAAAAGCACAGAGCATTTGTATTACTTATTAAATCAGTTATCTGTCATATCATTTCCTTGTATTTTTTAAATAAACATTAATTGTCCAAATAAATGTCTTATTTCAACACTGTCCTGGTTAATATGCGTCGACTTCAGTTGCAACCGATTAAAATGCCGAGACAAGAAAAAGGTCCGTCAGACATGGGAAGGAGAATCTAGCAGTCCTGTTGCCCAGGAATAGGAGGGTTTTATCAAGGGTGTTTCATTTGATTTACGAGGCCCAATCAGCTACCCTTGTAAAACAACTTGTCTAACCCAGGATCTGAGTCCCCCAAGTTAAGGTCAGCATTCTCATCAGGCTTTTCCTTGGACATTGCCCTAGTGACGGCCAAAACTAGAGGAGTACAGCTTTCCGTTTTACGATAGGATCGGGTCACAGTCTGGAACAAAATACATTGTTGCCAAGCAACAGAAGTCTCATCAGAAACCGGGATTTTACCATCTCTTAAGAGGGGGCAATAAGTCCCAGTATCCCTAAAGGTAGATGCTGGTCGTTAAGGTATATTTGACTGGCCCTAAAGAAAGGTGCCATACAGGCATCTACTTCATTTTGATTAGCTGGGACATTAAGTAATTAAAGTTCCCCAATGGTGGTGGTACATTAGGCTCACCACGGGTAGCACACTTTAATTTAGGACAATTTAGACAAGTGGCCTTGACATGGTCAGGCTTACAACAGTAGTAACAAGTTATGGGCCTCTTTAAAGGGGGCTGCTTGTCGTGGTAAAGAGGATATCGGTCTGAGGAATTGGACCTCTTGGTCTTCTTCTTCCAACCGAACCTAATTACCCCCCAATCCCCCCTTTCCTTATCCCATCCTCCCCATCCTCCCTTTTTCTTTTCCTCCTCCTCCTCCCCACCCTCCCTTTTGCCCTTCCTCTTTTTGGTCTTTGGAATTTTTCCCACAGGCACGCTAGTTCCTAGGTAGTGGAAAGAGTACCGGGGTCCATCCCATTCCTTTGAGGTTCTTGGAGACGGTGTAGTTTGCCGTGGAATCTGAATCGCCTGGGGATGTCCCAGTCCCTCTCCAGTCTCCCAGGGGGTGGCTTTGGGTGTCTTTCGGGCGACGAGTATATCTCTGGAGGCTGCCTTTCAGATTCTGGGGCTGGTGGCCAAAGGAGGTATGATTTGTGGCGGATATCCGGCCGCCCTCTCTTTTGTCCACCAAGGTAGCTCGGCGGATGTGAGATTGCTATCCCGGATTGCTGGTTTACTGGCATGAAGGGTGGGGTATGGCACAGGTTAAATGCTACATCTGCGCTACTTGCGGTGCTGAGGTCCTTTTGGGCGTGGAGGGAGATTTCTGGCCCTTTCATTCCTCCTAGGAACTATCTCTCCCATATATATATATATATATATATATATATATATATATATATATATATATATATATATATATATATATATATTATATATATATATTATATAATATATATTATATATATATATATATATTATATATATATATATATATATATATATATATATATATATATGCAAAACAACCACTCTGAAAGAATAGAGAAATTCCAAGCGCTTTCGTGACTACTCACATTATGAAGGAACTATGATAATGTATATATATATATATATATATATATATATATATATATATATATATATATATATATATATATATATATATATATATATATATATATATATTTATATATATATATATATATATTGATTAATTACTTTTTTTTATTATCACACTGGCCGATTCCCACCAAGGCAGGGTGGCCCGAAAAAGAAAAACTTTCACCATCATTCACTCCATCACTGTCTTGCCAAAAGGGTGCTATACACTACAGTTTTTAAACTGCAACATTAACACCCCTCCTTCAGAGTGCAGGCACTGTACTTCCCATCTCCAGGACTCAAGTCCGGCCTGCCGGTTTCACTGAATCCCTTCATAAATGTTACTTTGCTCACACTCCAACAGCACACCAAGTATTAAAAACCATTTGTCTCCATTCACTCCTATCAAACACGATCACGCATGCCCGCTGGAAGTCCAAGCCCCTCGCACACAAAACCTCCTTTACCCCCTCCCTCCAACCTTTCCTAGGCCGACCCCTACCTCGCCTTCCTTCCACTACAGACTGATACACTCTTGAAGCCATTCTGTTTTGCTCCATTCACTCTACATGTCCGAACCACCTCAACAACCCTTCCTCAGCCCTCTGGACAACAGTTTTGGTAATCCCGCACCTCCTCCTAACTTCCAAACTACGAATTCTCTGCATTATATTCACACCACACATTGCCTTCAGACATGACATCTCCACTGCCTCCAGCCTTCTCCTCGCTGCAACATTCATCACCCATCCTTCACACCCATATAAGAGCGTTGGTAAAACTATACTCTCATACATTCCCCTCTTTGCCTCCAAGGACAAAGTTCTTTGTCTCCACAGACTCCTAACTGCACCGCTCACTCTTTTCCCCTCATCAATTCTATGATTCACCTCATCTTTCATAGACCCATCTGCTGACACGTCCACTCCCAAATATCTGAATACATTCACCTCCTCCATACTCTCTCCCTCCAATCTGATACCCAATCTTTCATCACCTAATCTTTTTGTTATCCTCATAACCTTGCTCTTTCCTGTATTCACTTTTAATTTTCTTCTGTTGCATACCCTACCAAATTCAACCACCAACCTCTGCAACTTCTCTTCAGAATCTCCCAAGAGCACAGTGTCATCAGCAAAGAGCAACTGTGACAACTCCCACTTTATGTGTGATTCTTTCTTTTAACTCCACGCCTCTTGCCAAGACCCTCGCATTTAATTCTCTTACAACCCCATCTATAAATATATTAAACAACCACGGTGACATCACACATCCTTGTCTAAGGCCTACTTTTACTGGGAAAAAATCTCCCTCTTTCCTACATACTCTAACTTGAGCCTCACTATCCTCGTAAAAACTCTTCACTGCTTTCAGTAACCTACCTCCTACACCATACACCTGCAACATCTGCCACATTGCCCCCCTATCCACCCTGTCATACGCATTTTCCAATCATAAATGCCACAAAGACCTCTTTAGCCTTATCTAAATACTGTTCACTTATACGTTTCACTGTAAACACCTGGTCCACACCCCCCCCCCCCACCTTTCCTAAAGCCTCCTTGTTCATCTGCTATCCTATTCTCCGTCTTACTCTTAATTCTTTCAATAATAACTCTACCATACACTTTACCAGGTATACGCAACAGATTTATCCCCCTATAATTTTATACAAAGGAACTATGCATGCTCTCTGCCAATCCCTAGGTACCTTACCCTCTTCCATACATTTATTAAATAATTGCACCAACCACTCCAAAACTATATCTCCACCTGCTTTTAACATTTCTATCTTTATCCCATCAATCCCGGCTGCCTTACCCCCTTTCATTTTACCTACTGCCTCACGAACTTCCCCCACACTCACAACTGGCTCTTCCTCACTCCTACAAGATGTTATTCCTCCTTGCCCTATACACAAAATCACAGCTTCCCTATCTTCAACAACATTTAACAATTCCTCAAAATATTCGCTCCATCTTCCAAATACCTCTAACTCTCCATTTATTAACTCTCCTCTCCTATTTTTATTTGATAAATCCATTTGTTCTCTAGGCTTCCTTAACTTGTTAATCTCACTCAAAAGCTTTTTCTTATTTTCAGCAAAATTTGTTGATGACATCTCACCCACTCTCTCATTTGCTCTCTTTTTACATTGCTTCACCACTCTCTTAACCTCTCTCTTTTTCTCCATATACTCTTCCCTCCTTGCATCACTTCTACTTTGTAAAAACTTCTCATATGCTAACTTTTTCTCCCTTACTACTCTCTTTACATCATCATTCCAGCAATCGCTCCTCTTTCCTCTAACACCCACTTTCCTGTAACCACAAACTTCTGCTGAACACTCTAACACTACATTTTTAAACCTACCCCATACCTCTTCGACCCCATTGCCTATGCTCTCATTAGCCCATCTATCCTCCAATAGCTGTTTATATCTCACCACAACTGCCTCCTCTTTTAGTTTATAA
>NC_069421.1:48972770-49032770 GCF_026875155.1 Cherax quadricarinatus
TTTCTGTCATCCATGGATTTGCTTGATTCTTTTGAAAGTCAATTGGATGGTTAAAATCTCTCACATGAATAAATAAAGTGTTAGAATGTTGTCCAGTTCTAATGCTATATTTATATTGTTTTAATCTTAGCTCGAGACTTTCACCAGTTTAACCATAATAAACTGTATTGCAAATTTTACAAGGAATCTTATAGACACATCCTTCAGCATTTTGGCGGAAATTACGGGTTCGAGTACTCGGCTAGTTACAGTGTTGTTATTGATTAAATACTACTCGTTCATGGTTACAATAATATATATATATATATATATATATATATATATATTATATATATATATATATATATATATATATATATATATATATATATATATATATATATATATATATATATATATATAAACATTGCACTAGCCAAGGAGTCAAACCCATGCTGTTTTGTCCCGCCTCATGGTGAGAGAAAACGCATGACGCTTTAGACCACTAGATAACACAATCCTTAACAATGGTGCATCCAGCCAAGCTAGATGTTGTACCCACCATCAAAGGACATACGGTGGTGTGGACGCCTCTGAGCTAATTTCATTCTGCTCCCTGTTTGTGTGTGTGTGTACACACACTCCAACTAGCTTCAAAGTTTGGTATATATATTTATCATTAGTAGGAAATTCAGAGTAAATAATGCCGGAGGCTCGATTCTCTGTCTACAAATCACACGACGCGTCAACTTGCTGCATCCAGACGTGATGTGGAACAAAATGACAGGTGGCAAGCGCAGAGAGATTCCCTCACGGAGCATAAACGCTGCAGTTTGGTGATAGGCAAAAGTGTGCAGGATATTGAACCCATCGCTTGGCAGGGCAGTGTTGAGTATCGTGCCCTGCGGTGGACAGGCACTGTAGGGTATTGAACTCTGCGATGGGCATCAGCAGACGACGTCTGGTGTCACTTACGGGATACTTTTGGTTCTGCAGTTTATCATAACGATGCTAATTTTCTCAACTTATTTAACATGACATACCTCTAAGTTAACGTTGTTTTATATATCTTAGTAAATTTGATAGTTATGCATTTTGATTAACTTGCTACATATTCAACTGAGTTGCAAAAGTTAATGGAAGAAGTTGGGAGAGAATGTAACAGAAAGAAATTAAAAAGAGATCATTAAAAGGAGTAAGGTTTCCTGTGGATTATGTGTTATCGGTTTCTTGGGTTGTCGCTTCTCATGCCCAGTCCCAGACGAGCCCTTTTAGCTGCTGGCCTGATTGAACAAACTGTTGATGTCATTCCCAAGAAAAAAAATGCACTGCAGACTAGATACTAGCATGGGACTCTTTAGAAGAATCGTCTTAAGGACATCTAGAGGTTAACTGATAATTCCTATTACGCATGAAGGAACAGTGTTGATGATCATTGGTCCCTTTACACACATTTTCTTTCTCTTAGAGTAATCATTACTCCTCTGCACTGTACTGGAGGTACTGAGCACTGTGTAACATGCGTCTTGCTGTCAAATATAATTTGAGAGTGAAGGTTTTGAAACACATCCCTCCTGAATTTACGAGGTGTAGATTATGGCGTATCTGTCTCGCCAACTTTCAAAGTAGTACAGTAGTACAGGACGAGGGTCTTCAAGCATGTTTAATAGTTCAGGTGCTTGACTGAAATTATATTAACAGTAAAAGTTCTCTGTATATTCTACAGATCTGCAGTTTCGCCTGCCTTGAAGGGAACCATCCATATGTAACATTATTTCTTATCCAGCAGTTTCAACCAAAACAATGGCTTCTACAAATAGCTGAGTCTCTTGCCAGCAAACTTCCTGATCGGTATAATACAGAGCAACAGGTCAAAGTCTGCAGGAACACTGTAACAGATTTACTAGCCCATGCTAGGCAGTTTCTTCTCAGATCCAACACTTTTCAGCTATATATTTGTTTACCATGTTTCTAAGCTAACGAAGGCTATAGTTTCTAAGCTACCTAAGGTTTTAGCTTCAACTCACATGCCCCAACACTTCACCTAATTACACTCTCTAGATATAGACTAATCCTCTCTTCAGCTAGATCAATTTGTGACTTGATAAAGCCCACTGTGTGGGCTCAAGGCTGTCAATAAAAGATAGCATATTTTCTGTATTTGTGTTCCTTTTCAAGCAACATTCCAATAAAGAGAGAAGAAGTGATTTGAAGAGTGTCGTCATTGGCACTGCATCTCCTGTAATGAATGTTCTTGTTATCTTGCCTATTATTTTCCTCTTAATATGGTTGTGATCTTTGAAACTGAGATGACTATCATGTCTCTGACATGAACTAACCGCTCTTTAAGGGATTCGAAAACTGATTATAATTTCTCCGAAGAGGAATAACTGAAGTTTATGTTCATTGTACACCATATTATTGTCATTCCGCTACTGGAGGATTTAGTTTACATCAGCTTTAAAGTTCGCTGTGATCTCAATAGACACAACTCTCATACGAATCCTAGAATCGTTAGCAAAGGATGACTGAGTGCTATGATTTACTTACCTGTCTCTGTCGGATATAAGAATAAGAGAAGTGGGACTAGTACTGTGTGCTTTGGGGAAGTGAAATGTTTACTGTGGAAGCCCCTGGTTTACTGTGGAAGCTCCTGTTTTACTGTGGAAGCCCATTGTTTATTATGGAAGCCACTGGTTTACTATGGAAGTCCCTGGTCTTACTCTATTTGCCATTACTCTTTGGGTTCTGTTTGTTAAGAACTTAAATATCGCTCTGCCTACTCTTTAATTATTCCTTCTTGCACGTATTTTATGCGCTGTTATATCATGGTCTCATTTGTCAAAGACTTGTAAAGTGAGTGTACACTACATATGAATTATGCTTATCTCCATCGCCTTCAAGCCCATGTTGCAATGGTCCAGCAATTGCAAAAGGCAGGACCAACCCACGTTAAAACTAAGCTACCCTTTCACAGAGCTTGATAATACGTGTATAACATTAATGCCTTTTGCCTTTTTTTCAATTATTTTTCTGTCACCGTTATGAAGTTGGGATATGTTGCTGGATGTTACTGACAGCGCAATAACTCACGTGTCTAGGCTCCTTCTCCATAAAGTTTTGAATAACACCAAATTAAAGTTTTATGCAATCTTGATGAATGTTAAGTTCCACAAGTCGGAATCTGGAGTCAAGTGAAGGTTTAAGCTATCAATTCCTTTTTTTTTTTTTCGAATTGAAACAGGGTTTAGTGTATTGTGGGATATCGGCAGCATTTCTAGTCTCATTCGTGAAAATCTCATTTGGTTTATCAGTCTTTAGACCGTATTGAGACATAAGTATTTCACTCAGTACTTTATTAACGTTAGTGTATGTACCATCCCCTTTATAAATGATGACCCGATACTGGGCGAAGTTATTGCCCCGGATTTTACTTTTGAAAAAAGTTGTTTTACATTTCTTTTAATTTCATTACTAGTTTTCTTGTTCTTTTTATCTCTCGTGGACTCAACAAGTCGCATTCAGTTTCCTCTCAACATTCTTCTTTGCTTTAACAAGTACTTCCTGTCATTCATGAGAAAGTCTGTGGACTTTGAAAATCTCTGAATCGTCATCTTGACCTGTAGAGGGCGTGCATCTCTCTCACTCTCTCACTGATTTAGATCCATGATAGTCATAGCGTCTTCCTTGCTTATTTTAGTGAGATCACAATTGATTATATAACTGTTGATGTTTTTTTAACGAAGGAAATGGACACGAATATATTCACTTAGTGAATGTATTTTTGTCCGTTTCCCTAAGTCGTTATCAGCCATTTGTCTTCTTACTACGAATCTTTTTAAATTGAATTTGCTGAAAATTCTCACATTGATTTCGTACTGCTGTCCAAAACTATCGTGTATAGCTGTAAGAACCTCAGATGGGTTGAGGTCTGAATTACCTGTCTTTAACTTCGTTATATGCAGGACGAGTATGAGTCAGTGTTCAGCAACCCACTAAATGACAGCAAGGTAGAAAAGGTAGAAACATTTTTCACTCCAGAAGAAGACCGCGCAAACCAACTAACTGACATTAGTACAAATCTCATAGATTTCATTGAAGACATGGACTACATGCCCACTCACTGAGCACCTGGATCAGATTCATGAAATGCTCTGTTTATAAAGAACTGTAAAGTACCATTAGCACGAGCATTCAGCATTCTTTGGAGAAAGAGCTTAGATCAAGGTAAAATACCGGAGGCCTTAAAGAGTACAGACATAGCTCGTTTGCACAAGGGAGGTTGTAGAGCACTAGCTAAAAATTACAGACCAGTAGCCCTAACTTCTCATATCATAAAAATCTTCGAAAGAGTGATGAGACGGCAGATTACAAATTTCATGGACCAGCACAACCAACATAACCAGAACCATCATGGTTTTAGAGCAGGACGATCATGTCTGTCACAGCTGCTGAACCATTATGGCAGAATTATGGAGGCGTTGAAAGACGACCAAAACGCAGATATGATTTACACAGAATTTGCAAAGGCGTTTGACAAATGCGATCAAGTGCCAGCTGCTTAGGTATGGAAAAAATGAAGAATTCAAAAGGAACACTATATACGAAACTCAAGAGGGTCACCAAATAGAACGTAAAGAACACGTAAAAGACCTGGGAATAATTATGTCAGCGGGCCTTTCTTTTAAAGACTAAATGAAGACAAAGATCACGACAGCCAGGAAGATGACGGGGTGGGTATTGAGAACTTTCCAAACAAGTGAAATAATGCCGATGGTGACACTCTTCAAATCACTTGTGCTCCCTCACTTAGAATATTGCTCAGTGCTGACGGTCCCGTTCAAAGCAGGAGAAATATCGGAGCTGGAACAAATACAGAGATCGTTTACGGCTCACATAGAGCCAGTAAAGCACCTAAACTTCTTGGAACGCCTTCAAGTCTTGAACATGTACTCATTTGAGCGGAGGAGAGAGAGATACATGATAATATATACCTGGAAAGTACTCGAGGGCCTGATCACAAATCTGCACACTGCCATAACAACATACTGGAAAGAGAGATATGGGAGGAAGTGTCAAATAAACCCAGTGAGGAGTAGGGGTGCGGTGGGGTCCCAGACTATTCAACATCTTACCAGAAGATATCAGAAACACGACTGGAGCAAGTGTAGAAGCCTTCAAGAGGAAACTGGACAAGTATCTTCACCAGGTGCCAAATCAACCAGGCTGTGATGGATATGTGGGGCAGCGGGCCTCCAGCAGCAGCAGCCTGATTGACGAGGCAAGCACCAGAGGAGCCTGGCCCATGGCCAGGCTCAGAGAGTAGATAAGCTCTCGAAACTCTTCAAAGGTATATCAAAAGTATGTTGAGTGTATTTTCTAGTCTCGTCGGCTCTGTTATCAGCTAGCTTAAAGCGAATATATTGCAGTCTTAATAATTCGAGAGTGTGAGACTGTTTATCCTAACTAGCTACTGGGATTGTTCTGCTATTATCGTCCATTCTATAATCGTCTTTTTCATATGTTTTAAGCTTAACTCACCAAGCAATACAATATTTGGGGTCGGTTTTGTCAGATTTTCCACACTTTGCTCAATTTTCAAAAGTTAGACTCGTCACTGTTCTGAAGGTACATACCAATGATTTACATGCAAGTTCTATAACTAGATTCTGGTTTTTAATTTTAATTTCCATGACTTCGATTGCCTCGTCTGTGTGTTAAGTAGTTGAGTGCAAATGAGTGATTCGTACAGATCAGCTCCTTTCCCTTGTTGTCTGATTTTTTTTTTTCGTTGCGTCTAAGCAGAATGTTTCTAGGTATCCATAATTTACTGTTAAATTAGTCTTTCACTAAGGTCTACATAAAGGATACAAACATTAAAGAATAAATAGGCACAAATACCAGAGTGGAAGAATTAACAAATAAACAACACATAGGAGAATGAAGCTTATGACGACGTTTCAGTCGTACTTGGACCATTAACTAGCCAAGTGTCGGATCCACACGCCGTTAAAAGTTTAATTCTCCTATGTGCAGATTGTCTGTGTAATGCAAACATTGTATTCGACTAATTAAGGAATCCACAGCTGAACGTTTGCAAACACAAATAATTTGATATTGTTTGTTGCTGTGCTGGGGGTATTATTATTTTTTTTGGCATATATAGTCTACGATTTTGACAAGTCTGCCACAGCTTGTTCTTGTCCAGCATGACTATAAGGTGTTGGTACTTCCTTATGAATTCTTGCCATACTTTTTCATACTTACTGACACTTAATATCTCAGCTACCTGTTTAGCCATAGTTTTTAATTTATGTTTGAGGTTCATGTTCAGTTTTATGTCTCCGTGGCTTTCGAAGCCTCGTGTTCGTCATGAGGAATGCCAGAGCTGGTTCATCTATGCAAATATCCCAGGCGTAGTCTCAACTCACATGGGTTTTCTGATGTCTGCAATTTATTGAGGATGGGTTAACTATTCCATTTTTTAATAACTGCAAATGATAAAGTTTTTACTAAATTTATACTAGAGGTGAATGGAAGGGGGGAGGGGAGGGTTGCTGTGCTGGCCTCCTTAACCTCGTTTACATAATGCATTTCTTCCACTGAGTTTGCAGTCACAGCCGAGTTCTGCTAAACTCTTCTTCAGGTCATGATTTCAGTTTCTGTACCGGTTTGATTTTGATCTGTATCAGTTTTTTTCCAACTTCAGACAATCCAGACAGAGTGAACATTAAAATGGTATAAAATACCGACAGGTTGTTAGGTAAGACACATATGCAACAGTTAGGTATCTTTATTTCGAAACGTTTCTCCTACACAGTAGGCTTCTTCAGTCGAGTACAGAAAAGTTGATAGAAGCAGAAGAATCTTGAAGACGATGTAATCAGTCCATCACCCTTGAAGTTTTGAGGTGGTCAGTCCCTCAGTCTGAAGAAGAGCATTGTTCCATAGTCTGAAACAATATGGAGATGAAGTGACAGGATTGAGCCCTATATACCGCCAGGAGGTGAGATGTATGCCACTATTAGAGATAAGAATGAAGTCGTTGTGAGGTCAGGTCCCTCTCAAATCCAGCCATTCTCACTAGTAGAAATAGTCCAAGTTGATTTCAGGTCTGTACCAAGATACCCTTGTGTTGCAGTGTCTGACAGAGTGAACATTAAAATGGTATAAAATACCGACAGGTTGTTAGTGGCCTACATCTCACCTCCTTCAGACTATGGAACAATGCTCTTCTCCAGACTGAGGGACTGACCACCTCAAAACTTCAAGGGTGATGGACTGATTACATCGTCTTCAAGATTCTTCTGCTTCTATCAACTTTTCTGTACTCGACTGAAGAAGCCTACTGTGTAGGCGAAACGTTTCGAAATAAAGATACCTAACTGTTTCATATGTGTCTTACCTAACAATCCAGACAGGAATGACTTTCAATCCAGAGATGAGATGCTGTCCAATATGTCTAACTTTTTAATAATGCACCCATATATTTATCATATTTCTAGAATATAGAGAGATTTTTTTAGACCGTTTGTCTGTTTCTATCAGATAAACCATTGCACAGTAGATGTGCCAAAGCTCTGCATATATGGCAAGATACTATCTCTGCATATATAGCAATATACGTATATGAGTAGCTAGATGCAGGTTTTACCTGCAGGTTCATTGTGTAGATGGCGGTTTGTGGTGATCGGCTGTTATTGTTTTCATTCTAAATTTAGACTTACCGTGGAACATCTGATCTACATCAGGTATTAATGACAGCTTGTGTGGGAACGGTGGAGTAGGGCGAGGTGATGCGATTGTACACTGGAACAGCTGATTTTCTCTCCTTGTACAGCATACGATGTACACCACTGGTTACCGTAACTTGGCTCTCACTTTTACTGTCACTAGTCTTTGAAACTTCTCTATTACACTTAAATGTTGTCAGTGAAAGTTTAATATCTAATTAGAGGGAGTGTTGATGGAGGAAGTAAATGTATTTATTTGGTATCCCTGAAGGGGGACATTTAAAGAGGTTTACCCGATTTGTTTTCGCCTCTTCCTGCTTTCTGTTTTTATTTTTCTCTTAAATCAAGAAAGCCTCATCCGATCGGCTTCAAATTTTCAAAGTTATTGTACAGCAACGAGTGAAAGATTCTTGGAACCCTTAGTAAGTGAAAGGGTTGTTGTTCCAGCATCCTGGAATAGGTTCGATAACCTCCGAAATCCTTTGTAGATTAGTTTCAGATGTTCAGAAAAGGTGCATCCTAATGTGACGACGGTGAAGAGTTGATGTGTCTAACAGTCGAGACAGTACCCATTAAGTTTCGTTTGTGTGAGTAAATGGTTAAAAATAGGAATTGATTAAATCGGTTTTATAACTGAAGAATACCTCGTCCGATTAACTTACGTGGTTTCCAAATCGAAAGGTTCGCCTTGTATTGGGCTTCATAAGCCCCAATTTGCCAAATTTTTTTTTTAATAAATCGTGACAGCGCTTAACATTCTATAACTGAAGAATGTTTCTTTTTATCGGCTTCAGAACTGTAAGAAAGATGATACACGTAAATTAATTTTCCTGAACTTGTAAAAAAAAAAAAAATAGAATCATTGGAATCAGATCAAGTACTGAGAATGATTTTTCATGGTCGGTTTCAAATTTTCTTTACCATAGATTCTGTGATATAAAGGGAAGAATAAACACAAGGAAAATAAATTATGAACACTCTGAACATTGGTATACAGTACATGTTTTAATTATTTTTACATTAACTCTACGCCAATCACCTGCCAGTATTGCTGAGTGAAGGTTTATAGTGCAGTCACACACAGAAATACACACACTTATAAACACGTGTATGTATAAAAAAGCACATATACATAATACATATACTCAGGCATACATATGCACATCAAGTACACATATGCAGAGGTAGACTTACACAAGAATACATATGTGCATACATAAGAACACGTAAATACACAGAATACATGTGAACACCAATGCGCACAGACATACACACATACTTTAATGCATGCATACTCACATGCAAGCATATACATATATGCAAAACAAGCTACGAGGGGAAAGGGATGTTTTGCATTGTTGAGATCTCCTGTTTGCGATAGTATTGCATACATACATGTATATGAATACTCTATTCTCCTGAATTAGAATTTTATCATCACCTTCCACTATTCCTTTTCTGTGCTTATGGACATATGGAATACGGGGATACCTTCTCGGATCGCTGAGTGATCCGAGAAATGTATCCCCAGGTAATTTGTGTGGACGTGTTCAGTTGGAGTGAGAGGAAAAAGAGTGATTCTTATGGCTTGACATACTGTTGGAGTACTGGGAAGGCGACGTTTATTGAGGTATTAAGGAAAGCCTAATAGCCTGGTGTGAAGGAGGGATGAAAATGTTGCAGTCTGGAGGGTCTTTTGCAATGTTATGTCTGTGCACTACTGGCAAGGCAGCGATTGAATGAATGATAATAAATGTGTTACCCTCTTTTTCGACACCGTCTCATGGTGAGAGACAATCGGTGTCTGCAAAATCTAGGGAGACGAATCCTTCTTCAAGGTTTCAGATAGCCAGTCAGTTGGCTAAGGTTAACTTAAAATCTACTCATAACACTATGAAACCGAGGTATGCCAGAAATGCAAAGTTTTGCTCCTTTAATCCAGGAGACAAGGTGTTGGTCACACCTTAAAAAACAGATTTATTGGACCAGTGGAAATATTAAATAAAATTTCTGATTTAAATTACTATGTGGTAGCACCTCTTGATAAGCCCAAGGAAAGCAAAGTTTACCACATTAGTCACCTAAAGTCCCAATAATGACTTTATCCTCTGCCTCTGTAGACAACCCTGATTCCTTGCTCAATGTTCCCGAGGTTCAAATTAAGCTCTCTAACTCAGCATTCCTACAGGACTCTCACTCCTTAATGTTGGGACTTCCGAAAAAAATATACACTGGGATATCACGATGTAGATGTTGGAACTACTAAGCCTATTAAACTCTCCCCCTACAGAGCTCATCCTGAAGAACAGAAGCTACTTCAGCAGGAGCTGGTATTTCTGTTAGAACACAGATTAGCGGAGGAGGAGTCCAGTTCATGGGCTTCATCGTGCATCTTTGTTAAAAAGTTTGATGGAGGATCAGGATGTGTATTGAATACAGTAGGGTTATGAGGTCACTGTTCCAGATGCTTACCCTCTGCCACATTTGGATGGTGTAGTGGACTTTGTAGTTAAGGCCCTTTTGGTTTCCAAGTTAAACCTCCTTAAAGGTTACTCTCAGATACCTTTAAGAGATAAAGCAAATGAGATCTCTGCCTTCATAATTCCTGAATAACATTATCAACATACAGTGACCCCATTCGGAATGTGGAATTCGCCTACCATGTTTCAAAAGCTGATCTATCAGGCTATTAAAGGACTTGAAGGCACGACAGCTTATCTGGACGATATAGTAGTATTATTTTCCGAAACATGGAATCAACATGTTTCCCGACCTAAAGGTCTCTTTGAGAGGTTCAGAAACTTTATGCTAACAGTTAACCTGCTTAAATCATCTTTTGGCCAGTCTAGTATTACTTGCTTGGGCCATGAAGTGGGTAATGGTAAAGTAATCGTAAAATTGGTAAAGTCCTAGCTATTAAACATTACCCAGTATATCATGATAAGAAATGCTTACAAGATGTTTAGGAACTTTGTAGGAACTTTGCAGATGTGTTAGCCTCCCTTACCTCACTTACCAGTAAAAAGACTCACTTTTGTTGGGCCACCAGATTCCAAGAGGCATTTAATCATGATAAACGTTTATTATGTACTGCGCCCATTCTCCTGTCTCCAGATTTTTGAAACCTTTTACGTTGCAGGTTGAAGCTTGTGAGTCAGGGGTTGGGGCATATTACTACAAGAGTCAAAGGAGGAATGATTACAATCTATGGCTTATTACTCAGCCAAGTATCAGGTCCATCAATGGGCCTATTTCATAATCGAGAAGGAAGCTCTAGCTCTAATAACTGTGCTGGAGCACTTTGACGGCCTCTTGGGGCAATCACCTCATTGTGTCACCGTCTACAGTGATCATAACCCAATGTTCCACTTAAACTCCATGAAGAACCATAACACAAGGCTGATGAAGCGGAGTCTCAGGCTACAACCATACAACATATCCATTTCCATATAGCCGGAAAAGATGATATTTTAGCGGACGCTTTATCTCGTGAATAAGTTAGGAAGTGTTAGTGACCATATGGGCAGCAAGCTCTTTTTCTCTCTAGTATAAAAATCTTCATTTTTTTTTTTTAGTGAGGGGACACTTGCTACTATCTGCAAGTGTCTTGAACCAATGCTAGTCCTACTTTCTGCTGTCGCTCTCTATGATTGTGATTGACTAAAAGTCTTTTGGAGCTGAACACTATATAATGAGCGGGATGGTTGAGAGGAACGTCGGTTCTATTATTGTTCAGTGCCATTGTGGCACACTACCTGTGGAGGGGAGGCCTAGTCCCGGCTATTAGAGCCCTTATGGGGAAGAGGGGGGTGTCATGCTATGAGAATGTTACACTTTATTCAGCGTATGTCACACTTCCATATAGGCCACCTCCCAACCAGTGAACCTGGTGCTAAGTATTTAGCGATCAATAGGCGCCCCGTCGTTATATCAGTACCTTGGTTTATCGGACAATCACAGACAAGCAAGCCAAAACTGTGAAGCAGTGTAGTTCACTTGGGACACGCAAACTGCCAGAATTGTCAGGGGCCGCTGGTCGTACATGGTGCATTCTGACTCACGAAATCGTAATGACACGATTGCAAACAAACCATACCCCGGCCGGGATTAAACCCGCGGTCAGAGAGTCTCAAAACTCCAGACCGTCGCGTTAGCCACTAGTGGCTAACGCGACGGTCTGGAGTTTTGAGACTCTCTGACCGCGGGTTCAATCCCGGCCTGGGTATGGTTTATGGTGCATTCTGGCTCTTGCATTTTACCTCCTTGGTTCACCGTGTTGTACACTTATTCTTACATTACTGTACATGCTGTAAATACTGTACATTTTGCAAATACCCTTGTCTATCCAGTGAAGGATAGACAAGTAATATACCACTGTTAAGTTTTAATTGCTCCACTTTGCTCCCATTACAACCAGGTGCACAGGTCAGGCTACACCTGTGTTCATAGTAGGTAGTGTGATATTTATGCATCATATTTAATATAATATTTATAAAACACTACATAAACACATTTTTTTATTTTTCTAATTGTTTTTCTTTAATTAAAACATTAAATTCAAATAAATGTAGCAACTCTCCCTTTCTTGGACAATTTTTGTTTCATCCCATTCTTCTCATTTTTCATGGTACCTACTGAGCATCCTAATGGATATTCTTTAATAATTACTGTTGGAATCAGCACTCCATTTCGAAAGAGTTACTGGTAGTGGATTATGTATTTAATGTTTTGACGATGAGGAATCAGCACTCACTATGGTGGACTTAGTGGAATTAGCATCAGTACTCCATGCTGTAGGGATAGTAATATAAGTACACCATTTTGTTGGGATAGTTATGTTAGTACTCCATGTTGTTGGAATAGTTGTATCAGTACCCTATGTTGTTGGGATAGTTGTATCAGTACTTTGTGTTGTTGGGATAGTTTCTTCAGAACCCCGTGCTGTTGTGATAGTTTTATCAGTACACCTTGTTGATGGGATACTTGTATCAGTACTCAATGTTCTTGGGAAAGTTTTATCAGAACCCCATGCTGTTGCGATAGTTGAATCAATACTCCATGTTGATGGGACAGTGGGATCAGCACTTTATGTTGTTGGGATAGTGGTATCAGTGCTCTGTGTTGTTGGGATAGTTGTATCAGTACTCCATATTGTTGGAGTAGTTGTATCAGTACTCTATGTTGATGGGTTAGTTGTATCAGGATAGTTGTATCAGTACACCATGTTGCTGGGATAGTGGTATCAGTATTCCATGTTGTTGGGAAAGTTGTATCAGTACTCCATGTTGTAAAGAGAGTAGAAACAGTACTCTATGTCATTGGGATGATTGAATCAGAACACTATGTTGTGGGGTGATATATCAGTGCACCATGTTCTTGGGATAGTGCTATCAGAACTCCATTTTGGTGGGATAGTTGTATCAGTACTCCATGTTATTGGGATAGCTTTATCAGTACTCCATGTTGTTGGGATAGTTGCATCAGTACTCCTTGTTGATGGGATAGTTGTATCAGTACTCAATGTTGCTATGATAGTTTTATCAGAACCCCTTGTTGTCCCCCTTGTTGGGATAGTTGCATCAGTACTCCATGTTATTGGGATAGTTTTATCAGTACTCCATGTTGTTGGGATAGTTGTATGCGTGCAATATGTTGCTGGGATAGTTGCATCAATACACGATATTGCAAGGATAGTGGTATCAGTAATCAATGTCGTTGGGATAGTTTTATCAGTAATCCATGTTGATGGGATAGTTGTATCAGTACTCCATATTGTTGGGGTAGATGAATCAGTACTCTATGTTGTTGGAATAGTGATATCAGTGCTCCATGTTCATGGGATAGTTGTATGAGTACTCCATGTTGTTGAGATAGTTAATTCAGAACCCCGTGCTGTTGTGATAGTTTTATCTGTACACCTTGTTGATGGGATACTTGTATCAGTACTCAGTGTTCTTGGGAAAGTTTTATCAGAACCCCATGCTGTTGTGATAGTTGTATCAGTACTCCATGTTGATGGGACAGTGGGATCAGCACTTTATGTTCTTGGGATAGTTGCATCAGTACTTATACTGTTAGAGTAGTTGTATCAGTACTCTATGTTGATGGGTTAGTGGTATCAGGATAGTTGTATCAGTACACCATGTTGTTGGGATAGTGGTATCTACTCCATGTTGTTGTGATTGTTGTGTCAGTACTCCATGTTGTTATGATTGTTTTGTCAGTACTCCATGTTGTTGGGATAGATGTATCATTACTCCATGTTGTTGGGATAGTTGTATCCGTGCACTATGTTATTGGGACAGTGGCATCAGTACTCTATGTTGATGGGTTAGTGGTATCAGGATAGTTGTATCAGTACACCATGTTGTTGGGATAGTGGTATCTACTCCATGTTGTTGTGATTGTTGTGTCAGTACTCCATGTTGTTATGATTGTTTTGTCAGTACTCCATGTTGTTGGGATAGATGTATCATTACTCCATGTTGTTGGGATAGTTGTATCCGTGCACTATGTTATTGGGACAGTGGCATCAGTACTCTATGTTGATGGGTTAGTGGTATCAGGATAGTTGTATCAGTACAACATGTTGTTGGGATAGTGGTATCAGTACTCCATGTTGTTATGATTGTTGTGTCAGTACTCCATGTTGTTATGATTGTTTTGTCAGTACTCCATGTTGCTGGGATAGTTGTATCATTACTCCATGTTGTTGGGATAGTTGTATCCGTGCACCATTTTATTGGGACAGTGGTATCAGTACTCTATGTTGCTGAGTTACTGGTATGAGGATAGTTGAATCAGTACACCAAGTTTTTGGTATAGTTGTATCAGTACTCCATGTTGTTGGGATAGTTGTGGCAGTACTCCATGCAGTTGGGATAGTTGTATCCGTGCACCATTTCGTTGGGATAGTTGTACACGCGCACCATGTTGCTGGCATAGTTGCATCAATACACGATGTTGTTGGGATGTTGGTATCAGTATTCAATGTCGATGGGATCATTTTATCAGTATTCCATGTTGATGGAATAGTTGTATCAGTACTCTATGTTGTTGGAATAGTGGTATCAGTGTTCCATGTTGTCGGGAGAGTCGAATCAGTACTCTATGATGTTGGGATAGTGGTTTCTGTACCCCATGTTAATGGATAGTCATATGAGTACTCCATGTTGTTAGCATAGTTTTAACAGTATTCCATCTTCTTGTGGTAGTTTTATCAGAACCCCATGTTGTTGGGATAGTTGCATCAGTACTCCTTGTTGATGGGATAGTTGTATCAGTACTCAATGTTGCTATGATAGTCTTATCAGAAACCCTATTGTTCCGATAGTTGTGTCAGTACTCCATGTTGATGGAACAGTGGGATCAGTACTCCATGTTGTTGGGATAGTGGTATCAGTACTCTTTGTCGTTGGAATAGTCGTATCAGTACTCCATTTTGTTGGGATAGTTGTATAAATACTCTATGTTTTTGGGATAGTTGTATCCGTACTCCATGTTGTTGGGATAGTTTTATTAGTACTCCATGTTGTTGGGATAGTTTTATCAGTACTCCATGTTGTTGGGGTAGTTTTATCAGCACTCCATGTTGTTGGTATAGTTTCATCAGTACTCCATGTTGTTGGGGTAGTTTTATCAGCACTCCATGTTGTTGGGATAGTTTTATCAGTACTCCATGTTGTTGGGGTAGTTTTATCAGTATTCCATGTTGTTGGGGTAGTTTTATCAGCACTCCATGTTGTTGGGATAGTTTTATCAGTACTCCATATTGTTGGGGTAGTTTTATCAGTATTCCATGTTGTTGGGGTAGTTTTATCAATACTCCACATAGTTGGGATAGATGTATCCGTGCACCAAGTTGTTGGGAGAATTGCATCAATACACGATGTTGTTAGGATAGTGGTATCAGTACTGAATGTTGATGGGATAATTGTATCAGTATTCCATGTTGTTATCATAGTTTTATCAGCACTCCATATTGCTGGGATAGTTTTATCAGTACACCATGTTGCTGGGATAGTTGCATCCGTTCAAGATGTTGCTGGGATAGTTGCATTAATACACGATGTTGCAGGGATAGTGGTGTCAGTACTCAATATCGATGGGGATAGTTTTATCAGTACTCCATGTTGATGGGATAGTTATATCAGTACTCCATATTGTTGGGATAGTTGAATCAGTACTCTGTGTTGTTGGAATAGTGATATCAGTGCTCTGTGTTGTTAGGATACTTGAAACAGTACTCTCTGTTATTGGGATAGTGGTTTCAGTACCTCATGTTCATGGGATAGTTGTATGAGTACTCCATGCTGTTGGGATAGTTTTATCAGTACTCCTTGTTGATTGGATATGTGTATCAGTACTCAATGTTCTTGGGAAAGTTTTATCAGACCCCCATGCTGTTGCAATAGTTGTATCCGTACTCTTTGTTGATGGGATACCTGTATCAGTACTTCATGCTGTGGGGATACTTTTATCAGAACCCCATGCTGTTGCGATGCTTTCATTAGTACTCCTTGTTGTAGGGATGCTTGTGTCAGTACTTCATGTTGATGGGACAGTGGGATCAGTACTTTATGTTGTTGGGATAGTGATATCAGTACACTATGTTGCTCGGTTAGTGGCATCAGGATAGTTGTATCAGTACTCCAGGTTGTTGGGATAGTGATATTAGTACTCTATGATGTTGGAATAGTTGCATCAGTACTCTATGTTGCTCGGTTAGTGGTTTCAGAATAGTTGTATCAGTACTCCATGTTGTTGGGATAGTGGTATCAGTACTTTATGTTGTTATGACTGTTGTGTCAGTACTCCATGTTGTTGGGACAGTTGTATCAGGACTCCGTGTTGTTGGGATAGTGGTATCAGTACTCTACGTTGCTGGTATAGTAGTATCAGGATAGTTGTATCAGTACTCCATGTTGTTGGGATAGTTGTATCAGTACTCCATGTTGTTGTGATAATTGTATCAGTACTCCATGTTGTTGGGACAGTTGTATCAGGACTCCGTGTTGTTGGGATAGTGGTATCAGTACTCTACCTTGCTGTGATAGTAGTATCAGGAGAGTTGTATCAATACTCCATGTTGTTGGGATAATTGTATCAGTACTCCATGTTGTTGGGACAGTTTTATCCGTACTCCATGTTGTTGGGATAGCTGTATCCGCACATTATGTTGTTGGGATAGTTGCATCAGTACACGATGTTGTTAGGATAGTGGTATCAATTCTCAATGTCGATGGGATAATTTTACCAGCACTCCATGTTCTTGGAATAGTGGTTTCAGTACCCCTTGTTCATGGGACAGTTGTATGAGTACTCCATGCTGTTATAATAGTTTTATCAGTACTCCATGTCCATGGGATAGTTTTATCAGAACCCCATGCTGTTGGGATACTTGTATCAGTAGTCCTTGTTGACGTGATAGTTGTATCAGTACTCCATGATATTGGGATAGTGGTATCAGTACTCCATGCTGTTGGGATAGTTGTATCAGTACTCGAAGCTGATGGGACACTGGGATCAGTTCTCCATGTTGTTGGGATAATGGTATCAGTACTCTGTGTCGTTGGGTTAGTTGTATCAGTACGCCATGCTTTTGAGATTCATGTATCAGTACTCCGTGTTGATGGGATAGTGGTATCAGTACTCTGTGTCCTTGAGTTAGTTGTATCAGTACTCCATGCTTTTGAGATTCATGTATCAGTACTCCATGTTGATGGGATAGTGGTATCAGTACTCTGTGTCGTTGGGTTAGTTGTATCAGTACTCCATGCTTTTGAGATTCATGTATCAGTACTCCATATTGTTGGGATAGTTGTATCAGTACTTCATATTGTTGGGATAGTGGAATCAGTACTCCATGTTGATGGGACTGTGGTATAGGTTCTTCGTGTTGTTTCGATAGTGGTATCAGTAGTCCATGTTGTTGAGAGATAGTTGTATCAATACTCCATGTTGTTGGGATAATTGAATCGGTACACCATCTTCTTAGTTGCATCAGTGCTCATTGTTCTTTGGATAGTTATATCAACACTCAATGTTGTTGGAATAGTTGTATAAATACTTTATGTTGTTGGGATAGTTGTATCAGTACTTCATAGTGTTGGGATAGTTGTATCAGTACACCATGTTGTTGGGATAGTGGCATCAGTACTCCATGTTGTTATGATTGTTGTGTCAGTACTCCATGTTGTTGGGATAGTGGTATCAGTACTCCATGTTGCTGGTTTAGTGTTATCAGGATAGTTGCATGAGTACTCCATGTTGCTGGGATAGCTGTATCTATACTCTATGTTGCTGGAATAGTGGTATCAGTGATGCATGCTGTTGGGATAGTTGTTTCAGTAGTCCTTGTTGACGGGGAAGTTGTATCAGTACTCCTTGTTCATGGGATAGTTGTATCAGTACTCCATGATGTTATGATAGTGGTATCAGTACTCCATGCTGTTGGGATAATTGTATCAGTTCTCCATGTTGATGGGGCAGTGGGACCAGTACTCCATATTGTTGGGATAGTGGTATTAGTACTCCATATTGTTGGGATAGTGGTAACAGTACTCCATGTTGATGGGATAGTGGTATCAGAACTTCGTGTTGTCTGGATGGTGGTACCAGTAGTCCATGTTGTTGAGGGATAGTTGCATCAGTACTCCATGTTGTTGGGATAGTTGTATCAGTATTCCATGTTGTTGGGATAGTTGTATCAGTACTCCATGTTGTTGGGATAGTTGTATCAGTACTCCATTTTGTTGGGATAGTTGTATCAGTGCACCATGTTGTTGGGACAGTGGTATCAGTACTCTATGTTGCTGGGTGAGTGGTGTCACGATAGTTGTGGAAAATTACATTTATCTGAATGTATCATTATGTACATAACAGTAAATGAACAAAGATAATTATTATTTATCAGTTAGACAAGTAGGAATTTGGGACACCTTGGTCGCAAAAAATGTCCCCCTTCGATACCTACCACTGTCATATCCACAAGTTGCTCTGGACCTATTAATTATAAATAAAAGATACATCACCAGGAATTCTGGTAAATATATAAATTTGTGGTCTGTATATTAAATTAATAAAGGATTATAAATATACACATACACATATCAGAAGGAGAATATCTTAAAATCACTCACCAATTTGACTGGAAATCAAGGTGTATCATACTCAGAAAGCCTCTGTCTATACATGAAAATAACACTGGCCAGAGTTACAACATCACAGTCTTATCTGAGGTTCCTGGAGTTGTCTTGTCCAGTCGCCTGATATCTCAAGTCATGCAGAAATGCACATCCAACAATTTCGCCTCCTATTTGAGAGGTGTCAGCCCAGTTTTTGCCTCTAGAGCACGAAAAATTCTTCCCATTACTAATGTCTGTTACTCAATTCAAAAACAAAAATGGCGAGTCTTCTGTGCAAGCGCAGCTTCCCATTTTCGATAACATACTTCTTTTAAAAATACACTTTTAATCAGCTTTATTTACACAGCATAATATTGGGAAATTATTTTCCACGCTGCAGCCAGGCAGAGGTCGTTGCTAAACGACTCAAATTGCTGATTTGGCAACGGTGGAGGACCTGGGTACATATAGGATCTGGCTTCCACACGGCGACATATTACACAAGATTTAATCACCCTTTTTACACTTTGCCGTCCTTGTGGAATCCAGAAAGTTTCCCTAATACAATTTAAGGTATCTTGTACCCCACCATGCATTACATTTTTATGGGCATTTAGAACAATTAAATATGTTAGACGATGAGTTTTGGGCAGTAAGATAGGGTGTTTAGCATAATCACCCAATTCAGCATTTTGTAACCTACCTCTGCACCTAATTACATTGTTCTCTAAATACAGCCCCAATTTTTCTATTATGGAACCTTTCACAATTTTTCTTTCCATCATCAATTTAATCTCATTTCCATAGATTTCCTCCTATACCCTCTTTATCTAATATTCAAGAGGATGTGAAAACTTACATGAAATATTCATCTTGTTTAGAAATTTAAACACCAACTTAGTTACATTGATTAGTTTGGGTAAAGAAGAATACCTATTGATATCAATGGCTAAGGAAGGACAAACTATTGGAGCGGTGGTCACAGTAATTTCAACAGGAGCAATATACACCTTTTGTACAGGCCAATTAGCGTTATTTACCAACCAGCTCGGTCCTTTAAACCATGATACAGCATTTACAAATTTAGCATAAGATGAACCTCGAGACAAGACATCAGCTGGATTCTCCTCACCAGGTATATGATTAAATGTTAACATATGCTGACCCAAACTATTATACTTCTCTTGCATCTGATTAATTTCAGCGACTCTGTTTTGTATGTACACAATTTTACTGTTTCCATTACGAATTCATTGTAAGGACACCTCATTATCAGACCAAATTACAGTGTCGCTAATATTTATCTCCTGCAACTTATTTCTTATATAATTAGCTAATTTGACACTTACATAAATGGCTGTTAATTCCAAACGAGGTAAGATATGTGATATAATTGGAGACACTTTAGACTTAGACATAACATAGATATAACACTTATTACATTGACGGTAAAGCAACTGCTCCATACGCAATTTTGAAGATTCACAAAAATGTGGGTACATTTTTCCCATTTCGATTGGGCCACCTGGCATGAGCATGTTTCTCATAATCACTCAATAATTATCATCCCACCTGTTAACTGATTTCCTAGGTTGAATTTCTTCCAAGCACATTTAGTTTCCATGCTTCTCCTCTCACCCTGTATTATTATTATTCGAACTATCTATCTATCAAGGGGTTGACATAAAACCTAGTGGATCCTCATAAATATTTAGAATAATTCAGTGAAGCAAAACTCTTTAGTTAAATTTATGGGATACTGTAATTATTTAGTGTTTTAACATTAACAAATCTCTCTCAGTATCCCTAAGTTTCTCATTACATTACTACATTTTGGAACTCATTCAAGGGTAATTTTTACTTATTTTTCGTCCTTTAATTTGGGACGTATTACTATTACATTCCCTCAGAGGCATTTAAATTTTTGCACTTTGAATTTTTTATTAGCCTCTCATAAGTCATTAACAGTTCCTCTTCAGTTGACGTACCCACCCAAGGAAATTGTCCTCATAAAAATTGTTTGTCTCATTACTTTACTCATATGGACTTTTCATACGTTTAAGGTGTGCATTTATCGTGCTTGAAGTAGGTACGGACTGGATTGTAGCCACCAAATAATACGCTCCTAAAGCGAATGGGTTTTCAGAGGTTAAGAGGGGTCATAGGATCTCAGGCCATCAGAAGCGGGGTGCTATCCGGTCCAGCCTCTTGTTTATCCACTCTTATGGAAAGCTTTACTTATGTCAGACAGTAAAGGCATGATGCTTCATCTGAAAATTTAATAAGATATTCTCCTAATTTTTCAGTCAACGACGGTCCTGTCATCAAAACTGGTCATTTATAAACTAGTACATTTTTGTTACTCCTGGCATACAATTAAACACAATCCTCAAAGGAGTGGACTTAGATTCGTCTTCACCTCCGTGATGTGGCAAATAGAGACCATAAGTTTAGCTTGTCGGAGGTTCCTCTTCTATAATTTATAATTAAACTGCATCTGAAATTTAGATCTTTATAGGCAGTTAACAAGTCTGGTGTCTTACTCTGTTAAGCGGAGCTGAGCTTTAATTCGTCCATATGCCCATTTTGTAATTTTGGGGTCAATTCTGGATGGTTCAGCTCCACGGAAGTGTACCCAGTATGTCAGGATTCTAATTTTACATCCTCAGGTATTGATCCTGAGGTAAAAGAAATCGTCTGGACTTTCTTCTTTTCATTTATTCTATGCTGTCTAATTCACACAATTTATGCATTGGCTTCAACACCATCCTATATGGAGAATTATTAATGGGTGCGGATTTCTTGAGTATGACACACAGTTATGGTATTTGTTACGTTTCTCTTGTTATGAATTATTTATTTCGAGGTATCCTACCATACATTACATGCTCCTGCAGTCTTCAAAAGGGTGGACACCACATTTCTTTACCATACCCCTTTACAAAGGAGGGCATAATAGTCCACTACCTATCAAAATATTTTTTGGGCATACAGAATCATCACTTACTCCTCGGAAGGTGCTTTATTTACATTATGTGAAAGTCTTTCTGTTGCTTTACTAAGCCCTACTGAGATATATTCTCTGGAAGCCTATCTACAGTTACTGCATTTTAACACGTGTTTTCTCTTGCCTAAACCTGACTTTACATATAAAACAGTCGTAATAGATTGAGCTCTTTTATCTGAGAGGAAAAACCGATGATTTAAAGTTGGGAATCTCCCGCATCTGTTACTGTGCATACTCAAGACGTTTTCGTTTTATGAAAGTACGCTGGGAATCCCTGGTCCAAAATGCAGTTACATTTTTTGATTTATGCTTTTTATCATCAATTTGTAACTGTAACCACAGGTAAGGTCTCAGCAAATTACAACATCATTATTTAAAATTAGCAGCCATTTTTTTACATTAGGCTACTTTGTGTCGGATTGCCAACATTATCATTATTTTTTAACATTATCCTTATAGACCCTTACACATGATACATGGTGTCTTTCCTTTGTGACATTGATAACAGTAGTTTAATTTGGCATAACAATCCATTACATTGTGTGTACCTAAACACCTGATACATCTGTCATGTTCCTCCATTCATTTCAACTTATCATTCCATGAATTGTAATAGCATATGCAATTCTTAGACAAATGCAGTATCCCCTTGCAGAAAGACCATCTCTTTTTCTTTTGACTGGTTTCTTATTAACTGGGCTACTCTTAGGAGGGTACTTATTCTTCTTACCTTGTGGAGAATCATTATTTCTGATTCCTGCTAATTGATATGCACCTATACAACTCTTTCTAGGAAATGAATTTTGATTATTAACATTTTGATAATTTTTCCCTTTGTGAAACTTGACAGATACCTCTGTGTTATTTTCATGTGTTGTTCTTAAAATGAGTTATGTT
This sequence comes from Cherax quadricarinatus, assembly GCF_026875155.1. Classification (NCBI taxonomy): domain Eukaryota; kingdom Metazoa; phylum Arthropoda; class Malacostraca; order Decapoda; family Parastacidae; genus Cherax; species Cherax quadricarinatus. The sequence goes on from NC_069421.1 coordinate 48,995,513, forward strand.
GGCTGGTCCTGCAGTGCCCAATTAATTCTTGTAGACCTAGTCTTATTTCCTCCAGACCAAAATAACCCTTGTGATATTTGTGATATCTGTACCATGGCACTCAATAGCCAGTCTGATTCCTTCAGATTATATTTATTACTTAAAGTTTTGAGAATGTGCTATCCAGTTTAACTCTAAACTGCGTAAACCTTTGTAAAGTGATGATCTGGAGATTTTATATTTACAATGGACATTCACTAGATCCAAAACATACTTTGTTCTTTATTTACCATAAGTGACTTTCCACAAGTTCAGCTGCTTCTTCATAACGGAATCATTGACATTGGGAAAGGCTTGTAATGAGTATGTAGAGCAATCTCCTCTTACCCGTCCTTTGAGGTATAAATAATTTAGTTACTTTGCTAGGTCACTCCTGTAATGCACAGCTGCTTTAAAATTTGACCAAAATTCTCCCAATTTTCTACAGGATTAAATACAGGTATACATAGTTATGGGAGTTTTGGCAAAGTACATATTATTTGTTGGAGCTGACTGATTAACTGCCTGGTTTTCACATTTTAATTTATTCAAGGATGAATTTTACAGAATGATCTTTCTCCTCTAATTCATGATACTGATTAATCATAAGATTTCGTCAGTTCATCTTCTCCAGTTTTCTAAATTAAATCACCTTCACATTTGTGTAAATTATAATTTGTATGAATTCAGATCTATTACTTAAAACATCCTAAATACAATTTTAATTCATCAGTATTCACAGTTTATGATATCTTTTAATTCCATGACATTTATTGTATGCTTTTGTTACATGCCTTTTTTAGCTTGCTGTGATGCTTTTTTTTCTCTGTATTACATATGTTAGTCTTCTATATTAATTTTCCTCATTTTCGCCATGATGCAATGTAATAAATTCAAAACTTATAGACTGATTATGTACTAATTTTATGCATACTTTTAAAGGAAAATAGTACAAATTGCCTTTGTATAAATCCTAGCTACTTGAGCTTTGCAATTACAGGTAAGAAAATTTTTATAAATTTAAATGGACACTTAATACAATCCTTTATGGCCACCCTTGGCTTATCAAATTAATATTATACAATTAATATAAATCCTTGCAGAAATTGGCATTAGCAAATTATTATATACTCATTAATCTATTCTTTAACCACCCTTGAGCTTAGCTTATCAAAATTAATATTTGTAATAATTATAATCCACGATAATATTATGTAAATTTGTGAACTTAACATCCAACCTCCTTCTGTCATTTACACATATAATTATTAAGTAATTAACTAATTAATGACCTTCACTAAATTACCTCCGGTTCTAAGTTGGACCAAACGGGCTAATTAATTGGTGGAAAATTGCATTTATCTGATTGCATCATTATGTACATATCAGTAAATGAACAATGATATTTATTATTTATCAGTTAGTCAAGTAGGAATTTGGAACCTTGGTCGCAGAATAATTGTCACCTTCGTTACCTTACCACTGTCATATCAACAAGTAGCTCTGGACCTTTTATATATAAATAAAAGATACAATCACCAGGAATTCTGGTTAATAGATATAAAATTGTGGGACTGTCTATTAAATTAATACAGGATTATTTTTATACACATACCATACAGAAGGAGAATATCTTAATATCAAACTCACCAATTTGGACTGGAAATCAGGTGTATCATACTTGAAAAGCTCTGTCTTTACATGAAAATAACTCTGGCAGGAGTTACAACATACTACAGACTTATCGAGGTAATGGAGTGTCTTGTCCAGTCGATGATAATCTCAAGTCATGCAGTAATGCCACATCAAACAATTGCGCCTCCTGTATGAGAGGTGTTCAGCCCAATTTTAAACCTTAGAGCCGAATTTTCTTCCAGTACTAATGTCTGGTACCTCAATTCCTAAAAACAAAAATGGCAAGTCTTCGCGCAGGCGCGGCGTATCCATTTTTCAATAACATACTTCTTTTTAAAAATTACACTTTTAAATCAGGTTTATTTACACAGCATAATATTGGGAAAATTTATTTTCCACAATTGTTGTATGCAGTACTAATGTATGTTGGGATAGTTGTATCTATACTCTATGTTATTGGAATAGTGGTAGCAGTGATCCATGTTATTGGGATAGTTGAATCAGTTCTCTATGTTTTTGGGAGAGTGGTTTCAGTACCCCATGTTCATGGGATAATTGTATGAGTACTCCATTTTTTATCATAGTTTTATCAGTACTCCATGTTGTTGGGATAGTTTTGTCAGAACCCCATGCTGTTGTGATAGTTGTATCAGTACTCCATGTTGTTGAGAGATAGTTGTGTCAGTACTCCATATTGTTGAGATAGTTGTATCAGTACTCCATGTTGTTGGGATAGTGGTATTAGTACATCATCTTGTTGGGATAGTTGTGTCAGTGCTCCAAGTTCTTGGGATAGATATGTCAATACTCCATTTTGTTGGGATAGTTGTATCAATACTCTATGTTGTTGGGATAGTTGTATCAGTACTCCATATTGTTGGGATAGTTATATTAGTACATCATATTTTTTGGGATAGTGGTATCAGTACTCCATGTTGTTATGATTTTTGTGTCAGTACTCTATGTTGTTGGGATAGTGGTATCAGGACTCTATGTTGCTGGGATAGTAATATCAGGATAGTTATATCAGTACTCCATGTTGTTGGGATAGTTGTATCAGTACTCCATTTTGTTGGGACAGTGTTATCGGTACTCTATGTTGCTGGGTTAGTGGTATCAGGATAGTTGTATCAGTAGTCCATGTTGTTGGGATAGTTGTATCAGTACTCCATATTGTTGGGATAGTTATATTAGTACATCATATTTTTTGGGATAGTGGTATCAGTACTCCATGTTGTTATGATTTTTGTGTCAGTACTCTATGTTGTTGGGATAGTGGTATCAGGACTCTATGTTGCTGGGATAGTAATATCAGGATAGTTATATCAGTACTCCATGTTGTTGGGATAGTTGTATCAGTACTCCATTTTGTTGGGACAGTGTTATCCGTACTCTATGTTGCTGGGTTAGTGGTATCAGGATAGTTGTATCAGTAGTCCATGTTGTTGGGATAGTTGTATCAGTACTCCATGTTGTTGGGATAGTTGTATGAGTACTGCATATTGCTGAGATAGTAGGATAAGTACTCCATGTTGTTGGGATAGTTGTATCAGTATTCCATGTTGTTGGGATAGATGGATCAGCGCACCATGTTGTTGGGACAGTGGTATCAGTACTCTATGTTGCTGGGTTAGTGGTATCAGTATAGTTATATCAGTACTTCTTATTGTTGGGAGAGTGGTATCAGTATTCCATGTTGGTGATATATGGATATCAATACTTCATGTTGTTGGGATAGTGGTATCAGTACTTCTTGTTATTGGGATAGTTGTATCAGTACTCCTTGTAGTTGAGATAGTTGTACCAGTACTCCATATTGTTGGGATAGTTGTATCAGTACTCCATGTTGTTTTAATAGTGGTATCAGTACTCCATGCTGTTGGGATAGTAGTATTAGTACTTCATGTTGTTGGGATAGTAGTATTAGTACTTCATGTTGTTGAGATAGTGGTATTAGTACTTCATGTTGTTTGGATAGTGGTTAGCAGTCCATGTTGCAAAAAGTGTGGTATAACAAATCATTGACAACAACAATAATATTTTATTGAACAGCTATCCCGGAGGGTTAATAACCCATGATAACAATAGTAGAGTGAGGATGTGAACTACACCAGTCGCCTTACACCTGCATACCTACGTACTGCTAGGTAAGAAGGAAAAGCAGGTGAAGGCAACATGTCCACTGAGGTAGGCAAGGTGGTATTAATACTCCATTTTGTGGTTTCTTAGTATTGGCACACCATACTGTGGTGCTGATGGTATGTGCATGAGTACTAAGTGGTGCACTTGGAGAGTTACTGGTACTCCATGGTGTTCCTACTAGGGGTACCATTACCTCATGTGTACCTGCTAATGGTAACACTACTCCATGATGTACCTGCTAAGGGTATTAGTATCTTGATATATACTTCCTGGGTGTAACAGTGTTTCACTGTTTACTGGCCAAGGGTTTCAGGATCCCATGATATACCTGTTAGCTGTGTCAGTATTCCATGATGTACCTGCCAAGGCTATCATGATGTACCTGTCAGTGGTATTAGCACTACTTTTCTCTCTATACAAAGTATATTTATTAGGAGAATCAATACTACATAATGCACCTAATAGTGGTAACTCTACTTCATGGTGTACCTGTTGGGTTTATCAGTACTCCACGTGTTCCTGCCAGGGGTATCAGTAATCATGTTGAAGCTGTCAGGGGTACCAGTAATCCATGGTGAACATTCCAGGGGTATCAGTAATCCATAGTAAACCTGTCAGAGGTATCAGTAATCCATGGTGAACCTGCCAGGGGTACCAGTAAACCATAGTGAAACCTCGCAGGGGCATTAGTAATCCATGTTAAACCTGGCAGGGGTATCAGTAATTCATGTTCAACCTGCCAGGGGTATCACTAATTCATGTTCAACTTGCCAGGGATATGAGTAATCCATGTTAAACCTGCCAGGGATATCAGTGATCCATGTTCAACCTGTCAGGGGTATCAGTAATCCATGTTAAACCTGCCAAGGGTTCAGTGCTCTGTATTACATGGACCTCAGCCGCCACCAGCTTCCAGATGAGATTGCGTGTCGCATGATAATTATCCTGTGTGTGTGCCTTCCCTTTGTGCTCTTGTCTGGTAAGTCTCCTCCAGGTAACCATTTCTTGTCTTTCCAACGCTGGGATTTCCGATGCCCAAATATCATGTCGAAAGAAGAGTTTTTGCTCCTTCCTTTCCCTGTGTATTTTTTAGCCGAGGTTAATATTCTTGGAAGAATTTAAGTCGTTGCACTGTGATTTGCACTGAGATTCTGCTATTTGGGATTAGTAGCATTATATCCAGGAGGAGTTTAGCTACTCCATTGTCTTATACATATTTTGCTGGACAGGTCAACTTAATACTACTACTACTACTACTACTACTACTACTACTACTACTACTACTACTACTACTAATAATAATAATAATAATAATAATAATAATATATTTACTACAAGTACGTGTACAGGATATACAGGCCTAGCTGATATCAATGACATACTACTATATAGAAAGCCCCTTGTTATGCTGAACATTTCGGGTAAATTAGGTCAGTTTTGTCCCAGGATGCGACCCACAGCAGTCGATTAACTCCCAGGTTCTCATTTTACTGATGGGGAACATAGACAACCGGTGTAAAGAAACATGCTCAATGTTTCTACCCTCGCCGGGAATCGAACCCAGACTCTCGCCGTGGGAAACGAGAACTTTAGCCACAAGGCCACTGGGCACCGTTTCATGTGTTTGATTTTGTATGAATAAGTGCATGTAATTACCTATTTACCTTTACTGGAATAGAGTTAGTGTTTTTGGTGACATTCTTTCGTACATTTTTTTATTGGTTTCAGTAATTATTGCAGATATTTTCTCCTCTTATCCTTTTTGTGGTATAAATCCCCCAAGATATCTTCTTCGGCTATTTTCCATTTGCTTCATGAAATTATATATAGTTATCGTATCTCTGATTCTGTTATTCTAATGTCGTTATATGTAAAATCATAATTCCAAAAATTTTTAATTTCCGAAATCCTTTTTTTTTTAAAAATCATTTTGACATTTTAATAAAGCAACATTTTATTTGTTAAAGATGCTGGTAAAAAAAAAAAAATAGTTTTGACGTCTTTATATATGAAAGAATTTTGAAGTTTGCCAGTGATGCATATGAGTTTTTCACTATTAAACATATACGGTTAACTTGTGATAATTAATAAATGCATACAATGTGGCGCATAAGTCACTTTCCCGAAAACCTCTTTTTATATGTAAAGTAAAAGGACACAAGTGCAACTAATGTGACATTTTATTGTGGCAACGTTTCGCTCTCCATGAGCTTTATCAAGCCTCTTTTTATATTTGGCTGCACTGATTAAGCAGCAGTTATTTCAGTAGAGTTGATGCAGTATTGAAAGTTACGATTACAGTTAAAAACGCTAGAGCAGTAACGTGCTGACTAGCTTGTGAATAAATAGAGAGTGTAGTAGTGAGTTGATTACCTTGTAGTATAATATAGTGGGTGTAGTATACGTAGAGCTACATGTTTCTCTGTCTCCGAGATTTCCGAGAAAGGTATCACAGTATTGCATGACGCCAGGCCCCTGTACGTCAACGAACTCAAAAAAAAAATTAGTGTAGTGTTGCATTAAGTTTGTTATGCAGTTAAACTACAAATTTTACTTGTGGGGAAGTCTTGACAATAAGTCAAGAAAGTATTTAGATGGAAAGCACAGTGTACTTGTGAAAAGAGAGCGGAGTTTCTTTGAATGGAAAGCAGTATTGAACCGGCAGAAATTACATGCTTTTACCAACTCAATTGTTTACTCCACGGCAAGCAACACTTGCTTCATAGCTCGTAGCTTGAAGGATTTTAAAAGTAAATTATGCACACACCATTGGTGAGGAACTGGTAAAACCAGCAGCCATCGAGATGGTGCGGACAGTTTGTTGAAGTGAAGCTGCAAAGAAATGACACAAGGAGTCAAGGAATTAAAATTATGGGCGAAAAAAGTCCAAGTGATTGAATCTAAAAAAATGTGTGGATAGTTTAGACTTTAGCTGGAAAAGTCTATAGATTTTAGTGAAGATGCTGCAGTCATGGCTTATGTAAAGTATCAAGGTTCAGCAGACATGAAAGAGAAATTTTTGTTTTTCCGACCATTGCACACCACCACAACCGGAGAAGTTATTTTCAAGATTGTAGGCTCATTCTTCAAGGAAGAATGGCAGCAGTGGAGGCTAAAGCTTTGCCTAGATGGGTTCGTGAGTGTGAGATGGTTAGAGTTGGTAAGGAGGAAAAGATTTCCAGCAGTGAGTTGGAGAGTGACAGCCATTTTAAGTGGCAAGTGGTTCACAATTCAGGAAGAAGATAAGGAAGGTTAATAGAGAAGATATGGAGGTAGGAAATCGATTCTCGGGTTTTCCAGGGGTAGTGTACTTAGTGGTTAGTGAGGTTAAAAGTCCACTGACTCCCTGCTAATCAAGTAAGAATATTCCTGATTTGGAAGATCTTAGGTAAGATATATGGACCGTTGGCTTTTGTAAGAAAGGGCCCGAAGAGAGTGTACCTCCCAGGAGCTGGTGTTGGAACAGAGTCAGCAGGTTGGATAATATATGTCGGAAATTGGAAACAAACCCATTATCTGTCTTAGGTGTGGTGGAAAAGATATTGGAAGGGCAGGAGACAGGGGCTTCTGGATAAGTTCAGGTTTAGCCATAGATGTAGTCAGGTTTAAGGGAGGATCCAATCATATGTAGCATCCTTTCCTAGAAAGGGGTGGGCATGAATGGATGGGTTTGGGATTGGATGAATTCTGGCTAGCAGGGACAGCAAGGAACTTCAATCCCTTTTTTGATTACTGGGACCCAAATTCTATGGCAAACGTGATGTGTATGCAAGGTTCATCTCTCAGGGGCTGGAGTGGTTGCATTAGCCAGTTCGATTGAGAGGGTCAGTGATGACTTGTCTAGGACTTTAAACTGATAGATTATAGAGGTATGGGTGTTTGTGGGAAACAATCAGGCTGCAGTATTAGGGTTGAAAACAGCACACATTACCAGGATACCTCAGGGATATGTTTAAAAGACAATGTTCAAATAAAGTTACTAGTAAAGAGAAAGCAATTGTTCAACAAACAAAGAGAGACAGCAGAGGGCAACGAGTGACTAAGAACATAAGAACACAAGAAAGAAGGATCACTGCAGCAAGCCTGTTGTCCCATACTAGGCAGGTCCTTTACAATCCATCCGACTAACAAAACATTTGCCCAACCCAATTTTCAATCCTACCCAAGAAATAAGCTCTGATAACTCTATCCACTCATTTGCAAGTCCCACTCAAATCCAACTCCTCTCACTCATGTATTTATCCAACCTAAATTTGAAACTACCCAAAGTCCTAGAATCAATAACCCAACTATGTAGACTGTTCCACTCATCAACTACCCTATTTCCAAACCAATACTTTCCTATGTCCTTTCTAAATCTAAACTTGTCTAATTTAAATCCATTACTGCGGGTTCTCTCTTGGAGAGATATCCTCAAGACCTTGTTAATATCCCCTTTATTAATACCCATCTTCCACTTATACACTTCGATCAGGTCTCCCCTCATTCTTCGTCTAACAAGTGAATGTAATTTAAAAGTTTTCAATCTTTCTTCATAAGGAAGATTTCTAATGCTATGTATTAATTTAGTCATTCTACGCTGAATGTTTTCTAACGAATTTATGTCCATTCTGTAATATGGAGACCAGAATTGAGCTGCATAATCTAGGCGAGCAGAAGAAAAAACATATGATGGTATTTTATGCTAACAGTTGAAGTGCAAGAAATAAAATTAATGAACTACGTTTGGTAGCATGTGCTGGGAACTTTGATATCATTGCATTAACTGAAACCTGGTATGATTTAAAGAGTCGGGATATGATTGCTGAGTGTAATATTCAAGGGTTTAAGTTGTTAAATGTGGATAGATGTAATGGGAAGGGGGGACGAGTTGCATTATAAGTTCGAGAAAATATTGATTGTTGTATAAAAACAGGTATAAAAATAGATGGAACAGTAACAGAATCTGTTTGGGTAGAGTTTGTAGAAGGTCAAGAAAAACTAATTCTAGGTGTAATATACCGACCTCCAGGCTTGGATCACTATAGAGGGAGACTTCTTTGGGACGAAATTGTTAGGGCTTCTAGACACAATAACTTTGTGATAGTAGGGGACTTTAACTTTAGTCAAATTGACTGGAATTCTTTGACAGGTAATCTGGAGTCCAGTGACTTTATGGAAACAGTTCAGGACTGTTTTCTGAAGCAGTGCGTAACAGAGCCTACCAGGGGTAATAATTTGCTAGACCTAGTATTGTCAAATAAGGAAACACTCGTGAATAATCTGGAGATCACTGAAGAGCTTGGCGCAAGTGATCACAAATCCATCACTTTTAGCATTAACTGGGAATGCAAGAATAATGATAATACAGTAAAAATCCCTGATTTCCGTTCTGCCGATTATAATGGACTTAGGGAACACCTGTCTAATCTTGATTGGGGTTATCTAGCTAATGATTTTATTGACGATGATCGCACTTATGATTATGAAGGGATCTGTTTTTATGATTTTTTTCTTAATAATGTACACAGTGCCCAGAGTATATACATTCCCCAGAGAGAAATTAGATCTAATAATAACGATCCGAAATAGGTTAACAGTAGGTAAAGCATCTATTAAGGTAGAAAAGGGGAATTTATAGGCGCATCAGAAGAGGAGAGGTTAACCTCAGTGACCAATATGTTCAGCTTACAAAAGAAGTAAAAAAGGGGATTAGAAAGGCTAAACGTGACCTTAAAATTAGAGTTGCTAATGAGCCAAAGACTAATCCAAAGGGGTTCTTTCATGTGTATAGGTCGAAGGTGAAGGAAAAAGTAGGACCTCTGAAAATTGGGAATGGGCAGCTGACGGATAACAAACTGGAAATGTGTTCCTTATTTAATGACTATTTTTATGTCAGTTTTTACACAGGAAGATGTAAATGAGATTCCAGTAATTAACAATTATTTAGTTCCTGATGAATTTAAATTAAAAAATATTACTGTCACGAGGGACATGGTTATTAAACAGATAGACAAACTGAAGCAAAATTAGTCCCCGGGACCCGATGAGTTGTTTTCCAGGGTACTTAAGGAATGCAAGACGGAGCTTAGTCAGACATTAACGAGCGTGTTTAATGTGTCCATCCTTACTGGTGTTGTGCCAGAGTTGTGGAAGATGGCTAATGTGATTCCTATATTCAAATCAGGGGATAAGTCCACTCCTTCAAATTACCGTCCAATAAGCCTGACATCTATAGTGGGCAGTTATTAGAATCAATTATAGCTGACCCTTTTCAGAAGTCACCTTGAAGAGCATAACTTGTAAAAAGAATCTCAGCATGGATTCACGAGAGGTCGTTCCTGCCTGACCCAAAAAATTTCTGACGTTTTTCAATAGAACATTTGAGGCAGTTGACAGTGATAAGGAATATGATATTGTTTATTTGGATTTTAGTAAAGCCCTCGATAGAGTACCTCACAAGAGACTCTTAAGAAAAGTGGCAGATCATGGTATAGGAGGTAAAGTTCTAGCATGGATAGAGGCATGGCTTACCAATAGAAAGCAGAGAGTTACCATTAATGGAGTGAAATCTGAATGGTGGAATGATGATGTAAAGAGAGTAGTATGGGAGAAAAAGTTAGCATATGAGAAGTTTTTACAAAGTAGAAGTGATGCAAGGAGGGAAGAGTATATGGAGAAAAAGAGAGAGGTTAAGAGAGTGGTGAAGCAATGTAAAAAGAGAGCAAATGAGAGAGTGCGTGAGATGTTATCAACAAATTTTGTTGAAAATAAGAAAAAGTTTTGAGTGAGATTAACAAGTTAAGAAAGCCTAGAGAACAAATGGATTTGTCAGTTAAAAATAGGAGAGGAGAGTTATTAAATGGAGAGTTAGAGGTATTGGGAAGATGGAGGGAATATTTTGAGGAATTGTTAAATGTTGATGAAGATAGGGAAGCTGTGATTTCGTGTATAGGACAAGGAGGAATAACATCTTGTAGGAGTGAGGAAGAGCAAGTTGTGAGTGTGGGGAAGTTCGTGAGGCAGTAGGTAAAATGAAAGGGGGTAAGGCAGCCGGGATTGATGGGATAAAGATAGAAATGTTAAAGCAGGTGGGGATATAGTTTTGGAGTGGTTGGTGCAATTATTTAATAAATGTATGGAAGAGGGTAAGGTACCTAGGGATTGGCAGAGAGCATGCATAGTTCCTTTGTATAAAGGCAAAGGGGATAAAAGAGAGTGCAAAATTATAGGGGGATAAGTCTGCTGAGTATACCTGGTAAAGTGTATGGTAGAATTATTATTGAAAGAATTAAGAGTAAGACGGAGAATAGATAGCAGATGACAAGGAGGCTTTAGGAAAGGTAGGGGGTGTGGACCAGGTGTTTACAGTGAAACATATAATGTGAACAGTATTTAGATAAGGTTTTAAAGAGGTCTTTGTGGCATTTATGGATTTGGAAAAGGCGTATGACAGGGTGGATAGGGGGGGAATGTGGCAGATGTTGCAAGTGTATGGTGTAGGAGGTAGTTACTGAAAGCAGTGAAGAGTTTTTACGAGGATAGTGAGGCTCAAGTTAGAGTATGTAGGAAAGAGGGAAATTATTTCCCAGTAAAAGTAGGCCTTAACAAGGATGTGTGATGTCACCGTGGTTGTTTAATATATTTATAGATGGGGTCTTGACAAGAGGCGTGGAGTTAAAAATAAAGAATCACACACAAAGTGGGAGTTGTCACAGCTGCTCTTTGCTGATGACACTGTGCTCTTGGGAGATTCTGAAGAGAAGTTGCAGAGATTGGTGGATGAATTTGGTAGGGTGTGCAAAAAAAAGAAAATTAAAGGTGAATACAGGAAAGAGTAAGGTTATGGGGATAACAAAAAGATTAGGTGATGAAAGATTGAATATCAGATTGGGGAGAGAGTATGGAGGAGGTGAATGTATTCAGATATTTGGGAGTGGACGTGTCAGCGGATGGGTCTATGAAAGATGAGGTGAATCATAGAATTGATGAGGGAAAAAGAGTGAGTGGTGCACTTAGGAGTCTGTGGAGACAAAGAACTTTGTCCTTGGGAGGCAAAGAGGGGAATGTATGAGAGTATAGTTTTAACCAACGCTCTTATATGGGTGTGAAGGATGGGTGATGAATGTTGCAGCGAGGAGAAGGCTGGAGGCAGTGGAGATTCATGTCTGAGGGCAATGTGTGGTGTGAATATAATGCAGAGAATTCGTAGTTTGAAGTTAGGAGGAGGTGCGGGATTACCAAAACTGTTGTCCAGAGGCTGAGGAGGGGTTGTTTGAGGTGGTTCGGAATGTGGAGAGAATGGAGCGAAACAGAATAACTTCAAGAGTGCATCAGTCTGTAGTGGAAGGAAGGCGGGGTAGGGTCGGCCTAGGAAAGGTTGGAGGGGGGGGGTAAAGGAGGTTTTGTGTGCGAGGGCTTGGACTTCCAGCAGGCATGCGTGAGCGTGTTTGATAGGAGTGAATGGAGACAAATGGTTTTTAATACTTGACGTGCTGTTGGAGTGTGAGCAAAGTAACATTTATGAAGGGGTTCAGGGAAACCGGCAGGCCGGACTTGAGTCCTGGAGATGGGAAGTACAGTGCCTGCACTCTGAAGGAGGGGTGTTAATGTTGCAGTTTAAAAACTGTAGTGTAAAGCACCCTTCTGGCAAGACAGTGATGGAGTGAATGATGGTGAAAGTTTTTCTTTTTCGGGCCACCCTGCCTTGGTGGGAATCGGCCAGTGTGATAATAATAATAAAAATCTGAATGGGGATTAGTCACTAGTGGCGTTCCACAAGGATCAGTTTTAGGCCCTCTCTTGTTCATAATTTACATTAAATACCTTGATGAAGGGATTACGAGTGACATGAGTACGTTTACTGATGATACAAAGATAGGCCGTATAATTCACTCTGAGGAGGATAGCAATGAACTCCAGGACAAATTAATGGTCTGAAAAATGGCAGATGAAGTTCAATGTGGATAAGTGTAAGGTACTTGTCCTTGGTAATGAAAATAACCCTCGAAGCTATAATCTAGGTGAAGTAGAGCTTGATCATACAGAATGTGAAAAAGACTTGGGAATCATGGTAAGCAGAAATATAAAGCCAAGACAGCAGTGTCTTAGTGTGCGCAACAAAGCCAACAGATTACTTGGATTTATCTCAAGAAGTATAAGTGACAAGTCTAAAAGTTATTTTACAGCTCTATACATCACTAGTGAGGCCTCACTTAGATTATGCTGCTCAGTTTTGGTCCTCTTACTACAGGATGGATATAGACCCATTAGAGAACATACAGAGAAGAATGACTAAAATGATTTACTGTGTAAGGAACCTCCCGTATGAAGATAGACTTAAAGCCTTAAATCTCCACTCTCTGGAGAGGCGTAGAATGAGGGGAGATATCATTGAAGTGTATAAGTGGATGACGGGCATAAACAAGGGAGATATTAATAAAGTACTGAGGGTGTCGAACCAGGTAAGAACCAGAAATAATGGATTTAAGTTGGATAAATTTAGATTTAGAAAAGACATAGGTAAGTGCTGGTTTTCTAACAGAGTTGTAGATGCGTGGAACAGTCTTCCCATTCGGGTGATAGAGGCTAGGACCTTGGGTAGCTTTAAGAAGAGACTGGACAAATATATGAGTGGGAGGGGCTGGGTTTGATTGGTGTCATTGGGTACGGGAGTTATTTCTTGGGTAGCTTAATTTAAGGTAGAGGTCGTTTTGATAAGGACCTGCCTCGCATGGGTCAGTAGGCGTTCTGCAATGTTCCTCCATTCTTATGTTCTTATGTAATCTGTTGGCCTTGTTGCGCACACTAAGGCACTACTGTCTTGGCTTTAGATTTCTGCTTACCATGACTCCCAAGTCTTTTTCACATTCTGTATGATCAAGCTCTACTTCACCTAGATTATAGCTTCGAGGGTTATTTTCATACCATAGTACCTTACACTTATCCACATTGAACTTCATCTGCCATTTTTTAGTCCAAGACATTAATTTGTCCAAATCCTCCTGGAGTTCATTGCTATCCTCCTCAGAGTGAATTATACGGCCTATCTTTGTATCATCAGCAAACTTACTCATGTCACTCGTAATCCCTTCATCAAGGTCATTAATCTAAATTATGAACAAGAAAGGGCCTAAAACTGATCCTTGTGGAACGTCACTAGTGACTAATCCCCATTCAGATTTCACTCCCTGCTTTCTATTGGTAAGCCATGCCTCTATCCATGCTAGAACTTTATCTCCTATACCATGAGCTGCAACTTTTCTTAAGAGTCTCTTGTGAGGTACTCAATTGAAGGCTTTACCAAAATCCAAATAAACAATATCATATTCCTTATCACTGTCAACTGCCTCAAATGTTCTATTGAAGAACGTCATTAAGTTTGTCATTCAGGAACGACCTCTCGTGAATCCATGCTGAGATTCATTTATCAAGTTATGCTCTTCAAGGTGACTTCTAATAATGTCAACTATAATTGATTCTAATAACTTGCCCACTATAGATGTCGGGCTTATTGGACGGTAATTTGAAGAAGTGGACTTATCCCTAATTTGAATATAGGAGCCACATTAGCCATCTTCCACAACTCTGGCACAACACCAGTAAGGATGGACGCATTAAACACACTGTTAATGGCTGATTAAGCTCCATCTTGCATTCCTTAAGTACCCTGGAAAACAGCTCATCGGGCCCCGGGGACTTATTTTGCTTCAGTTTGTCTATCTGTTTAATAACCATGTCCCTCGTGACAGTAATATTAGTTAATTTAAATTCATCAGGAACTAAATAATTGTTAACTACTGGAATCTCATTTACATCTTCCTGTGTAAAAACTGACAAAAAATAGTCATTAAATAAGGAACACATTTCCAGTTCATTATCCGTCAACTGCCCATTCCCAATTTTCAGAGGTCCTACTTTTTCCTTCACCTTCGTCCTATATACTTGAAAGAACCCCTTTGGATTAGTCTTTGATTCATTAGCAACTCTAATTTCATAGTCCTGTTTAGCCTTTCTAATCCCCTTTTTTACTTCTCTTTTAAGCTGGACATACTGGTCAGTAAGGTTAACCTCTCCTCTTCTGATGCGCCTATAAATTCCCTTTTTCTCCCCTAATCGATGCTTTAGCCTACTGTTAATCCATTTGGGATCGTTATTATTAGACCTAATTTCTCTCTGGGGAATGTATATACTCTGAGCACGGTGTACATTATTAAGAAAAAAATCATAAAAACAGATCCCTTCATAATCATAAGTGCGATCATCGTCAATAAAATCATTAGCTAGATAACCCCAATCAAGATTAGACAGGTGTTCCCTAAGTCCATTATAATCGGCAGAACGGAAATCAGGGATTTTTACTGTATTATCATTATTCTTGCATTCCCAGTTAATGCTAAAAGTGATGGATTTGTGATCACTTGCGCCAAGCTCTTCAGTGATCTCCAGATTATTCACGAGTGTTTCCTTATTTGACAATACTAGGTCTAGCAAATTATTACCCCTGGTAGGCTCTGTTACGCACTGCTTCAGAAAACAGTCCTAAACTGTTTCCATAAAATCAATGGACCCTAGATTACCTGTCAAAGAATTACAGTCAATTTGACTAAAGTTAAAGTCCCTACTATCACTATGTTATTGTGTCTAGAAGCCCTAACAATTCGTCCCAAAGAAGTCTCTCTCTATCGTGATGCAAGCCTGGAGGTCGGTATATTACACCTAGAATTAGTTTTACTTGACCCTCTACAAACTCTACCCAAACAGATTCTGTTACTGTTCCATCTATTTTTATACCTGTTTTTATACAACAATCAGTATTTTCTCGAACATATAATGCAACTCCTCCCCCCTTCCCATTACATCTATCCACATTGAACAACTTAAACCCTTGAATATTACACTCAGCAATCATATCCCGACTCTTTAAATCATACCACGTTTCAGTTATTGCAATGACATCAAAGTTCCCAGCACATGCTACCAAACGTAGTTCATTAATTTTATTTCTTGCACTTCGACTGTTAGCATAAATACCATCATATGTTTTTTCTTCTGCACATTTTTCCTATTCGTCTTTGTTTTTACACAATTTCTGAAATTATCATTACCCAGAGTTACTCCATGACAGTTACTATTAAGATTCTTAATATCAGAGCATAAGTCAATATATCCATACTCATTATTTATCATTTCTAAACCCATACCTCTAACTAATCCTAGTTTAAAGTTCTATCAACCCCCTCAACTGAGCTAGCAAGGAAACCCACACCTGCCCTGGATAAGTGAACCCCATCCCTAGCATACATGTCATTTCGGCCATAGAAGTTGTTCCAGTTGTCAATGAATGATACTGCATTATCCTTACAGTGTTTATCCAGCCAACAATTAATACCAATTGCTTTGGACAACCATTCATTACCAACACCTCTTCTTGGCAAAATGCCACATATAACAGGGCACCCCCCTTCTTCCTAATTATGTCTATAGCTGTCCTGAACTTTCTAACTAAATCCCCACTTCTACGCTTGCCTACATCATTGCCTCCAGCACTGAGGCAAATAATAGGATTGTTCCCAGTACCGTTCATGATGTTGTAAAGCCGGCTAACAATGTCCTCCATCCCATCCCCAGGAAAGCAAACCCTCTGTCTCCTACTCCTGTTCTTCAAGCAGAACGCTTTATCCATGTATCTAACCTGGCTATCCCCAACAACACCAATATTCTTATCTTCCTTGGTGTCGTTCATCATGACGTTCCCAGTAGTCGACTCACATTCATCGGGTAGCACGGAGAATGCGTTAGATGTTTCCACAGCAGTCTCTTTCTTCTTCATCGTTTCTGTCTTTCCATTCTTCTTGATCGCCAACTTCGTTCCATGCTGTCCAGCCACTGACCACGTTCCCTTCTTGACCTGAGGACTCAAAAACAGGAGGACTACTACGAATCCTCTTGTTTTCCTCAGTCAATCGTCGTATCTCCATCTTCGCTACTCTCAGTTCTTCCTTAAGCTGCTGGTAAAGTTGCTCGATGGAGGGCATCTTGGTTCAGTCCACGGAGAGCACACAAGACAATGAAATGAAGCACTCTACCAGGAAAGCATTTTCAGCAAATTTAGCTGTAACGATGTGAACATTAACTGGGCTGCTGATAAATCGAGACTTTCCTCATAAATACTGGAAAGATAATGTGATTGACGTAGACATGAAACAGAATTTCGAGAGGATGAGATCTGTGGCACTAGAAGTATGCTTCAGACATATACTATTAAGAAGGAGAAGAACAAGATGGAAGCTGGAAAGAGAAAGGCACGCCTTCTCTAAGAAAAGAGAATGTAGAACAAACAGACAATGACGACTAAAATGATTCGCTATGTAAGGAATCTCCCGTATGAAGACAGATTCTTGAATCTTCACTCTCTTGAGAGACGTAGAATGAGAGGAGATATCACGACGTGTATAAGTGGATGATGTGTATAAACAAAGGCGCTATTAATAAAATACTGATGATATCAAATCAGGTAAAAACCAGGAATAACGGATTTAAGTTAGAAAATTTAGATTTAGAAAGGACATAGGTAAGTACTGGTTTTCAAACAGAGCTGTCAATACGTGGAACAATCTTCCTAGTAGGGTAATCGAGGCTAGGACCCTGGGTAGCTTTAAGAAGAGATTGGACAGATATACAAGTGGGAGGGTTTGATTGGTGTCGTGGGTACGGGAGTAAATTCTTGGGAAGCTTTCGGATTGGTTGGTTATGATTAGTACCTGCTTTGTATGGGCCAGTAAGCCTTCTGCAGTGTTCTTCTATTCTTATGGTCTTATAACTGAGGTTTTCTTAGGCAGCAGCCTTTCTGAAGAACGAAGAAAAACACTAGCTAGAGAGAAACCGGGAGAGATCGAGGAAGCAAAACGTCTTTAGTGAAATTGGGAGAAATCCCCCCCCCCCAAAATCTTCTCATACATAAAATCCACGGTAAAAAGACATCTAGTGTCAGGTTTTTAAAACATACAATAAAGAAATTCGACTCAGTGTTCAGGGAGGCATTATTAATCCTGAAGATTAACGAACCAAATGCGATTTTTCATGAACGAGATGTAAAACGCTACGAACATCTCCATACCTGGTAACTCTTTTTGATTTCAAAGAAAAAACTGATTGTATTCCCATGCACACTGTCCTATGTCCAGACTCGTTGAACTACATATTTACCATGATTTGCAATGAAACCATTAACTCGTGTCTTAAATATTCTATGGGGAAGTAGTCTGGACACTTGAGTCATCCTGCAGCCATAACACCACTGTGTGATAGATGGTTTAAAAACCGACAAGTTGAAGATTGAGACACATATGCAACATATGGGAATCTTTATTGAGGAGACGTTTCGCCACACAGTGGCTTCATCAGTCCAATACAATGTAGAAAGGTGTAAGGAGAGGAGTTTGAGGTAATCAGTCCCTCAGCCTGGAGTCGATGTCTTCAGTCAGTTCAATACATTCTACAAGACTGATGGACTGAACACATCGACTCCAGGCTGAGAGACTGATTCCCTCAAACTCCTCCTCTCCTTACACCTTTCTACTTTGTATTGAACTGATGAACCCACTGTGTTGCGAAACGTCTCAATAAAGATTCTCATATATTGCATATGTGTCTCAATCTTCAAACACCACTGATAGAACGCCACTTCACAAAGGTGGCACTAAAGCATGTGAAAAACCCATATGCTAATAGCGCTGACGTCCCCATAATACGAAGATTTTTGAAGACTATTAAGAGGCAAGAATCTCAATCACATGTAATCGCTGTAACTATACAACCGAGGTCGGTATGGGTTCAGATGACGTCACTCCAGTTCCTTGCAATTACTGGACCATTTAATGATCTTTAATACAAAGGAAGACAACACAATGCAGGTGATATGTACACAGACTTTGGAAAAGGCTTGGAAACGTGCGACCATAGAGTAATTACGTACCAAACCATACCCCCGGCCGGGATTGAACCCGCGGTCATAGAGTCTCAAAACTCCAGCCCGTCGCGTTAGCCACTAGACCAGCTAGCCACAATAAGATTCATCCAACTAGGTATATTTCTACACCATAGGAAGGTTAGCACAGGCACCACTGTGACCACAAATGCAGGTTTTTACAGACGAATCTCCAGCTAGCGTGGCCGTGACGAACTCTAGCTCAAGTCCCTTCACTGCCGTCAACATGACTCAAGAAATCGTAATGACACGATTGCAAACAATCATACCCCCGGCCGGGATTGAACCCGCGGTCATAGAGTCTCAAAACTCCAGCCCGTCGCGTTAGCCACTAGACCAGCTAGCCACAATAAGATTCATCCAACTAGAGTTCGTCACGGCCACGCTAGCTGGAGATTCGTCTGTAAAAACCTGCATTTGTGGTCACAGTGGTGCCTGTGCTAACCTTCCTATGGTGTAGAAATATACCTAGTTGGATGAATCTTATTGTGGCTATCTGGTCTAGTGGCTAACGCGACGGGCTGGAGTTTTGAGACTCTATGACCGCGGGTTCAATCCCGGCCGGGGGTATGATTTGTTTGCAATCGTGTCATTACGATTTCTTGGGTCAGTAATTACATACAAAATGCATGCAAAAGGAATTCCTGGAAAGTGGGAATGTCGATTTTTAACTTGCTTCCAAATAAAACCCAAACTACAATAGTAAAATCAGGGCCTTCCTTAGTAAGAAGTTCTGTTCCCTAAGGCATAGCACACATTCCACTTCTTTTCCTGATTTTCATATCTGACATACTTGACGGTACTTGAATTTGAGAGTCCCATCCATGGAAGATACAGCGAACCCGAAGAATTATTTAAGCTAAGTCTTCGAGTGGGTTACTTACAAGGGCATGATATTTAATGGAGAGAAAATCCAGTTACTAAGTGACAGAAGAGTTGAGGAAATATAAAACGAGATCCAGTTCAAGACAAACTAATATCATTCAGTAAGATCAGTAGATTTTACGTTCATGGATCATGACAATGTTGTTATGGCATCTGAAAATAAAATGTTTGGTTGGAAAACCAATACTTTCAAAATAAGAGATGAAAAGCCAGTGATGATACTTTTCAAGTCATTCGTTCTCTCAAGACCGGAATATTGCTTTAAATTAACAGCCCTTCGACGCAGGCGAAATTGCACAACAGGGGAATGTACGGAACAAAAAGGCACAATACCGTGACTCGAACAATAGATTAATAACCCGCACATATGAGAATGAAATTTACGATAACTTACAAGGAACCTTTTCAGCACATAAAATTAGCCAAGCATTTAAACTGCTGTAAGTTCTTAAGTCCCTCGAACAGTATTCATTGGGGAGTAGGCGTGAGAAAACGCATCAATACATACACCTGGAGGGACTGAGTCTAAACCTGCCTTCTGAAATCACTGCACAGGAACGCAAAAGCTTGGCGGATGTACAAGATTCCTCTAACGAAAAGCATTAGCATTGGAAGTACATGGTCATAGAACTCAATAAATATAAAGAGATCACGAGCCCCCTTTTGCTCTCTTCAAGAAAAACCATGATAAATTGCCCTGATTAACTGGGACTTGGCGCATACATTAGGACTGGAGGAGTCAGGCACCATCAGCTTAATCGATCAGACCAGCAACAAGGGGCCCTAGTCTGAAACCAGACTAGGGAAGGCGATGACCCTTGAAAACGACTACAGGTAACCTACAGGTAAGATCCTTCACAAGGTCCTGGTGTGCCTAAGAAATAATAATGAAATAATAATTGAACATGTTTCGATCAGTGTAGGATCCTAGAAAAGTAATGCACATCTCATGTGCCTCACTGCACGCAAAACAACAGTTCACAGTACGACACAAAAGCTTCTATTGCAGTAAATATCAGCAATAAATTTTTGAATCTCAATAGAAAAAAAAAATTCATAGATTATTACATGTAAACTACATAGCCCAAGAATGATCCGAGATTTCCACTAAGTAAAATACACAAGATTTGAATGTTGAAAAGCAGTCAGAGCTGTTATTTATATCCTTAGATCAAACACGATCGCGCTCTGCTTCTTCAGGCGATGCGTCATCTTTGCTTCATTAGCGCTTCTCTTTGTATCTAGTAATAATAGTAATGTAATTATCACACTGGATCCAACAGTTCTACGCATCATAAATATGTTAATAAAATAGTAACGTATCATATGCATCACCTTATCCAGGAGTATATTATCCTATCACAAGCTACATCAGGATAATTTAAGATATAAAACAACTGTTGTAAAAATTATATTAATAAATTAGTACCTACACACTGGAATTTTAATTAAAATAACAGTTTCTTATAATAATAAGCACATTCATATCAAAGATCTACACTACACCAGTCATCACTTATCAGTCTCATACACTACACCAGTCATCACTTATCAGTCTCATACACTACACCAGTCATCACTTATCACTCTCATACACTACACCAGTCATCACTTATCACACTCATACACTACACCAGTCATTCGCTATCACTCTCATACACTTACACCAGTCATCACTTATCACTCTCATACATTAAACCAGTCATCGCTTATCACTTCTCATACACTACACGCTTCATCACATTCACATCTTCCTACACTACACCAGTCATCACTTATCAGTCTCATACACTACACCAGTCATCACTTATCACTCTCATACACTACACCAGTCATCACTTATCACTCTCATACACTTACACCGGTCATCCTTATCACTCTCATACACTACACCAGTCATCACTTATCACTCTCATACACTACACCAGTCATCCTTATCATCTCATACACTACACCCGTCATCACTTATCACTCTCATACACTCACCAGTCATCACTTATCACTCTCATACACTACACCAGTCATCACTTTCACTCACATACACTACACCAGTCATCACTTATCACTCTCATACAACTACACCAGTCATCACTTATCACTCTCATACATACACCAGTCATCACTTATCACCTCATACACTACACCAGCATCGCTTATCACTCTCATACACTACACCAGTCATCACTTATCACTCTCATACATTACACCAGTCATCACTTATCACTCTCATACACTACACCAGTCATCACTTATCACTCTCATACACTACACCAGTCATCACTTATCACTCTCATACACTACACCAGTCATCACTTATCACTCTCATACACTACACCAGTCATCACTTATCACACTCATACACTTCACCAGTCATCACTTATCACTCTCATACACTACACCAGTCATCACTTATCACTCTCATACACTACACCAGTCATCTACTTATCAGCTCTCATACATTACACCAGTCATCACTTATCACTCTCATACACTACACCAGTCATCACTTATCACTCTCATACACTACACCAGTCATCACTTATCACTCTCATACATTACACCAGTCATCACTTATCACTCTCATACACTACACCAGTCATCACTTATCACTCTCATACACTACACCAGTCATCACTTATCACTCTCATACACTACTCCAGTCATTACTTATCACTCTCATACACTACACCAGTCATCACTTATCACTCTCATACACTACTCCAGTCATCACTTATCACTCTCATACACTACTCCAGTCATTACTTATCACTCACATACACTACAAATATTGATGAAGATACTGGTGAATGCCCACAAGATAAACAATAACGTGACCACAACACTCAACCCACAATTACTCTCAAGGTCTCTCGCCCGGACCTGGCAGCGGGCCTGGGAAACATAATTAACGAAGTGTACCCAGAGCCTGGTACATTATTCCAACACAGGCGACCTCCAGCCGGTTATTGCAATGTATTTTAGACAATCTTTCAAAGATCATTTAAGACCAGGTTTGTTCCCACGTCCCTCTTTAAGTTTTTTTTTTATCTTCCATTTCTTGTAAATTAGAAGGGTATAAAAACATAGGGACAGAGAAACACTTAAGAGTTTCTCTTTTTCTATAATACCCATCAAAGGGGATGAAGAGGAGCGAAAAACATTTGAAACCGGCGAAGGGAAGGGCCTTATTAATTCAAGGAATTGGAACAGTCATCCCTTTCGTTAAGTAGAACCTCATTGCCTTCCAGGAATTTAATAATAATTAGATTTTTCTGGTCCGCTGTGAGGTCTGAGAAAGTCATTTCCCCATTGCAAAAGAGCAGTACAATGTGCGCCATAAGTTTTTAATGCAGTTTATAATTAGTAGCGAAGATTTTAAATACTGATAGAAGAATTATTCACAAATTATTGCACTAATTCCTTCAGTAAGATGGTAAATCGTCAGTTACGAAGCCGAAAACTCAATCCTAACTTCACACTAACTAAAATACACCAGATCTGAAAGTTTAAATCATATCAGATGTTTTCTCTAGTTATCACATGGAAACCAGAATCTTGAATTTTTAATAAAAATAGCATGTTGGACAATGCAACCAGATAATATTACTTTAAGTTTGAAGCTGCTTAGTCGTTCATTTATAAAGTTATGACATGGAAAAAATTCCTAACATTTGTTTTTTTTTATCAAAAACTGGTAAATTGAAGCCAACATAGCCAAAGATCACAAACAAATCTTAAATTTATATACACCAGCGTTTAGGATATAAAGTCGATCAAAAGAGGCATTCTCAAGGTACTGCAGGGAAATAAATTAGTTTAAAAATTTGCCAAACTAAACATACAGAGGTCAGTAACTGTGAACCTTCCACTGAGCAAAATCCGTCTTGGCTGAACGTCTACAGCTTCTCAGAAGAGGTGTTTCCTAGTTACAGCAAGAAATTCAGCAATTCCAAATATATTAAAAGGTACTTTTCATAAAGTACATCATCACTTAAAGATTCAGGTCGATCCTATTAGCCATACCTACTGTATTTCAATGAGAATAACAATTTTAGCAATAAATTTGGCAAACTGGTACTACACACTCTAACAACAAATTAAACTTTCCAGCCAGTATATAAGTACCAGCTTTCTTGCCTCTCCTCCAGAATCTTCACGACTACGGATGACAAAACATCTACAATAAAGACGCCCAGATGTTGCGTATGCGTTTAAATTTTCATCAATGTAAAGCTCGTAAGAAACATTCACCTGTGTTAAAAGTTAAGATCAGAGCAAAAGTCTTTCTCAAGATATACCCAGAGTAACAAAACCAGTAATAACTATATAAACGTGACGTAATCGTCCATGCCCTTCCCTGCAGCTGTATGACCCTCGCCCTTCCCTGCAGCTGCATGACCCTCGCCCTTCCCTGCAGCTGCATGACCCTCGCCCTTCCCTGCAGCTGCATGACCCTTGCCCTTCTCAGCAGCTGCATGACCCTCGCCCTTCCCTGCAGTTGCATGACCCTCGCCCTTCCCTGCAGCTGCATGACCTTCCCTTCCCAGCAGCTGCATGACCCTCGCCCTTCCCTGCAGCTGCATGACCCTGCCCTTTTCGCAGCTGCTGAGCCCTCGCCCTTCCCTGCAGTTGCATGACCCTCGCCCTTCC
Source organism: Cherax quadricarinatus (assembly GCF_026875155.1). Lineage (NCBI taxonomy): Eukaryota > Metazoa > Arthropoda > Malacostraca > Decapoda > Parastacidae > Cherax > Cherax quadricarinatus. The sequence goes on from NC_069421.1 coordinate 49,019,811, forward strand.
CTGCAGCTGCATGACCCTTGCCATTCCCAGCAGCTGCATGACCCTCGCCCTTCCCTGCAGCTGCATGACCCTTGCCATTCCCAGCAGATGCATGACCCTCGCCCTTCCCAGCAGCTGCATGACCCTCGCCCTTCCCAGCAGTTGCATGACCCTCGCCCTTCCCAGCAGTTGCATGACCCTCGCCCTTCTCAGCAGCTGCATGACCCTCGCCCTTCCCAGCAGCTGCATGACCCTCGCTCTTCCCAGCAGCTGCATGACCCTTGCTATTCCCAGCAGCTGCATGACCCTCGCCCTTCTCAGCAGTTGCATGACCGTTGCCCTTCTCAGCAGCTGCATGACCCATGCCATTCCCAGCAGCTGCATGACCCTTGCCATTCCCAGCAGCTGCATGACCCTTGCCCTTCCCAGCAGTTGCATGACCCTTGCCCTTCTCAGCAGCTGCATGACCCTTGCCATTCCCAGCAGCTGCATGACCCTTGCCCTTTCCAGCAGTTGCATGACCCTTGCCCTTCCCAGCAGCTGCATGACCCTTGCCCTTCCCAGAAGTTGCATGACCACATCCCTTCCCATCAGCTGCATGACCCTTCCCCTTCCCAGCAGTTGCATGACCCTTGCCCTTCCAGCAGTTGCATGACCCTTGCCCTTCCCAGCAGTTGCATGACCCTTGCCCTTCCCAGCAGCTGCATGACCCTTGTCCTTCCCAGCAGTTGCATGACCCTTGCCCTTCCCAGCAGCTGCATGACCCTTGCCCTTCCCAGCAGTTGCATGACCCTTGTCCTTCCCAGCAGTTGCATGACCCTTGCCCTTCCCAGCAGTTGCATGACCCTTGCCCTTCCCAGCAGTTGCATGACCCTTAACCTTCCAGCAGTTGCATGACCCTTGCCCTTCCCAGCAGTTGCATGACCCTTGCCCTTCCCAGCAGCTGCATGACCCTTGCCCTTCCCAGCAGCTGCGTGACCCTTGCCCTTCCCAGCAGCTGCGTGACCCTTGCCCTTCCCAGCAGCTGCATGACCCTTGCCCTTCCCAGCAGTTGCATGACCCTTGCCCTTCCCAGCAGTTGCTTGACCCTTGCTCTTCCCAGCAGCTGCATGACCCTTGCTCTTCCCAGCAGTTGCATGACCCTTGCCCTTCCCAGCAGTTGCATGACCCTTGCCCTTCCCAGCAGTTGCATGACCCTTGCCCTTCCCAGCAGTTGCTTGCACCCTTGCCCTTCCAGCAGCTGCATGACCCTTGCCTTTCCAGCAGCTGCATGACCTTGCCTTCCAGCGGTGCATGACCCTTGCCCTTCCCAGCAGTTGCAGACCTTGCCCTTCCCAGCAGCTGCATGACCCTTGCCCTTCCAGCAGTTGCATGACCCTTGCCCTTCCCAGCAGTTGCATGACCCTTGCCCTTCCCAGCAGCTGCATGACCCTTGCCCTTCCAGCAGTTGCATGACCCTTGCCCTTCCCAGCAGTTGCATGACCCTTGCCCTTCCCAGCAGTTGCATGACTCTTAACCTGTTCCAGCAGTGCATGACCCTGCCCTTCCCAGCAGGTTGCTTGACCTTGCCCTTCCCAGCAGCTGCATGACCCTTGCCCTTCCCAGCAGTTGCATGACCCTTGCCCTTCCCAGCAGTTGCTTGACCCTTGCCCTTCCCAGGAGCTGCATGACCCTTGCCCTTCCCAGCAGCTACATGACCCTTGCCCTTCCCAGCAGCTGCATGACCCTTGCCCTTCCCAGCAGCTGCATGACCCTTGCCCTTCCCAGCAGTTGCATGACCTTTCCCCTTCCCAGCAGCTGCAGACCCTTGCCTTCCCAGCAGCTGCATGGACCCTTGCTCTTCCAGCAGCTGCATGACCCTTGCCCTTCCCAGCAGCTGCATGACCCTTGCCCTTCCCAGCAGTTGCATGACCTTTCCCCTTCCCAGCAGCTGCATGACCCTTGCCCTTCCCAGCAGCTGCATGACCCTTGCCCTTCCCAGCAGCTGCATGACCCTTGCCCTTCCCAGCAGCTGCATGACCCTTGCCCTTCCCAGAAGTTGCACGATCAAGTGCTGATTTTTTTTTACCTATGGGATCCTGCATCGATAAGTTATAAACGATAATCTTGTTGGAAAATAAAGCATGAAAAGTGTACCTGAGTTTTAGCAGACTGCTACCTTAATGACCAACACATAAAAAATAAAGGTTGAGTGCACTTTTGCGACTTAATACCACCATCAAAAATAGAATTTTTAGGATTTTCAGTTTGTTTTTAAAGTTTTTTATTTTATCTTAAATTTTGAGTTTTTATGCAATATTTTAATTGGAATCCCTGAAGAGGATATATATTGTAGTTAGCCTGATGTTTTTTTTTCAAAGTTTACCTTTACCCGTGAGATTTCATGTGATCTTCTTCCATTTCCAGTTCTTGTGTCTGAACTAAGGAAACCCTTTCCTATGATGGTTTTCATACCTTGCATACTGAGAAAGCCTTTCATGATCGGTTACAAACATTCATATTGTATTTTACATTGAAGAAAATTAGGACCTGTTATTGGAAATGTATATTCCAATGTGTACAGTTAATTCCAAACAAAACAATAAGGCATTTTGTGAAATATCTGGAATATGCCTCATTTGAACCCTTCACCTTCCATCGACAATCATGACGATCCTTACAAGAAGGTTAACACCCAGTCAGTTTAGGCTGTTAGAGGAAACTTACCACTATACTAACATAGTTCAAACTGGAAACCTTGGATTCCCAAATCAATTCAAAGAAAACTGCCTCTCTGATTATTTTGCAACTTTTCAAATTGTGTGTTTATTACAGAATCATGTTTTCCGTGGTGTAACATCACAGTTCTTCAATATATGGCATAGTTAAAAATCTTAGAATCTGTATGACTTCTCTTCCCGGTGCTCGGTTCGAGCACTCGTCTGTCTACTGTTTTTCACTGACAGTTGTTTAGTAAACTTATTGAGTCATAGACTATAAAGCATTGATTAGTGTAGAGTAATAAATCTATTGTTATAGCCTCCTGGATCGATGAAAGGTTAAGTTGGGTCACATGTGCCTCTGTGAATGTATATTATATATATATATTTAGATGATATATATATAGATAATATTAAATAAATTTGTCGGCGAATTGAAAACTGGTCATTAGCAAGACTCATTTAAAATTAAGTCCGTTCTAAATTTTTTCTTATACGTTTAAGATATAATTTTCTCATTAATGTTAGTAAAATTTTTAATTTTCACCAAATGAGGATCTTAGAAAACTTACCTAACCTTATTTAACAAGAACATTTATTCTAGCCTTAACCCAACTAAATATGTTTAGATTTGTTTACAGCAATTAATGACTAAACAAACACGTGAATAATTTTTTCGTTAGGTTTCAGAATGATTGTGGCGAATTATTGCATACACAATTTTCACTTGTCCTATATGGCAAGATGAACGTTGCTTTTAGCCAAGATCGCAAGTTCTGCCTATTCGGCACGCATATATATATTATATATATATTTATTATTATATTTTAATTATATATATATATGATATAATATTATTATGATATGATATTACATGTCGTGCGAATAGGCAGAACTTGCGATCTTGGCTTAAATAGCAACGCTCATCTTGCCATATAGGACAAGTGTAAATTTGTGTATGCAATAATTTCGCCAAAATCATTCTGAACCTAACGAAAAAAATATATTACACTGTGTTTGTTTAGTATTAAATTACTGTAAACAAATCTAAAATATATTTAGTTGAGTTAGGCTAAAATAAATTGTTCTTGTTATAATAAGGTTAGGTAAGTTTTCTATCTCCTTTTGGTGCAAAATTATAAATTAATGAAAAAATATATCTTTAAACGTATAAGAGAAAATTTTTAGAAAGGACTTAATTTTAAATGAGTTCTTGCTAATTGACCAGTTTTACATATTCGGCACGACATATATATATATATCATATATATGTATATATATATATATATATATATATATATATTATATATATATATATATATATATATATATATATATATATATATATATATATATATATATATATATATTATATATATAATATGTCCTTTTTATGGTCTTATGTTAATGGGTTGGATTTGTGAAGGACCTGCCTAGTGTGGACAAATGGCCTGTTGCAGTTTTCCTCGTTTTTATGTTCTTATGAAGAAATATATTTATGACTGAACTCTAGCCATGCACAAGATCCACTCACGAGCGAAACCTAGGCATGAGTGAAACCTAGCCATGAGTGAAACCTAGCCATGAGTGAAGCCTAGCCATGAGTGAACCTACCCATGAGTGAAACACATTAGCCATGAGTGAAACTAGCCATGATGAACTAGCATGAGGAAACTATAGTATAGCCATGATGAAACTAGAAGAGTCAAATGATTAGCATGAGTGAAATAGCCATGAGTGAAATCTAGCAGTAGTAAGAAAGAACTCTCAAAAGGAGCAAATGTATTCAGTAGAGTGCCAGATAACGTCTCAATAGGTCCTAGTTATTCACAGTTGCTTGTCTCCAGTGATAGATCAGTAGGTAATTAAGTGCATTACTTGCAACGCATTGATCAAAATATGATCTCTATTTTGAATACAATACAAGTAACTAATCTAAAGCAAATTAATAGGTGTTTTATTTAGTATTTTTTATTGAATTTTTGAAAAAGCTAATATATTGGGTTATCATATACCTGCTTGAGCTAAACCTAGTAAGACACTTAAACAGGCACTTAACAGGTTTAACAGACATGAAGGAACGAGAAACAGTGGCAAACGTGTAAGATAAACGCAAGTTCAGCAACTACTGGCAATATGACGCAAGGTACAAGCAATAATTTCTACATATGTTCATCCCAACAGGCGGCCTTGGCCTTGAGCACCAGGAATCTCAGCTATGTGGTGAGGTCGTTGTCTATAATACCTGCCTCTCGTGACTCAACCTAAGTACACACACACATACACACACATACACACACACACACACACACACACACACACACACACACACACACACACACACACACACACACACACACACACACACACACACACACACACACACACACACACACACACAACCAGTGATTGTCTATTAATAGGTTTCGGAATGTGTGCATGTAACAAGTGGGGGGTTCCACATTCATCAGTATTAAAACCAGTACTGTTTCTTGTATACGTGAATAACACGATGAGAAGGACTGAGTCAAAGGTATCCAGATTTATAGATGATGTGAAACTAATGAGGAGAATACCAACACGAGCGGACCAGAAAAGATTACAAATGGACCTCGACAGGCTGCAGGTCTGGTCTGATAAATGGATACTAGAAATCAACCCCAGCAAGGGCAAGATTTTGAAGAATGGTGATGGGCAAAGAAAACTGCAAAGGAGTACATGATCTCTGAACAAAGGTTGTAAACCTCATTTAAGGAGGACTTCAGGGTGATTATTGTACCGAGCACATCACCTGACGCACACATCAACTGCTGCAGCAAAAGTACATCTGGTAAATCAAAGATTAGTTTTCAGGAACCTAAACAAGGAGTTATTCGTGACACTTCATATAACACATGACAGACCCATATTGAAATATGCAGTACTAGTAAGGAAGTAACACCTGATCAGGAATGTCAAGAAACTACAAAGGGAGCAGAGGTTTCGAACGAGATTAGTCCCGGAGCTAAGGGCTATACGAAAGATGAACTAGAGGATAGTATGAAAAACTGGACAGGAACAGTTTATTCGAAAGGTGTGAACGAGAAACGCGAAGACATATGAGTCACAGGGATGTTAGGAAGCATTTGTTCAGTCTTATAGCAGACCCAGAGAGCGGGGTTATAAATGCAGGATCCATACATAACTTTAAGAAGAAGTACGAAAATACTGAAGAAGAGAAAAGAGAGTGAACCCAGTAGCGAGCAGCGAAGAGCGGAATGATGAAGAGGGGAAGGAGGACCTTGGCTGAGACTCGACCCGGTAACCATATATAACTAAAGACACATAGGAAGTACACACACAGACACACACACACACACACACACACACACACACACACACACACACACACACACACACACACACACACACACACACACACACATACACACACTTTAAGCGAGGCTAAAGAGCGATTCAGCTTCTCATTACTTCTTGCCTTAACCCTGTGTTTATAAACTACCCATAAAGCAGGTAATGAACGCTGTTTTATAGTACCTTCTCCGTTGCGATGAGCAGCCAGTTAATGTTCTCATAAGCAGTCTATCACGTACTAATCAACAACCATCAACTCTGCAAATACAAGCTCTCACGTAGAATAAATATTCAGCCTTGAGTACAAGGACAAACTAACATCCGTGTAGACTGGAGACTGAAAAATATTTGTGTTTCTTTTGCAAAAGATATAAAACAAATATAACTACCATCCTTCAACCATATGTTGCTAGCATGACAGATGCGAAGTGTCCATATGGGAAGACGATTTAAGCGACCTTGATAATGAGAACAGTAAAGGTATGATACATTTATATGTCTAGGTGCTGCTGCCTCAAAGACACACTTGGTATCCCATGTAAAAAAATAGAGCGTAAAATAACATGCGTCTTGAAGTATCGAGAGGAATGATTCATCCCTTGAAACATTCTGAGAATTTATTCGAGCAAAATAGCGAACAAGACTTGGAAATAAACATCTTTTGAAGCTAAATGAGCGGACCAGAGTAATGAATCACCCTGTTCACGTATTTACATGACGTAAATACGTGAATTAGCAAGTGAAATAACACACTAGCACGTGAACCAAAACATTAACTAGCATGTGAAATGACACGTTAACTAGAATGTGAACCGACACGTGAATTAACAAGGGATCCAGTATGTAAACCAACATGTGAGTCATCACGTGAATCATGCGATCCAACACATAATCACGTGAATCTATTCATAAATACGTGAACAAATGAAGAACGTTAAACAGCGGGTTATCATGTAAAAAAATCACGAAAACACGTTAGCCAAAAAAGTGAACACGTAAACAAAATCGAACACATTACCAAGGATGTAATCAGGAACACATGAAAAACACGCGATCGAATACGTAAATAAGCAGACCAGGACGTGAAACAGCACGTAAAAAAACATGAGAACTAAGACTAGAACTAAACTAATACGTGTGGCAACATGTAAAAGTGCACGAAGACTTAGGAAAACACGTGAACCAACACGTGAGCCATTTCTGAAATAAACACTTACAACACGTCAGCCAACACGTGAAATGACACTTAATTAAAGCAACACATCAACTTTCACGTGAATACGTGAAAACACCTTGACGTGAACTATCATGTGATCTCATAAACCAAAATGTGAATGTGTTTCGACTCGTGTCCGAGCACCTGATCACTTAAACCATAATGTTAGCTAATATATCCAGCAACACGAGAATATATGAACTGATAAACCAATATTTGCACACATAAACAATTACGAGAACACGTGAAATAATACATGAACTCGTGTATCAACATTTAAATATGAAAACTAACACGTGAACACATGAACCACGAAATCCTAAATTGTTAAATAATAGAGCGGCAGAAGGCTTATAAGGCTGAGATGTCACCTCACATATAACCTTACATCTGCCTCAGCAGCCAATTTTGTCAGGTCACAAGTCAAGTGAAATTTATGAGTGACATATCAGAGATAACTTAAATTGCTAACAAAATCTTTTAATTATAAATTAATCTAATTTGTATAACCCTGGACTTATATTCACATTAAAATCAATACTATTTTTTTATGAAACTTGATGAGATTATATTTCTCACAACCATGGACCTGCTGGATACAACATTCTCGACTATTTGAAACTTAATCAGGTGGTTAAGATCTCTCACATGAATAAACAAAAGCATTAGACTCTTGACTATTTCTAATGCTATATTTATGTTGCTGCAATATCAGTTACAGTTTTATTCCAGTTTGACCATAAAAGTTTACCGCATTTTTATCAGGGGATCTTATAGACACAGACATCAGCAATTTTATAGGAACTCTTAAACAAATGTTGTTTTTACTGTATCAAGATTTTAAACCAATTTCCATTTTAAAATTCTTAAGTAGAGAAGGTATATCAAGAAGGCTTTCATGGTAAGGAAAAACCAACATATTCTTGGTTGAATATTTCTGTTTTTCATTTATCGAATTGTAAAATGCATTTCTGACAATTTAAAAAAAAATTCATTTAAATTTTTAGGGTATTATAGATAATTTGGTATTTGATAAATCTTTAAAAAAATTTCATCAATGAATTCAGGGATGCAAATACACAGACATCTCAATAATATGCATTGCCATACCAAATTTCTGAATTCAAAACTCGCCATTAAGCACAAACTTTGTATCCACAATACAAAGTTTAATAACGTAAATGATTGTTGGTACAGGCAATGGTAAATCGTAATTTAGCGAGTTCTTCAGAGAAGAAACAAAGAACGAAGAGATATTAAAACTAACTATATTCTAATTACTTAAATCAGTCATGGTGCTTAATTTATCAACTAAATCGATATTATTTTTAATTATTAAGTTAGAAACTATAAACTTTTTGCACTCTCATCCTTGCTTTTGGGAACTCTGCCTATCTGCAGGAATATAATCGAGTTAGAATTATAAAAAATAATATTGATTTTAATATGAATATTTTAATATAATTTGTGAGGAATTTAAGATATGCCAGATATCGTAAATTTCACTTGACATGCGACCTGGCAAAATTTTAACTTCGCTTCCACACTCACCGTCCTGAGTCAGATGTAAGGTCATGTGTGAGGTGACATCTCGGCCTAAAAGCCTTTTGCCTATAAGATTATGAGAAATCACGAAAGCACTTGGAAATTCACTATTTTTCAGTGATTATTTTGCATATTGTGACATCACCTGTTTACTATATATATTATATATAAAATATATATAAATATATTATATATATATATATTATATAAAATATATATATATATATATATATGTATATAAATTGTTATCCTGAATATATATATTTAAAAATATTCTACCATCCCTGAATTTATTTAATATAAATTTTATTTAAAGACAAAATACATTGACAAAACTATAATAAAGAGTAAAACAACGTAGATGACAACTCAGAGCTATATCTCAAATACATCGTCCAGCTCACAGGTCGAGAGGTACCAAAAAGTTGCATGCTATGGAAAACCTCGCTGTTAAGAACATTATAATATGGTATTGTGCAATGAGTTCCAAACAGACAATTTCATTACTGTTTGGGTGAAAAAATAATTACGTATCGTTTCTTTACTGTATGCTCACCAGAAATACTAATTAATATACACTAAAAAATAAAAAAAATTAAAATAAAAAGAAAAAAATATTTTTTTTTATTGATTATAATTGACTTATTATGTGACTTAATGGAATTTTGTTGTGACTGCAATCTTCAGTCCATATTATAATACACTGCAAAACTTCTGTGTCTGTCACTTTTGTAATATAAGATGTCGTGGCCATTCCATGTCGTCAGTACCATTGCTACTGACGACTCGTTCATGCCTTTGTCACCAGCTGTTGTGTCATGTAATGCTTCCTAATGACGCTTTGTCACCAGCTGTTGTGTCATGTAATGCTTCCTCATGACGCTTTGTCACCAGCTGTTGTGTCATGTAATGCTTCCTCATGACGCTTTGTCACCAGCTGTTATGTCATGTAATGCTTCCTCATGACGCTTTGTCACCAGCTGTTATGTCATGTAATGCTTCCTCATGACGCACCAGCTGTTATGTCATGTAATGCTGCCTCATGACGCATTGTCACAGCTGTTATGTCATGAATGCTGCCTCATGACGCTTTGTCACCAGCTGTTATGTCATGTAATGCTTCCTCATGACGCTTTGCACCAGCTGTTGTGTCATGTAATGCTTCCTCATGACGCTTTGTCACCAGCTGTTATGTCATGTAATGCTTCCTCATGACGCTTTGTCACCAGCTGTTATGTCATGTAATGCTTCCTCATGACGCACCAGCTGTTATGTCATGTAATGCTGCCTCATGACGCACCAGCTGTTATGTCATGTAATGCTGCCTCATGGCGCTTTGTCACCAGCTGTTATGTCATGTAATGCTGCCTCATGACGCTTTGTCACCAGCTGTTGTGTCATGTAATGCTGCCTCATGACGCTTTGTCGCCAGCTGTTATGTCATGCAATGCTGCCTCATGACGCTTTGTCACCTGCTGTTATGTCATGTAATGCTTCCTCATGACGCACCAGCTGTTATGTCATGTAATGCTGCCTCATGACGCTTTGTCACCAGCTGTTGTGTCATGTAATGCTTCCTCATGACGCTTTGTCACCAACTGTTATGTCATGTAATGCTGCCTCATGACGCACAAGCTGTTGAGTCATGTATTGCTTCCTCATGACGCACCAGCTGTTATGTCATGTAATGCTGCCTCATGACGCTTTGTCACCAGCTGTTGTGTCATGTAATGCTGCCTCATGACGCTTTGTCGCCAGCTGTTATGTCATGCAATGCTGCCTCATGACGCTTTGTCACCAGCTATGTCATGTAATGCTTCCTCATGACGCACCAGCTGTTATGTCATGTAATGCTGCCTCATGACGCTTTGTCACCAGCTGTTGTGTCATGTAATGCTTCCTCATGACGCTTTGTCACCTGCTGTTATGTCATGTAATGCTTCCTCATGACGCACCAGCTGTTATGTCATGTAATGCTGCCTCATGACGCTTTGTCACCAGCTGTTGTGTCATGTAATGCTTCCTAATGACGCTTTGTCACCAGCTGTTGTGCCATGTAATGCTTCCTCATGACGCTTTGTCACCAGCTGTTGTATCATGTAATGCTTCCTCATGACGCTTTGTCACCAGCTGTTGTGTCATGTAATGCTTCCTTATCACGCTTTGTCACTAGCTGTTGTGTCATGTAATGCTTCCTCATGACGCTTTGTCACCAGCTGTTATGTCATGTAATGCTGCCTCATGACGCTTTGTCACCAGCTGTTATGTCATGTAATGCTTCCTCATGACGCTTTGTCACCAGCTGTTATGTCATGTAATGTTGCCTCATGACGCACCAGCTGCTGTGTCATGTAATGCTTCCTCATGACGCTTTGTCACCAGCTGTTGTGTCATGTAATGCTTCCTCATGACGTTTTGTCACCAGCTGTTATGTCATGTAATGCTTCCTCATGACGCACCAGCTGTTGTGTCATGTAATGCTTCCTCATGATGCTTTGTCACCAGCTGTTGTGTCATGTAATGCTTCCTCATGACGTTTTGTCACCAGCTGTTATGTCATGTAATGCTTCCTCATGACGCACCAGCTGTTGTGTCATGTAATGCTTCCTCATGACGCTTTGTCACCAGCTGTTATGTCATGTAATGCTGCCTCATGACGCTTTGTCACCAGCTGTTATGTCATGTAATGTTGCCTCATGACGCACCAGCTGTTGTGTCATGTAATGCTTCCTCATGACGCTTTGTCACCAGCTGTTGTGTCATGTAATGCTTCCTCATGACGTTTTGTCACCAGCTGTTATGTCATGTAATGCTTCCTCATGACGCACCAGCTGTTGTGTCATGTAATTCTTCCTCATGATGCTTTGTCACCAGCTGTTGTGTCATGTAATGCTTCCTCATGACGCTTTGTCACCAGCTGTTATGTCATGTAATGCTGCCTCATGACGCTTTGTCACCAGCTGTTGTGTCATGTAATGCTGCCTCATGACGCTTTGTCGCCAGCTGTTTTGTCATGTAATGCTGCCTCATGACGCTTTGTCACCAGCTGTTGTGTCATGTAATGCTTCCTCATGACGCTTTGTCACCAGCTGTTATGTCATGTAATGCTTCCTCATGACGCTTTGTCACCAGCTGTTGTGTCATGTAATGCTGCCTCATGACGCTTTGTCACCAGCTGTTGTGTCATGTAATGCTGCCTCATGACGCACCAGCTGTTATGTCATGTAATGCTGCCTCATGACGCACCAGCTGTTATGTCATGTAATGCTGCCTCATGACGCACCAGCTGTTATGTCATGTAATGCTTCCTAATGACGCAACAGCTGTTATGTCATGTAATGCTTCCTCATGACGCACCAGCTGTTATGTCATGTAATGCTTCCTCATGACGCTTCGTCACCAGCTATTGTGTCATGTAATGCTTCCTAATGACGCACCAGCTGTTATGTCATGTAATGCTGCCTCATGACGCTTTGTCACAAGCTGTTATGTCATGTAATGCTTCCTCATGACGCACCAGCTGTTACGTCATGTAATGCTGCCTCATGACGCTTCGTCACCAGCTGTTGTGTCATGTAATGCTTCCTAATGACGCACCAGCTGTTATGTCATGTAATGCTGCCTCATGACGCTTTGTCACCAGCTGTTATGTCATGTAATGCTTCCTCATGACGCACCAGCTGTTATGTCATGTAATGCTTCCTCATGACGCACCAGCTGTTATGTCATGTAATGCTTCCTCATGACGCACCAGCTGTTATGTCATGTAATGCTGCCTCATGACGCACCAGCTGTTATGTCATGTAATGCTTCCTCATGACGCACCAGCTGTTGTGTCATGTAATGCTTCCTCATGACGCACCAGCTGTTATGTCATGTAATGCTTCCTCATAACGCATAAGCTGTTGTGTCATGTAATGCTTCCTCATGACGCACCAGCTGTTGTGTCATGTAATGCTGCCTCATGACGCACCAGCTGTTATGTCATGTAATGCTTCCTCATGACGCACCAGCTGTTGTGTCATGTAATGCTTCCTCATGACGCACCAGCTGTTGTGTCATGTAATGCTGCCTCATGACGCACCAGCTGTTATGTCATGTAATGCTTCCTCATGACGCACCAGCTGGTATGTCATGTAATGCTGCCTCATGACGAAACCAGCTGTT
>NC_069421.1:49040270-49057770 GCF_026875155.1 Cherax quadricarinatus
AGCTGTATCCTGCATCTTGCACTCCCTCTGTGTGTGTGTGCTGCTACACCAGCTGTACATTGCATCTTGCACTCCCTCTGTGTGTGTATGCTGCTACACCAGCTGTATCCTGCATCTTGCACTCCCTCTGTGTGTGTATGCTGCTACACCAGCTGTACCTTGCATCTTGCACTCCCTCTGTGTGTGTGTGCTGCTACACCAGCTGTACCTTGCATCTTGCACTCCCTCTGTGTGTGTGTGCTTACACCAGCTGTACTTGCATCTTGCACTCCCTCTGTGTGTGTATGCTGCTACACCAGCTGTACCTTGCATCTTGCACTCCCTCTGTGTGGGTATGCTGCTACACCAGCTGTACCTTGGATCTTGCACTCCCTCTGTGTGTGTGTGCTGCTACACCAGCTGTACCTTGCATCTTGCACTCCCTTTGTGTGTGTGTGCTGCTACACCAGCTGTACCTTGCATCTTGCACTCCCTCTGTGTGTGTATGCTGCTACAACCACTGTACCTTGCATCTTGCACTCCCTCTGTGTGTGTGTGCTGCTACACCAGCTGTACCTTGCATCTTGCACTCCCTCTGTGTGTGTGTGCTGCTACACCAGCTGTACCTTGCATCTTGCACTCCCTCTGTGTGTGTATGCTGCTACACCAGCTGTACCTTGCATCTTGCACTCCCTCTGTGTGTGTGTGCTGCTACACCAGCTGTATCCTGCATCTTGCACTCCCTCTGTGTGTGTGTGCTGCTACACCAGCTGTACCTTGCATCTTGCACTCCTCTGTTGTGTGTTGCTGCTACACCAGCTGTATCCTGCATCTTGCACTCCCTCTGTGTGTGAGTGCTGCTACACCAGCTGTACCTTGCATCTTGCACTCCCTCTGTGTGTGTATGCTGCTACACCAGCTGTACCTTGCATCTTGCACTCCCTCTTGTGTGTGTGTGCTGCTACACCAGCTGTACCTTGCATCTGCACTCCCTCTGTGTGTGTATGCTGCTACACCAGCGGTATCCTACATCTTGCACTCCCTCTGTGTGTGTATGCTGCTACACCAGCTGTACCTTGCATCTTGCACTCCCTCTGTGTGTGTATGCTGCTACACCAGCTGTATCCTACATCTTGCACTCCCTCTGTGTGTGTATGCTGCTACACCAGCTGTACCTTGCATCTTGCACTCCCTCTGTGTGTGTGTGCTGCTACACCAGCTGTACTTTGCATCTTGCACTCCCTCTGTGTGTGTATGCTGCTACACCAGCTGTATCCTGCATCTTGCACTCCCTCTGTGTGTGTATGCTGCTACACCAGCTGTACCTTGCATCTTGCACTCCCTCTGTGTGTGTGTGCTGCTACACCAGCTGTACCTTGCATCTTGCACTCCCTTTGTGTGTGTGTGCTGCTACACCAGCTGTACCTTGCATCTTGCACTCCCTCTGTGTGTGTATGCTGCTACACCAGCTGTACCTTGCATCTTGCACTCCCTCTGTGTGTGTGTGTGCTGCTACACCAGCTGTACCTTGCATCTTGCACTCCCTCTGTGTGTGTGTGCTGCTACACCAGCTGTACCTTGCATCTTGCACTCCCTCTGTGTGTGTATGCTGCTACACCAGCTGTACCTTGCATCTTGCACTCCCTCTGTGTGTGTGTGCTGCTACACCAGCTGTATCCTGCATCTTGCACTCCCTCTGTGTGTGTGTGCTGCTACACCAGCTGTACCTTGCATCTTGCACTCCCTCTGTGTGTGTGTGCTGCTACACCAGCTGTATCCTGCATCTTGCACTCCCTCTGTGTGTGAGTGCTGCTACACCAGCTGTACCTTGCATCTTGCACTCCCTCTGTGTGTGTATGCTGCTACACCAGCTGTACCTTGCATCTTGCACTCCCTCTGTGTGTGTGTGCTGCTACACCAGCTGTACCTTGCATCTTGCACTCCCTCTGTGTGTGTATGCTGCTACACCAGCGGTATCCTACATCTTGCACTCCCTCTGTGTGTGTATGCTGCTACACCAGCTGTACCTTGCATCTTGCACTCCCTCTGTGTGTGTATGCTGCTACACCAGCTGTATCCTACATCTTGCACTCCCTCTGTGTGTGTATGCTGCTACACCAGCTGTACCTTGCATCTTGCACTCCCTCTGTGTGTGTGTGCTGCTACACCAGCTGTACTTTGCATCTTGCACTCCCTCTGTGTGTGTATGCTGCTACACCAGCTGTATCCTGCATCTTGCACTCCCTCTGTGTGTGTATGCTGCTACACCAGCTGTACCTTGCATCTTGCACTCCCTCTGTGTGTGTGTGCTGCTACACCAGCTGTACCTTGCATCTTGCACTCCCTTTGTGTGTGTGTGCTGCTACACCAGCTGTACCTTGCATCTTGCACTCCCTCTGTGTGTGTATGCTGCTACACCAGCTGTACCTTGCATCTTGCACTCCCTCTGTGTGTGTGTGCTGCTACACCAGCTGTACCTTGCATCTTGCACTCCCTCTGTGTGTGTGCTGCTACACCAGCTGTACCTTGCATCTTGCACTCCCTCTGTGTGTGTATGCTGCTACACCAGCTGTACCTTGCATCTTGCACTCCCTCTGTGTGTTGTGCTGCTACACCAGCTGTATCCTGCATCTTGCACTCCTCTGTGTGTGTGTGCTGCTACACCAGCTGTACTTGCATCTTGCACTCCCTCTGTGTGTGTGTGCTGCTACACCAGCTGTATCCTGCATCTTGCACTCCCTCTGTGTGTGTGTGCTGCTACACCAGCTGTACCTTGCATCTTGCACTCCCTCTGTGTGTGTATGCTGCTACACCAGCTGTACCTTGCATCTTGCACTCCCTCTGTGTGTGTGTGCTGCTACACCAGCTGTACCTTGCATCTTGCACTCCCTCTGTGTGTGTATGCTGCTACACCAGCTGTATCCTACATCTTGCACTCCCTCTGTGTGTGTATGCTGCTACACCAGCTGTACCTTGCATCTTGCACTCCCCTCTGTGTGTGTATGCTGCTACACCAGCTGTATCCTACATCTTGCACTCCCTCTGTGTGTGTATGCTGCTACACCAGCTGTACCTTGCATCTTGCACTCCCTCTGTGTGTGTGTGCTGCTACACCAGCTGTAACTTTGCATCTTGCACTCCCTCTGTGTGTGTATGCTGCTAACACCAGCTGTATCCTGCATCTTGCACTCCCTCTGTGTGTGTATGCTGCTACACCAGCTGTACCTTGCATCTTGCACTCCCTCTGTGTGTGTGTGCTGCTACTAACCAGCTGTACCTTGCATCTTGCACTCCCTCTGTGTGTGTGTGCTGCTACACCAGCTGTACCTTGCATCTTGCACTCCCTCTGTTTGTGTGCTGCTACACCAGCTGTACCTTGCATCTTGCACTCCCTCTGTGTGTGTATGCTGCTACACCAGCTGTATCCTGCATCTTGCACTCCCTCTGTGTGTGTATGCTGCTACACCAGCTGTAGCTTGCATCTTGCACTCCCTCTGTGTGTGTATGCTGCTACACCAGCTGTATCCTGCATCTTGCACTCCCTCTGTGTGTGTATGCTGCTACACCAGCTGTACCTTGCATCTTGCACTCCCTCTGTGTGTGTGTGCTGCTACACCAGCTGTACCTTGCATCTTGCACTCCCTCTGTGTGTGTATGCTGCTACACCAGCTGTATCCTGCATCTTGCACTCCCTCTGTGTGTGTATGCTGCTACACCAGCTGTATCCTGCATCTTGCACTCCCTCTGTGTGTGTATGCTGCTACACAGCTGTACCTTGCATCTTGCACTCCCTCTGTGTGTGTGTGCTGCTACACCAGCTGTACCTTGCATCTTGCACTCCCTCTGTGTGTGTGTGCTGCTACACCAGCGTTACCTTGCATCTTGCACTCCCTCTGTGTGTGTATGCTGCTACACCAGCTGTACCTTGCATCTTGCACTCCCTCTGTGTGTGTATGCTGCTACACCAGCTGTACCTTGCATCTTGCACTCCCTCTGTGTGTGTATGCTGCTACACCAGCTGTACCTTGCATCTTGCACTCCCTCTGTGTGTGTATGCTGCTACACCAGCTGTACCTTGCATCTTGCACTCCCTCTGTGTGTGTGTGCTGCTACACCAGCTGTACCTTGCATCTTGCACTCCCTCTGTGTGTGTGTGCTGCTACACCAGCTGTACCTTGCATCTTGCACTCCCTTTGTGTGTGTGTGCTGCTACACCAGCTGTACCTTGCATCTTGCACTCCCTCTGTGTGTGTATGCTGCTACACCAGCTGTATCCTACATCTTGCACTCCCTCTGTGTGTGTATGCTGCTACACCAGCTGTACCTTGCATCTTGCACTCCCTCTGTTTGTGTATGCT
This sequence comes from Cherax quadricarinatus, assembly GCF_026875155.1. Classification (NCBI taxonomy): domain Eukaryota; kingdom Metazoa; phylum Arthropoda; class Malacostraca; order Decapoda; family Parastacidae; genus Cherax; species Cherax quadricarinatus. Next base: position 49,044,608 of record NC_069421.1, read on the forward strand.
GCTACACCAGCTGTATCCTACATCTTGCACTCCCTCTGTGTGTGTATGCTGCTACACCAGCTGTACCTTGCATCTTGCACTCCCTCTGTGTGTGTATGCTGCTACACCAGCTGTACCTTGCATCTTGCACTCCCTCTGTGTGTGTATGCTGCTACACCAGCTGTACCTTGCATCTTGCACTCCCTCTGTGTGTGTATGCTGCTACAACCAGCTGTACCTTGCATCTTGCACTCCCTCTGTGTGTGTATGCTGCTACACCAGCTGTACCCTGCATCTTGCACTCCCTCTGTGTGTGTGTGTGTGCTGCTACACCAGCTGTACCTTGCATCTTGCACTCCCTCTGTGTGTGTATGCTGCTTCACCAGCTGTACCTTGCATCTTGCACTCACCTCTGTGTGTGTGTGCTGCTTCACCAGCTGTACCTTGCATCTTGCACTCCCTCTGTGTGTGTGTGCTGCTTCACCAGCTGTACCTTGCATCTTGCACTCCCTCTGTGTGTGTGTGCTGCTTCACCAGCTGTACCTTGCATCTTGCACTCCCTCTGTGTGTGTGTGCTGCTACACCAGCTGTACCTTGCATCTTGCACTCTGTGTGTGTGTGCTGCTACACCAGCTGTACCTTGCATCTTGCACTCCCTCTGTGTGTGTGTATGCTCCTTACTGTGGCGACAAATATACTTCACTACCGCACTAAGTGCTTTTAAAAAAATATATATTTTTTTAATTTTCATTAATAAATCGTGCTATAATCAAAACCCGCAATGTTCGGAACAGATTTATACTAGGTATTACTGTACATACAAAAATAAGAACGAATGCATATCTTTAAATATTAGACGGGTAAGGGGAAGAGTGGAGGGAAAATTAAATATTTCCTATGAGCGGTGACGTGTGGAGTGCGGCGATGCATGAAGTGTGGCGAGGCATGAGGTGCGGCGGAGCGTGAGGTGTGGCAGGAAAGACAGGCGAGGGATGGTACATGCTGTGAGGGTTATAACATGCATGGGTCGTGAGAGCACCTGGCCTTATGTCACAAAGTGGGAAAGGATCGTTGAGGCTGACACGTTGTTAGCTCTCCAAGGCTCTTGCAGATGTGTTTCATTAAGAATTTCCAAAGGTGTACCTTAAGTGGTTGCCTGATTTTTTTTTGCAATTTTGTCCTTCCAAACTTTCGTTTATAACTTTAAAATTCTTCATATGAGGCATTTTAAAGTTATGCTTTAGTTTACTATGAAGGGGAAAGGGTTCAAGTAACAAGTGGCATATGTAGGTGCTCTGTTGTTAATAACAAAAAAAAAGGCACAATATCGTGACTGGAACGATACACAAGTAACCCGCACATAAAAGACAGAAGATTACGACGACGTTTCGGTCCGACTTGGACCATTTACAAAGTCACACTTTGTAAATAGTCCAAGTCGGACCGAAACGTCGTCGTAAGCTTCTCTCTTTTATGTGCGGGTTATCTCTGTTGTTAATGTTATATAGCTTATTCCGACAAGATGATTAATGAGACACTTGTGTAACACTTGCGTATGTTTAGTGTGGAAATATTTCGCCAGTCAGTGGCTTCCTCAGACCAATTCAGAGATAAATGGACTGAGCACACTGACTTCAAGCTGAAGGATTGATTACCTCAAATTCCTCATCTTCCACCATTCATCTCTGTATTGGACTGAGGAAGCCACCTCTTCTCCTTGGCGTTAAAAGTTCAACACTAGTTATCCTACTAGACCAAGAAGGAGAATGTTGTCGGTATACAATACCGACACATATGCAACATCTGGGTACATTAAAGATGCCCAGATGTTGCGTATGTGTCTAATTTTCATCAAGGAGAATATTACTGAAGTGTTACTGAACGCTATGTATTTCTAAATATACTTTTTTTAAAAGCTTTCAATCTTTAATGGACATTACCCAGTGAACTTGGTCTGTGTAGATACAAATTGGATTTTTTTTTTAAGATAATGAACAAGGAAGCGTTGGATAACGAACAATATCTAGAAAATACCTTTTATGATCGGCTTAAACCTTTAGCGATGGTAGGCTTTGTTCAAGAGAAGAGTTAGTTAGTTAGTTAGTTAAAGATTAGCCGGTATTCTCCCGGCCCGGGCCTTGTCCAAGTGGTGGCCAGGCCTTGGCTCCCTCTTTAGGGAGTGTCTGAGACCTAAGTCTCCCATGGGAGGAGGCACAAGCACCTCCTCATCTTTGGGACCAACTGTCCCCAGGCCTAGCCACAAGCTAGGCCTCTCTGGTCTGCCATCCCCGCCCCAAGGGAGTAAATGGGAATGACAGTCTTATGAGCTAAAGGCTCGGGCTCAGGCACCTACCCTACCCTAGAAGGGTTAGGCATGGTGTCGATCAAAAGAGAAGAGTCCTAATGATTTTAGGATGAGTGATTTTTAATTTTCCAATTTTATTAAACAAAATGTTTATGTGGAATGAAGAGAAAGCGTTTTCTGATTGCTTGTGAGTCTTAATTAGAAAAAAAAATTATTTTAGGCTGTGTTAGTGACAATTTTCCACTTGTAACAAATTAAACATTGGTTTAATATTATGTTTTATGAATACCTAATCGGCTTCTTTTTTATTACTGATGAATCTTACTCAGAGAAAACTTTTGATTGTTATTTACTCTGTAGGTACCAATTTATTATCACGATTATGAAAGTTTAACGAAGGAGGTTTCTGTTTTACCTTATGATCCCTCAGAATTGATCGGGAAGATTGGCAGAAGTGAGGCTTCACTGGGGCGACCTCAGAGAGGGCTTCTTGCCCTAGGGACTGAATACATAAAGAAATGGGCATATTGTGAATAAACACGGATCAGTATAAAAAATGCTGAACGATTTTTTATTAGGTCTTCAGAAATTGTTCCATATAGAAGTTTCACTGCTATCGCCCTCCCCAGATCCAGATCCCCGTTGCTGTGATGAATTGATCCGGTTGCCAAAAAAATTCTGAACACAAGCTGAGGTCTGCAGCTTTGAGCGGGAACAAAGAGGATAAAGTCCACTTGTTGATGCCCACCAGACCTACCATTCTGCTGGTAATAACAAGTTGCAAGATCATTTTAAGACACTTTACGTTATGCATACTGCCGCCGAAGATTCCAAGAGGACAGGTTGTTGAAAACATAATAAGCATCTCAAACTGCACCTCAGTTGATCTAGTATCTGGCTTTGACCAAAAATCCTGCTGCCTGTTCTGTTAGTAAAGGGCAGGCATTTTGTGACCCTATCATTCAAGAACATATAGATGTTCCTCAAAGATTCGAAGGCATTACGCCGAGAATACTTGCTAAAAGTCAAGGGACGAGAACACTTATATGAAACAAATTGAAGAGGTGCTGGCAGTAATATCCGAAGGCATCTCTTCCAACAGGACGTGTTGTCTCATGCAAGATCTCCATAAAGAAGTGTGCCTCTGAAATGAACAGGTGGAGGATCTCAGTGACAAAAATCACACAAGATGAAGAGATGATTCACGAAAGATTGCCCCTTCAAAAAAAATAACTGGATTTCTGGTGGTCACTATCCTCACGCCGAATGCCGTTACCTTATCCATCACACCCAAGTCCCTCTCTGATGATTACGGAAGACATTTATCGCCGTGAGACAGCAAGGCATCCCAGAAGAGACAACAATTTGTTCTCTGTTGAGAAGCACTGTTTTCCAGAGAGATGCCAAGAAGTATCAGACCAGGATGCCCTTAACTTCTTCCTAGGAATAACCATGTATGGACGATCCTTTGAACAAACTTCCGATAAAACTAGGAGACTCTCATTATTACTAAGGGTGTTTCCTTCCACTGGACGAAGAAGACAGGCAACGAACTGCAAAGAATCATGAACATCAGAGAAGTTGACAGATACCTTCGGACCTGCGCGAAGTTCTGATCTTCCATTCTTTAAGGCTCCCCCTCCCCTTACTTTATGCAAATTCACATCGGTCCTTACAAAACACTCAAAAGGAGAGTGCTGCACTTTCTGAAAAATGTGTTCAATTAATATCACAGATGCGCTTGCTGATCTAATGAACACCTTGAACTTAGCAACTATAAGCTCAAAGATTCAGTAGTTTTTCCATCTAAATTTAGTCAGTCAGGGACATGAGGGAGAAATTATAATTATTTTAAAAACAAAAACGTGAGACATATTCCACCGTCTCAGAAGGCGCTATACCAGTACTAGTAGAGATCGGTTTACCAGACAGGTGAATGGGCGTCTGGCTTCTCTCTCAGTATATCAAGAACCCAAGCCATGTCTTCATATCGCGAGGCGAGAGGGAAATAAAGAGCTTCCGGAGAGGATCACAGTTCCTGTAGATACAGCTGTGTTCCTGGAGCACAGAGAATGCTGATGAAAGAAAACATGTTCCAATGCATGGAGCACAGGAAGATATTTTATTTTATACACTTTCACATACTGCCGATGCTCTAGCATGTACTTGTCGCAGGATTTACTGTTCATGTTAGTGATATTTTTTGTTTCATTCCCCGGTTGTTCATTGTCATGTCTCCTACTAAGACTTGTATGCAGAACTGCATACAAGGATTTTATGCACAAGTACATACTTTTTTTTACTTTCAGTGACTGTTCATCGATTTCATGCCGTATTATCATTAGTTAAGCGCCAATATATGAACCATTAATGATTCTGTATTTGTGACTTGTTATTAGTAATATCGTATATATTTTAAATATACATTAGCTGTTTTTATCACTTCCAATATTAGGATTTTTTTTAAAGTGTGGTTCAAGGACCTGTAAAAAGAAGGATTCGGTCTTCTGCCGCACTTCAAGGCCACACTTCACACTTCTGCCGCACTTCAAGGCCACACTTCACACTTCTGCCGCACTTCAAGGCCACACTTCACACTTCTGCCGCACTTCAAGGCCACACTTCACACTTCTGCCGCACTTCAAGGCCACACTTCACACTTCTGCCGCACTTCAAGGCCACACTTCACACTTCTGCCGCACTTCAAGGCCACACTTCACACTTCTGCCGCACTTCAAGGCCTTCGGAAGGAACACTTGCAGGAGACATGAGAATATAAAAGTATTATTTTTTTTATCCATTCCCAGTGAAAAATGGACTCCCAAAGAGTGACCCATGGAAGCTGCCATGCACCAGAAATTAGTGGAAACATTATTCGTTTATTTCTTGATTACATTACCTATTCGCATTTAGCAATACTGTAGGATAAGAGAGCCAAGCGCTGACACTGGGTGAACCGAGTTTACACGAGGGTGAGGCCTGCATGACACTCCTGCCACCAATCAATAGGTCTCACCAAGCTAGCCGTATCTAATCGAATTCGGTTAGTCAAAAAGGGAAAGTAACTGTAAATCCAACTAGAAAAAGGGAAGCTGTGACTATAACTTTATATGCCACCTACCAGAAAAGGTGAAGTCTCTCAGAGGGAGTCGCAACGGAGACTCACCTTCAACTCTTTTTCAGATCAAAATAGAGGTACCAAAACACTAAACTTTTACAATCTCGCCTATTGTTTATAGTATTTAAGAGAATTATATTATTATTGTTATAATCAAAACAAAGTGTTAAAACCCAGAAGGCTCTTAAAGCGCTGCACATAATTATAAATAATATAAAATTAGAAAAAGAAACTGGGAAATATTGAAAACATTCATTTTTATGATCATCTTATTTTTTTGAGTTTAGCGAACTCTCTAGTATGTTATGCTACCTCGGTTTTAAGTCACCACATTATCGTATCCTCCTAAAACTCGTCGAAAACTAAATAAGAATCGAGAACACTTCTTAGACAACAAGAATGAGTCTACCAAAAAAAAAATATAAGCAGAAAGGTGATATATGAATCTTAGTGTTCTCTTCTAATTCAGGTCTTGGAGATTCTTTAAATTTGAATACAAATCACTGAATCCCCTTTAATTATATCACGATATAATTTGAGGCTTTTATATCATAATGATTTTCTTTTGGCAAGAGAGGACGTTTGTGAATTAAGTAGAAAGATTGGTCTGTCTACTGAAGAATGTCCAAGACAGATGCTCAGAAAAGTTCTATAGGTGTGACAGTGACCAAAGGAGTCGAAGTATTATTATTATAATCATTACTAAGCGATACAACCATAAGAGTTTAAAAGTGTCAAAGAAGTACCCCAGAAAAATTATAAAGTTAATGTGAGCTTCTGGCCCTATGGATTTTATATGAAAATTTATTGAATAAAGAACATTTGCTAAATAAAAATTAACTACAGAACAATAAGGTTTTTACTTCATTCCTTCTTTGAATTCTGGAATATTCAGTGATGATGTAATGACAAACTGTTCCAGAAAGGGAGGTCACTAAACATTACTTCTATTTATGTACCGAAGGAATAATTTATTTTTCTTTGCTTCCCTTCTTTGACTTAAGATCACTTCCATTTATTTAACCCAGGAGAGGGAAATTTAACCCAGGAGAGGCAAATTTAACCCAGGAGAGGCAAATTTAACCCAGGAGAGCCAAATTTAACCCAGGAGAGGCAAATTTAACCCAGGAGAGACAAATTTAACCTAGGAGAGGCAAATTTAACCCAGGGGAGACAAATTTAACCCAGGAGAGGCAAATTTAACCCAGGAGAGGCAAATTTAACCCAGGAGAGGCAAATTTAACCTAGGAGAGGCAAATTTAACCCAGGAGAGACAAATTTAACCCAGGAGAGGCAAATTTAAACCCAGGAGAGGCAAATTTAACCCAGGAGAGGCAAATTTAACCCAGGAGAGGCAAATTTAACCTAGGAGAGGCAAATTTAAACCCAGGAGAGACAAATTTAACCCAGGAGAGGCAAATTTAAACCCAGGAGAGGCAAATTTAACCCAGGAGAGGCAAATTTAAACCCAGGAGAGGCAAATTTAACCCAGGAGAGGCAAATTTAACCCAGGAGAGGCAAATTTAACCCAGGAGAGGCAAATTTAACCCAGGAGAGGCAAATTTAACCCAGGAGAGGCAAATTTAAACCCAGGAGAGGCAAATTTGGTGTACGTTCAGTCATGATTACATTTGTATTGCATACTTTGTATTATATACTTTTGTGAAACTATCATCTCTAACTTACTGACATTTTTTTACTAATATTCTAATCTTGAAGAATAAAATTGAACCTAAGGATGAAAAAATAAAGGAAGAAGATAAACTATCTTAAGACAGTAGAAATTATATTCACGTTTATGATACTTCAGTGTGTGTGTGTGTGTGTGTGTGTGTGTGTGTGTGTGTGTGTGTGTGTGTGTGTGTGTGTGTGTACTCACCTAGTTGTACTCACCTAGTTGAGGTTGCAGGGGTCGAGTCCGAGCTCCTGGCCCCGCCTCTTCACTGATCGCTACTAGGTCACTCTCCCTGAGCCGTGAGCTTTATCGTACCTCTGCTTAAAGCTATGTATGGATCCTGCCTCCAATACATCGCTTCCCAAACTATTCCACTTACTGACTACTCTGTGGCTGAAGAAATACTTCCTAACATCCCTGTGATTCATCTGTTCTTAAACTTCCAACTGTTCCCCTTTTTTATGTGTCCAATCTCTGGAAATCCTGTCTTTGTCCCCCGTGAATTCCTCCAGTATTTTGTATTCGTTATCATGTCCCCCCTATCTCCCCTGTCCTCCAGGCGTCGGGTTTTGTTTTTCCCAAAACCTCTCCTCGTGGACATACCTCTTAGCTCTGGGACTAGTCATTTTGGGCAAACCTTTGCCACTTTCTCTATTTTTTTTTTTACGTTTTTTGGGGTGTGGGAAACGGGGGGGCCCTTTTGGGGGGGGGGGGGGGGGGGGGGGGTTGGGGGTTTTGGGGGGGTTTTTGGTTTTTGAAAGGCCCCCAATGCTGCAGCAGTTTTTTGGTTGTGTGCGCTTCGGTTTTATATGGTTTTATACGGTATTATACTCACCCCAAGATCTTTTACCTTAATGGGGTTTTTGTAGCCTCTGGCCCCCTAGACTGTACTCCTCGCGGCTTCTTTCCCCTTTCCCCAATTTTCATACTTTGACTTGGTGGGATTGAACTCCAGGAGCCAATTGCTGGCCCGGGTCTGCAGCCTGTCCAGATCCCTTTGTATTTCCCTGCCTGGTCTTCGATCAGTGAATTCTTCCCATGAACTTCACGTCTCTGCAAACAGGGACACCTCGAGTCTTTTCCCTTTCTTCATGTCGTTCACAAATACCGAAACAGCACTGGTCCTGGGACGACCCTTGGGCCCCCCCGCTGGTAAACAGGTGCCCACCTGACCCCTCGCCACGTACCTTACTCGCTGCAGTCTTCCTGAAAAAGTATTCCCGACCATTGTAGTCCTTCCCTGTTTCCTGCTTGGTCCTACAGTTTTTTGAAAAAAATCTCTTGTAGGACTGGTAAAAAAGCCTTTTGCGCCCAAAAATATGCAATCCACCCACCCCTCTCTCTCTTGTCTTACTGCTGTCACCATGTCATAGAACCCCAGTAGGTTTGTGACACAGGATTTCCGTCCCAAAAACCATGTTGGCTGCTGTTGATGAGTCTTTCCCTTTTTTAGGTTTTCCCACCCCCTTTCTCCTGATAATCTTTCCATGTTTTTTCATACTAACATGTTAGTGACACGGGTCTGTAGTTTAATGTTCATGTCTGCCCCTCCTTTTATAAAGATTGGGACTACATTTTGCGTCTTCCATCCCCGGGGGCAATCTCCCGTTTCGATAGAGTTTTAAAATAGTTGTTGGGGGTACCATGGCGCCTCTGCTCCCTCTCTCATCCCCATGGGGAGATGTTTATTTGGCCCCATTGTGTGTGTGAGTGTGTGTGTGTGTGTGTGTGGGTGGGTGGGGTGTGTGTGTGTGTTGTGGGGTGTGTGTGGTGTGTGTGTGTGTGTTGTGTGTGTGTCAAAAAAACCCAAAGGAGTTAAAAGACAGCCCCAGACCATTCGTGCTGAAAACCACACACCGGGCTTGCATTGCTGCAAAAAAAGTTCCCTAACTAATTTCCTTCGGTTTCCCTAGTCTTTTTCTGCATCACTGCAAGCCCCTGATATTTTGTTTGAACAAGAAAAGCCCAGAGCATCATTAAATTTCCCCCCTGTGGTTGTTCTGCTCGTATCGCTTGTTCGCGTTTTGGTGTGTGTGTGTGGTGGTGTGTGTGTGTGTGTGTGTGTGACTCACCTATTTGTACCACCTTTTTTGTGGTTGCAGGGGCGAGTCCTAGCTCCGGGCCCCCCGCCTCTTCACCGGTTGCTACTGGGGCCCTTTCCTCCCCCCGCCCTGACTTTATCAAACCCGTCTTAAAACGTGTAGGTTTCCCTGCCTCCCCTACTCTTTTTTAGGCTTTTCCCACTCCTTACAACTCTAGACGGGAAAAAATATTCCTACATCTCCTGGACTATTTGTGTCTTCAATTTCCCAATTTGTGGCCTCTTGTTTCTGTGCCCCCCCTGGAACTTCCTGTCCTTGTCCCCCTTTTGTCTATTCCACCAGATTTTTATATGTCTTATCTTCTCCCTGACCCTCCTGCCCTCCAGTGTCGCAGCCGTTTTCCCTTTAATCTTTCTTCATAGACATTCCCCTTAGTTTGGGAAACTAACCTTGTGCAAACCTTTATTTTCTCTAGTTTCTTGACGGCTTTATCAAGTGCGGGTTCCAAACAGGTGCTGCATACTCCAGTAGGGGGCCTGACTACCGGGTCAGTTCTTGAATGATTCCTTACAAAAAGGATCGGAAATGCTGTTCTCGGGGTTTGCCGGGCGCCCTATGCTGCAGCAGTTATCTATTGATTGTGCCCCGGAGACATCTGGGTTTTTTTATACTCACCCCAAGACTTTCCTTGAGTGAGGTTTGCATCTTGGCCACCTAGCCTTACCTGTTGGTCTTCTGTGCCTTCCCCTATCTTCATGACTTTGCATTTGAAATTTAAAATTCGAGAAGCCATTTGCTGGACCAGGTGCCAGTCTGTCCAGGTCTTTTTAAGTCCTCCCCTGGCCCTCATCAGTTTTAAATTTTTCCCTTTAAACTTCACATCACTAAAAACAGGGACATTTCTGGTCAAAAACCCTTCCGTCATGTCGTTCCATATACCAAAATGCACTGGTCCTGGGCCCGCCCCCTGGGGACCCCGCTCGTCACAGGTCCCACTGTGAAAAACATTACGTACCTGATCGTTGTTGCCCCCTGTCAGGTATTCCTATCCATTGCATCCCCTTCCTGTTATATGGCCTGAATCTCTAGCTTCTGCACTAATCTCTTGTGAGGAACTGTGTAAAAGGGCCTTCTTGCGTCCAAGAAGATCAATCCCCCCCAATCTCTCTCTTGTTTTATTTCTGTTTTTTTATCATAAAACCCAGAAGGTTTGTGACACAGGATTTCCCTTCCCGTAAATCCGTGGGTTTGGGCATTTATACTCCTGTTCCTTTCCAGGTGCCCCACCCTCTCCTCCTGATAATTTTCTCCATAATTTGCATACAAACGTCAATGACACAGGTTATATTTAGTGCCTCTTTTCTGTCCCTTTTTAAAAAGGGGAACTACATTTCCCCGTCTTCCATCCTCAGGTAGTTGCCCAGTTTCCAGGGAGGTTAAAGATTGTGGAAAAAGTGGACGCCAAAAATATCGCTCCCTCTCAAAGGGGCCCCAAAGGAGGATGTTGTCCGGTCCCATTCCCTTTTGGGTATCGTTTCCCTTAGCAGTTCTTCCCCTCCTCCTCATCTGTAGTATTCGCCCAAACACTTGTTGGTGTATTCCTTGTTGGGTGTCCCCATCGGTCTGTCCCCCCAGAGTCCTTCCTGTCCTATGAAATACTCCTTAAATTCGTGTTGAGCCCCTAAATCCCTGATCTTTTGTGATTCTCCACCTTTTTTCCCTAGCCTTATCACCTGGTCCTTGACTGTTGTCTTCCTCCTAATGTGGCTATACGCATTTCGGGTCAGTTTTGATTTTCGATGCTATGTTTTTTCTACTGGGGCCTGGGCCTCCCCCTTATCGCGCATACTCGTTTCTGGCTCTTCTACTTTTCCCCCTTGTTTTCCGGGTCCTATGCCTCCTGTACCTTTTCCATTCTCTGTTCACTTTGTTTTGCCTCCCCACACCTTCGGTAAACCAAGGACTCGTTTTGGTCTTCCTATTATTTTTGTTTCCCTTGGGAACAAAACCCTTTCCCCGCCCCCTTGCACTTTTTTGCCACATATTTCCCTCATCTGTTTTTCTGTTTTTCCTACCAATCCTTCCCCACTGAACCTCCTGCAGGAAATTTCTCATACCCGTGTACCCCCCTTTTAAGTTTTGGGCCCGTCCCCTTCGTTCCTTTACCTTTTCCATTGTAACTCCCAATATAGTCAAAACTAGAACCCATGATGTACTCCAAGAGGCCTTCGTAAGTGATGTCTCAAAGTCTGAATGCTCAGGGTGAACAAAGCCCCTCTTGCTGGCTCTCCTCCCCCCCTCTCTGGTTGTGTCCCTGACATGTTGATGCATGGGTTTTCAAGTACCAATCCCTCTCTGGCTCCCATGTTTCGGGACCCCCCTTGGCTCCAGGTTTTCCCAGTCGATCTCCTGGGTTGAAATCGCCCTTCCCGTAACTTTGTCGCTCGGGGAGCCTTTTTTTGCCACCTCAGCCAGTGTGTCCACCATCCCCCCGTTGTTTTTTTCGACTCCTCTCTTGGGGCCCCCTGCAGTTCTGGGTGGGGTTTTACATCACTCCCCTGTACTTTTTTTTCTCCGGATGTTTTTTACCTACAAAATATTTTTCTCCAATCATGTCCATGCCCCTTTCCATTCCTCAAATCCCCCTTGGGGTTTTTTTGAGCCCGTGCAACCCCTCCTCCCCCTCTACTCCTATCTTTCCTCGGATTGATACCTGTTGGGAAGATTGTGTCTGTTAATTTTCTCAGCGATTTTGTTTCTGTGACTGCTTGAGTCTGGGGGATTTTTTTATGTTTTTTTCATTCCATCCTCATGTTTATTCGTTATTCCATCCCCGTTTTTGTAAAAAACCTTTAGTTTCTTTTCTATCATTGTGGATGCAAGTATACTGGGGGGTTGGGGGGGCAGAGCCTTGGTGGGGGCCTAATTTTGGGGTGTGGTTAGGTGGGGTTTGGTTGATGGGGGTGGGGCCAATGCCCATAAGGACAGCTTTTGGGGGAGGTTTGTGATATGGGGGTTGGTGGCAGAGGGAATGAGTGGGTTGTAGTAGGTTTCTCAGTTGCGTTGGGGAAGTCGCGGGGGAGTCTTTTGGTGGGAGATTTCGGGGGTGTTTTTTGCCCCTTCCTTGTGTCTGGGCCTGCCATTTTCACTGCTTTCGTTCCTCCCTTTGGGCTCTGTACCCTCTCTTTCAGTGAGTCCTTTCTTTTTTGTGTTTTGTCGCGGTCAGTATACTCTCTGGTACCCCTCTTTGCCCTAGTCTTTCTTTCTCTTGCAAATCCGGTTCGAATGATTCTTCCTTGAAAGTTTTCTCACAACCGTATCCCCACCCCAAACCCCCCAATTTTTCTGAAAAAATTTTCACCTGGGGCATATTGCCCCCCCTTTGTTTTCATGATGCCTTTTAATATTTTTTTCTCCTCTGTTTTATTTCTTCAAAGTTGGCCCCCCCCTTTGGGTTCTTGGAGCCGGTAACAAAAAACTGACCTCGCCTTTTCCCTCCCCCCCTGGTCTCCACTGCTTCCTCTGAGGCATTTTATTTTTTCCTTGACATGTTTTTGCCTTCATCCCTGTCATATTTGAAACTTCTATTCCATGAACGTCTTTCCTGACCAGCTGTCCCTTGCTACTGCAGTTGGCTGTTAGAATCTCTCTATAAAAACCTTCATGTCTCGGACCTGTCGCTTATTTTTAGTTTGCTACGTCTTTCCCTGGCCCCACGTGGGTTGATAGGGCCTTCGTGTACGGATGTCTCCGTTGTTGCTTACCATCCCCCCTTTTCTGCGCCTGACTTGAATTTTCCTTTTATTGTCTTTGGGGCCTGTCGTTTGATCTCAGGTGTCATCGTCTTTTCCCTGGCCCCACGGGGTCTGATAGGGCTTTTTGTGTACGGCAGTCTCCGTTGTTGCTTACCATCCCCTTTTCGCGCCTGACTTTTAATTTCCTGATGTCCCCATCTGAATTCATTTTCTCTCAATCTGTTTCAGGCTTTGCAGTTTCTTTTAAACACTTATCCCAGCTTTGCTGCTAAGACCTGTATTCCCATTC
>NC_069421.1:49062770-49117770 GCF_026875155.1 Cherax quadricarinatus
TTGCTAGGCTATTCCACTTCCTGACGACTCTATGACTGAAGAAATACTCCCTAACATCCCTCTGACTCGTCTCAGTCTTCAACTTCCAATTGTGACCCCTTGTTTCTGTGTCCTATCTCTGGAACAACCTGCCTCTGTCCCACCTTATCTATTCCACGCAGTATTTTGTATGTCGTTATCATGTCTCCCCTGACCCTCCTGTCCTCCAATGTCGTCAGTCCGATTTCCCACAAACTTTCTTCGTAGGACATACCCCTGAGCTCTGGATCAAGCCTTGTTGCAAACCTTTGTACTTTCTCTAATTTCTTGACGTTCTTGACCAGGCATGGGCTCCAAACTGGTGCTGCATACTACAGTATGGGCCTGTTTTACAAAGTGTACAGTGTCTTGAACGATTCCTTACTAAGGTATCGGAACGCTATTCTCATGTTTGTCAGGCGCCTATATGCTGCAGCAGTTATCTGGTTGATGTGTGTCTCCGGAGACATGCTCGGTGTTATAGTCACCCCAAAATCTTTCTCCTTGAGAGAGGTTTGCGGTCTTTGGCCACCTAGCCTATACTCTGTCTGCAGTCTTCTTTGCCCTTCTCTGATCATCATGACTTTGTATTTGGCAGGGTTGAATTCAAGAAGCCAGTTGCTGGACCAGGTGTCCAGCCTGTCCAGGTCTGTTTGGAGTCTTGCCTCATCCTCATCTGATTTAATTCTCCTCATTAACTTCACATCATCTGCGAACAGGGACACCCCTGAGTCCATCCTTTCCAATATGTCATTCACATACTCCAAAAATAGCACTGGTCCTAGGACCGACCCCTGCGGGACCCCGCTCGCCACAGGTGCCCACTGTGATACCTCATCCAGTACAATGACTCGTTGTTGCCTCCCTGTCAAGTATTATCTAATCCATTGCAGTGCCATTCCTGCTATATGCGCCTGATCCTCTAGCTTCTGCACTAATCTCTTGTGGGGAACTGTGTCAAAGGCCTTCTTGCAGTCCAAGGAAATGCAATCAACCCACCCCTGTCTCTCGTGTCTTACTTCTGTAACTTTGTCATAAAACTCCAGAAGGTTTGTGACACAGATTTGCCTTCCATAAATCTGTGCTTGTTGTCATTTATAATATTGTTCCATTCCAGGTGCTCCACCACTCTCCTGATAATCTTCTCCAAGACTTTTCATTTTATACACGTCAGTGACACTGGTCTGTAATTTAGTGCCTCTTTTCTGTGTCCTTTTTTAAAAATGGGAACTACACTTGCGGTCTTTCATACCTCAGGATGTGTTTAAGATTGTGGTTAATGGCACACACAGTATATCTGCTCCCTTCCTGAGGACCCACAGGAAGATGTCCGATCCCATTGCTTTTGAGGTATCAAGGTCACTTAGCAGCATCTTCACCTCCTCCTCAGTTGTGTGCATATCATCCCGCACTTGTTGGTGTATTCCCTGTTGGTGTCCCCCTCTGTCCTGTCTTCCCAGAGTCCTTCCTGTCTCCACTGTGAATACTTCTTTAAATCTCGTGTTGAGCTCCTCGCATACCTTTTGATGGCTTCTTGTGAGTTCCCCACCTTCTTTCCTCAGCCAGATCACCTGGTCTTTGACTGTTGTCTTTCTCCTAATGTGGCTAAACAGCAGTTTCAGGTCAGACTTAACTTTCGATGCTATGTCATTTTCGTACCGTCGCTGGGCCTCTCTCCTCATCTGTGCATATTCGTTTCTGGGTCTTCGACTGATCTCATTGTTTTCCTTTGTCCTTTTCCTTCTGTACCTCTTCCATTCTCTATTGCACTTAGTTTTTGCCTCCCTGCACCTTTGGGCAAACCAAGGACTCACGTTGGTCTTCCCATTGTTTCTGTTGCCCTTGGGAACAAACCTTTCCTCTGCCTCCTTGCATTTTGTTGTTACATATTCCATCATTTCATTTACTCTCTTTCCTACCACTTCTCTGTCCCACTGCTCCTCCCTCAGGAAGTTCCTCATACCTGTGTAGTCCCCCGTTTTATAGTTTGTCTTTCCCCCTTCGACCCCTGTTACCCTCTCCACTTGTAACTCTACTATGTAATCAAAACTCAGGACTACATGGTCACTAGCTCTGAGGGGCCTCTCGTATGTGATGTCATCAATGCCTGAGCTACTCAGGGTGAACACAAGGTCCAGTCTTGCTGGTTCATCCTCCCCTCTCTCTTTGGTAGTGTCCCTGATATGTTGATGCACGAGGTTCTCCAGTACTACATCCATCATCTTGGATCTCCATGTTTTGGGGCCCCCATGAGGCTCCAGGTTTTCCCAATCGATCTCCCTGTGGTTGAAATCACCCATAACCAGTAACATTGCTCTGCACGATTGATCTCTTCGTGCCACCTCAGCCAGTGTGTCCACCACTGCTCTGTTGTTCTCATCGTATTCCTCTCTTGGCCTCCTGCACTTATATGGTGGGTTATACATGACTGCAATGACTACCTTATGTTCCCCAGATTGAACTGTACCTACTATGTAGTCCCTTTCTCCAATCTCGTCCATGCCTTCCATTTCCTCAAAACTCTATCAGATTTTTATGAGCAGTGCAACCCTTCCTCCCTCTCTGCTCCTTCTATCTTTCCTCAGGATCTGATATCCCTGTGGGAAGACTGCATCTGTTATTATCTCAGTGAATTTCGTTTCTGTGACTGCTATGATGTCTGGGGACTGCTCATTGATTCTTTCATGGCACTCCTCGTATTTATTTGCTATTCCATCTGCGTTTGTGTACCATGCCTTCAGCTTCTTGTCTATCAAGGTGGACCTGGGAGAATATTGGGGTTGAGGGAGCGGGAGCCCTGGGGGGGCCTATGGGCCTTTGTGGTGTTGGTGGGATTTATAATGGAGGGTGAGGGCAGAGTGCCCATAGGGAGTTGCTGTAGCAGTGGGGTTTGTGATGTGGGGGGTGGAGGCAGAGGAAACAGTGTGTGGGTTTTGGTTGAGCTTGTTCAGCTACATTGGGGTTGTCACAATGTGGGTGGGGTTTGTGGTGGTGGGTGGGGGCCCGAGTGCCCATGGGAGCTGCTGTAGGGGTGGGGTTTGTGATGGGTGGTTGGGGGCAGAGGAAACAGTGTGCGGGTTTTGGTTGAGATTATTCAGTTGCTTCAGGGTTGTTGTGGTTGGGGTCCTTCTGCGGGTGTCTCTGTAGGGTGTATTTGTCCTTCCAACTGAGTCTGGGTTCTGCTCATCTTCATTGATGCCTCCCGTTCCTCCTTTCATCTTTGTACCCTCTCTCTCAGTATCGTCCTTTCCTGCTGTGTTCTGTCGCGATCTAGGTACACTCTCCAGTACTCTGGTTTGTCCCTCAATCGTGCTTTCTCCTGCAGGACTCTGGTTCGAGTTGATTCCGCCTTGAAGATTACTTTGACAGGCCGTTTCCTTCCACCCTCAAACCACCCAGTTCTCCGAAAATTTGCCACCTGGGTCATGTCTCCCTCACCTTTTGCTTTCATGATACCTTTGATCGCTTTCTTCTCCCCCTAATTTCTTTCATTGTAGGTTTCCCCTTCGACTTCTGGGAGCCCATAAACAAACACTGACCTCTCCCTCTCCTCCTCCCATTGTATCTCTCTTTGCATCCTCTGAGGTGTTTTAGCTCTTTCCATCGAAACGTTCCTGCCTTCAACTCCTGCCCTTGCTGCAGCCCCTATGCTCAGTGGACTGTCTTCCCT
This sequence comes from Cherax quadricarinatus, assembly GCF_026875155.1. NCBI lineage: Eukaryota > Metazoa > Arthropoda > Malacostraca > Decapoda > Parastacidae > Cherax > Cherax quadricarinatus. Next base: position 49,066,459 of record NC_069421.1, read on the forward strand.
TCCCAGCTGTTCCCTGCCACTGTAGTTGACTGTTAGAGTCTCTGCATATGTCATGTCTCCTTCGTTGTCTTCAGGCTTCTCATTTGGTCTTCCCATGCTCATCTTTACCTGAATCCCTACAGCCCCCTTGTCTGTGTCTGGTATAGGAGTTCCTGATGTCATGTCTGTACTGTTATTTGTCTTTCTAGTCTGTTTCAGGTTTTTTAGCTCCTCTTCTAAGCACTTTATCTTATTTTCTGCTGCTAAGACTTGTAGTCCCCACTCCCTGCTCTCTTCAGCCATCCTCTTCTCTATTACCCTGCCGAGCTCTGCTAGCGTCCTCCCCCCACTCTTCCTCCATTTTTGTGAGCTCTAACTCCCAATCTTACATCCCAGGTTCCTCCCTCCAGGGTTTGGCCTCCAGACCCATGAGTCTGGAGTGTGTGTGTGTGTGTGTGTGTGTGTGTGTGTGTGTGTGTACTCACCTAATTGTACTCACCTAATTGTGGTTGCAGGGGTCGTTACTCAGCTCCTGGCCCTGCTTCTTCACTGAATGCTCCTAGGTCCTCTCTCTCCCTTCTCCCTGAGCTTTATCATACCTCGTCTTAAAGATTTGTATGGTTCCTGCCTCCACTGCATCACTCGCCAGTGTTCCACTTCCTGACCAATCTATGACTGAAGAAATACTTCCTATCATCCCTGTGACTCATCTGAGTCTTCAACTTCTAAGGGTGACCCCTTGAATCCGTGTCCCCTCTCTGGAACATCCTGTGTTTGTCCACCTTGTCTATTCCACACAGTATTTTGTATGTCGTTATCATGTCTCCTCTGACCCTCGTGTTATCCAGTGTCGTCAAACCGATTTCCCTTAACCTTTCTTCATGGGATATTCCCCTTTGCTCTCGAACCAGCCTTGTTGTCAACCTTAGCACTTTCTCTAATTTCTTGACGTGTTTGACCAGGTATTGGTTCCAAACTGATGCTGCCGTACTCCAGTATAGGCCTGTCGTACACAGTCTATAAAGTCTTGAACGATTCCTTACTGAGGTACTGGAATGCTATTCTCAGGTTTGCCAGGTGCCCATATGCCACAGTAGTTATCTGGTTAATGTGTGCTTCAGGCGATGTACTCGGTATTATACTCACTCCTAGATCTTTCTCCTTGAGTGAAGTTTGCAGTCTTTGTGCTCCTAGCCTATACTCCGTCTGCGGTTTTCTTTGCCCCTCTCCGATTTTCATGACTTTGCATTTGGCGGGGTTAAATTCTAGGAGCCAGTTGCTGGACCACGTATCCAGCCTGTCCATGTCTCTTTGTAGACCTGTCTGCTTCGCATCTGATTTAATTCTCCTCATTAACTTCACATCATCTGCAAACAGGGACACTTCTGAGCCTATTCCTTCCGTCATGTCGTTCACATACACCAAGAATAGCACTGGTCCCAGGACTGACCCCTGTGGAACCCCGCTCGTCACAGGCACCCACTGTGATACCTCATCAAGGACCATGACTCGCTGTTGCCTCCCTGTCAGGTATTCTCTGATCCATTGCAGTGCCATTCCTGTTATATGTGCCTGATCCTGTAGCTTCTGTCCTAACCTCGTGTGAGGAACTGTGTCGAAGGCCTTCTTGTAGTCCAAGAAAATGCAATCAACCCACCGCTCCCTCTCATATCTTACTTCAGTTACATTGTCATAAAATTCTAGTAGGTTTGTCACACAGGATTTGCCTTTCATGAATCCGTGCTGGCTGTCGTTTATAATTTTGATCCACTCCAGGTGCTCCACCACTCTCCTCCTGATAATCTTCTCAATGACTTTGCATACTATACACGTCAGTAACACTGGTCTGTAGTTTAGTGCTTCATTTCTGTCTCCTTTCTTAAAGATGGGGACTACATTTACCTTCTTCCATACTTCAGGTAGTTGCCAAGTTTCAAGGGAAGTGTTGAAGATTTTGGTTAGTGGCACACACAGTGTCTCTGCTCCCTCTTTAAGGACCCATGGAGGGAAGTTGTCCGGTCCCACCGCCTTGAGATATCAAGATCACTTACGAGTTTCTTCACCTCCTCCTCAGTTGTGTGTGGGTGTGGGGTGTGGGTGTGGGGTGTAGGTGTGGGGTTTAGGTGTGGGGTGTGGGTGTGGGGTGTGAGTGTGAGTTGTAGGTGTGGGGTGCGGGTGTGAGGTGTAGGTGTGGGTGTGGGGTGTGGGTGTGGGGTATGGGTGTGGGGTGTAGGTGTGGGGTGTGGGGTGTAGGTGTGGGGTGTTGGTGTGTGGTGTGGGTGTGGGGTGTGGGTGTGGGGTGAAGGCGTGGGGTGTAGGTGTGGGTGTGGGGTGTAGGTGTGGGGTGTGGGTGTGGGTTCATCCTGCAGTCAACATGGGTTAGCAAAAGATCTCCCATTGGATGACCTATGGTCATTAACTGAATCTCCCGCGAATTGCTTAATAACGTTAGATTCTCATATTTGAAATGAAGGTAAAAACAACTGACTCACTCTCTCTCTCTCTCTCTCTCTCTCTCTCTCTCTCTCTCTCTCTCTCTCTCTCTCTCTCTCTCTCTCTTTCTTTTTTTTTTCTTTTTTTCTTTTTTTTATTACACTGGGTCTGACAAGGTTAAGGATCCCTAGCTTTATTGACAGCTATTTACAGATTAAGGATTCCTAACTTTATTGGCAAGCTAAGAGCTGTTACCTACATCAGCTCATTTGAAAGCATTTTTATTGTTATGAGACATACAAGTAGGGAACAGGATGAAGTTGGAGCCATCTGTTGGCCAGCTGACTTTATCTTGTTGACATCATTATGCTATACGAATGTGTTCCATACTCGAGTCATCCTGGGTATATATGATCTCAGATGGAGTGATGTTCTGGAGAAGGGTACAGCCAGAGTGAAGTTGCTGCTTTCTGCCCGTCTTGTGGCATAAAAGCTTGTTTCACGCTGTCCTCGAAGTGGATCCAAGTGTGGTACTTTGACAATACTGGCCTTGTACATAACAGTAAGCCCACCCACATCCCTCCTGTGTTGAAAGCTCTGCTGAAATGACAGATCTATCCAGGATGGGTCCAGGCGAGAGATGAGACGGCTTGCTCTGTTCTCTACTCTGTCAAGCAGTCGCAGATGAGAGGGGGGGGCAGGCAAACCAAGAAAGTGGAGCATACTCAAGGTGTGAGCGTACTTGTGCCTCGTACAGAATCTTGCAACCCCTACTGTCAAGCAGATGTTAGATACGGCAAAGTGCTGTAAGCTTCCTGGCTGCCTTGTTTGCAAGATTTACAACATGGTTCTTCATGGTCAGTTTGGAGTCAAATTTCACCCCAAGGATATCAACGTCTTCTCCAGGTGCCAACACCCTCCCATTCATCCTTACTACTGCACAAGCATTACCATCATGGTGCCTAGAGACCATCATCATTTGATGTTTTCTCAGATGCAAATGTTACTTGCCACCCTCTCTCTCTCTCTCTCTCTCTCTCTCTCTCTCTCTCTCACAGGCCACTTGCAGAGGTTACCGGGCATAACCGTTTCTGGCTTCTTTCTTTGTGGGTACATGAAGAGCACAGTTTACGTACCACCACTACTGCAACCCTAGAGGAGCTTAAAATTTCCATCACTGAAGCAGTTCGCATGATAACACCAGATATATTGCAGAGCATCTGTACCGAACCGGACTATCACATCGATGTTTGCCGAGCAACCAGAGAGGTGCACATTGAGTGCCTTTAATGCTACCCTGTACCACATGAAACTGAATGAAATCCTGCATCTGAAGCTACTACTGTGAAAAATTATTACAATAATGCTAAATGTTATACCTGTTTGAAATCAGGGAGTGTTTTTGTGGTCACCCTGAAAATTTAGTTGAATTAGGCTAAATTAAATTTCGCTTGTTATAATAAGGTTAGGTAAGTTTTCTAAGGTTATTTTGGTACAAGTTTATTAATTTTTACATGAGCATAAATTTAAAATATATATACAGTTAAAGGTATAAGAAATTTTTTTTAGAAACGGCTTGAATTTAAATGAGTTAAGAACATAAGAAGGTAAGAAAAAGGAATACTGCAGCAGGTCTACTGGCCCATGCGAGGCAGGTTAATTCTCCTACTGGCTTAAGCCAACGCCCTACCTAGTCAGGTCAGGTCACATTCACTTAATTGTCGCGCGAGGCCGAAAAAATTCGGTCTTAATTACGTGTTTTTGGCGCGTGTCATACTCCGTGCCCCGCGTGGCCAGCTTCCCGTTCTTTAGTTCCAACCAATCACAATTCTTCCCTGAGTCTCTTCAGCTAAGTACAGTTCGCTTCTGCCGCCTTCCCATTGGTTGAGAGATCAAAATATAAACACTGGTGGCTTGGCTTCGCCCACACACGCATTTTTCCTTCCACCCTTACTAATCTACTCTTGGATTATACATTCTACAATGTCGGTAAGTACTGATTGTTGTGTTTAGTGCTTACATGAATAGTTTAGGCATATTTTGATATATACCTAAAGTCCGTGTGAAGCATAATATGAGTGTAGCATGCAGTTGAAAAAAGTGCAAGCATTTTAGACCGAATTATTTCGATCTTGCGCGAGTTTCCGGGAATGTCCAATTTTAGTCAAATAAATATTTATAAGAAATTTTCAATTGCATATATGAACTCTGTAGTGGTCTGGATTTATACAGGAGGTTTCTATTGTCCTTCCAGTTCCATGAGAGGCTGTTTTATGGGGAGCAGTCGACCAGCAGGTCAAGGTATGTCTGCGTTTCTGAAGACAGTGACTCGGAACCAGAGGTAGACGAACCAGAATTGCTGGATAGTGGTGATGAATACTTGCCACCGGATGCACAGGATGCAGAGATGTCAAGTGATGATGAGGAGGAAGAAAGGAAAGAAAGGCCAGCCAAAAAGCAGAAAGTAATGAGGAAAAAGAGAACTTTTAGGATTGAGGAATACCTGGATGAGGAAGAGATCCATGAGAATATTGCTCTTCAAGTTTCATGAAGACTGATAGAAATTGTTTCTCAGACTTCCATCTTTCCATTTAGCAATATAGAATCATTGGTCTTCCAAATGAATCTCAGGAATATAGGGATTGAAACTTGCATCACTTTGCAATTTGGCATTGTTGATATTTGCTTCCTTTTTATATTTTTGTAACAATTAAAAAATGTTTTGATACAAGTTCCATTTATGTTTTTTATATTGTCTGTTTGTATATTAAATTTAAAAAATTGTTTTGGTGTGTTTTATTAACAATTGCAAGTTTGCAACATAAAATTTTTTAATCCCTTTGTCGGGCGCAGCCGAATATTTTCGGTCTTCGGAGATTAGCAATTGCTCGAAAACTAACCATCAGAAATCAATTTATATGGGATCAGTGACCTTGTATTGAGTTACTCTATCCACCATAGGGAGTTCAGTTCGAATTTCAAATTTTCGGACCCCTTGTGCGACAAAGGGTATTAAGGAAGGGACACAGCATGTGAACTAGTAGCACAAGCTAGACTGGTCCAACTCACACACCCACCCCCATTCATGTATTTATTTATCTTATTTTTAAAGCTACACAACGTTTTAGCTTCTATGACGGTACTCGGGAATTTGTTCCTCGCATTCACAACTCTATTACCAAACCAGTGTTTTCCTATATCCTTCCTGAATCTGAATTTTTCCTGCTTTCCATTTATACACCTCAATCATATCCTCCCTAATTCTATGCCTTTCTGGAGAGTGCAAATTCAGGGCCCTCAGTCTATCCTCAAAGAGAGAGTTCTGATACATGGGATCAATGTTGTCATCCTCCTTAGTACGTTTTCCAGTGCATTTATATCCATTCTGTAATACGGTGACCAGAACTGAGCAGCATAGTCTAAATGAGGCCTAACCAAGGATATATAGAGTTGAAGAACAACCTGAGGACTTCTATATTTATACTTCTTGATATAAGAATATAAGAACATAGGAAAGAAGGAACACTGCGACAGGCCTACTGACCCATGTGGAGCAGGTCCATGTGACCCCCGCGGATTAGCCCAATGACCCACCCCCCCGGATATGCCCAATGACCCACCCACCCTGGTCACCTCCACTCAAAGAAGGAGCACTGCACCAGACCCAGCAGCACAAGCAAGTCAGGTCCAACTCACACCCACCCACACCCACTCATGTATTTATCTAACCTATTTTTAAAACAACACAACATTTTAGCCTGAATAACTATACTCAGGAGTTTGTTCCACTCATCCACAACTCTATTACCAAACCAGTGCTTTCCTATATCCTTCCTGAATCTGAATTTTTCCAACATTAAACCATTGCTGCGAGTCCTGTCTTGGCTGGAAATTTTCAGAACGCTATTTAAAACTCCTTTATTTATTCCTGTTTTCCATTTATACACCTCGATCATATCCCCCTAATTCCACGCCTTTCGAGAGAGTGAGATTCAGTTCCCTCAGTCTATCCTCACAGCGAAGATTTCTGATACATGGGATCATCTTTGTCATCCTCCTCTGCACGTTTTCCATTCTGTAATACGGTGACCATAATTGAGCAGCAGAGTCTAAATGAGGCCTAACCAAGGATATATAGAGTTGAAGAACAACCTAAGGACTTCTATTATTTATATTTCTAGATATGAAGCCAAGAATTCTGTTAGCTTTATTGCGAACACTAATGCACTGTTGTCTTGGTTTTAGATTACTGCTAACCAGAACTCCTAAATCCTTTTCGCAATCAGTAGTATTAAGATCTTCATTATTTAGTTTATATGTGGCATGGTTATTTAACTGTCCAACATTTAGAACTTTGCATTTGTCAATATTAAACTGCATCTGCCACTTCTCCGACCATTTCATCAGTCTATTTAAATCATTCTGGAGTGCTCTAGTGTCCTCATTAGGATGAATTGGACGGCCTATTTTGGTGTCATCAGCAAATTTGCATATGTCACTATTTATTCACTCATCTGTGTCGTTTATGTAAATTGTGAACAACAAGGGTCCCAACGATGATCCCTGAGGAACACCGCTTGTGACGTGCCCCCATTCTGATTTCTCCCCATTTATGCAAACTCTCTGCTGCCTATTTGTCAGCCATGCCTCTACCCAGGAAAAAATTTCTCCTCTCATTACGTGTGCCTTAAGTTTCCTCAATAGCCTCCGGTGTGGAACTGTCGAAAGCCTTACTGAAGTCCATATACAAAATATCATATTTATTACCATGATCTACCTCCTCAAACACCTTAGTAAAAAAAGTTAGTAAATTCGTAAGACAGGAAAGCCTCTTTGTAAGACCGTGTTGAGATTCATTAATCATTCTGTGCCTATCAAGATGGCTACGAATTGCTTCGACAATTATTGATTCCATAAATTTTCCCACTATGGAGGTAAGGCTTATTGGTCTATAGTTAGAAATCAAGGACCTGTCACTTGCCTTGTAAATAGGTATTACATTTGGCATTTTCCACTTATCAGGCACTATGCCAGTTTGTAGTGATATGTTAAAAATATTAGCCAAAGGTATGCTAAGTTTCTCTATTTGTCTGAGGACCATGTCACTAGTTACCGCAATTGTGCATAGTTTATTATCGTCATATTCTAAATAATCTATTATTTCTGGAATATCGCTAGTATTTTCCTGGGTGAAAACTGAGAGGAAGTAGGTATTGAGAATTTCACATATACCCTTATCACTGGCAGTGATCTGACCAGAGTTACTCTTAAGTGGGCCAATCTTGTCCCTATTCTTACTTCTGTATACCTGAAAGAACCCTTTTGGGTTAATCTTTGAATCCCTTGCGACCTTAGCCTCATAACTCCTGTTTGCTTTTCTGATTCTCTTCTTTATTTCTCTCTTTAATTGAATATATTGATTTCTTAACTGCCCATCCCCTCTTTTGATACGCCTATATATTTCTCTTTTGACCAATGAGATGATTTAATCTATTGTTCATCCATTTGGGATCATTTTTGTTAAATCTGATTTCCTTACTTGGAGCAAAAGTTGTCTGGGCAGCTAGAACTATGCTATGAAAAACGCCATATTGGCAACCAAGATTATCTACCTGACCCATAGTCAGGACATCCCAATTTAGCCCACCCAGGTAATTTTTCAGTCCCATGAAGTAGGTCAAGTGAAAATATGGGACAGAGATTTGATTGCAGTTATCTGGGTAACTCCATGATATATTGAAACTATGTGATTTGTGATCACTTTCCCCAAGCTCATCATTAACCTCAAGATTATTAATTAGTGAATCTTTGTTGGCAAGAACCAAGTCAAACAGATTGTTTCCTCTAGTTAGTTCTGTCACATCCTGTTCTAAAAAGCAATCCTGAACCGTATCAAGAAAGTCTCTAGACTCAAAATTTCCTGTTATATTGTTCCAATCAATTGTCTAAAGTTAAAATCTCCTATTATCACATTTTCATATCTAGATGCCTCATGAATTTCGTCCCATAACAGCTTACTGCACTCCCTATCAAGATTTGGAGGCCTATAAATCACACCCAAAATTAATTTGTCACGTCCCTCGACAACCTGTAGCCAAACAGATGCTGTGTTCGATGTTTCTAATCTTATATCATGTCTAAGACAACAATTTAAATTTTCTCTGACAAACATCGCCACTCCACCACCCTTCCTGTTTACCCTATCAGTGTGGAATAGTTTATAACCCTGTATGTTGCATTCAGAAGCCATTTCTCTACCTTTCAGGTTGAACCAGGTCTCTGCTATACCAATAATATCTATAATACCTGCACTTGCAAGTAATCTTAGCTCATCTATCTTATTTCTTAAACTCCTACTATTTGTATAGTAAACCTTAAGGGAGCTAGTCACTCGTTGCCCTCTACTATCGCTTTTTGTTTGTTGATCAGTTGATTTGCCATTACTAGCAACTTTATTTTGAATATTGTCTTTTAAACATATCCCTGAGGTATCCCGGTAATAATTGCTATTTTTAACTGTAATGCTGGAGCCTGATTGTTTCCCACAAACACCCATATCTGTATAATCTATCAGTTTAAATTCCTAGACAAGTCATCAATTACCCTCTCAATCGAATTGGCTAATGCAACCACTCCATCCCCAAAGAGATGAACCCCATCCCTTGCATACATATCACGTTTGCCAAAGAATAGTTCCCAGTTATCAATGAATGGGATTGCAAGTTCCTTGCAGTACCTGTCTAGCCAGCAATTTATACCAATTGCCTTAGACATCCATTCCTTGACCACTCCCTTTCTAGGCAAGATGCTGCACATGACTGGAATCCCTCCCTTAGACCTAACTACTTCTATGGCTGACCTGTACTTATCCAGCAGCTCCTCTCTCCTGCCCTTCCCAATGTCATTATCCCCAGCACTAGGACAGATAATGGGATTGTTCCCATTACCTGCCATAATATTGTCCAACCTGCTGATTATGTCACCAACACCAGCTCCAGGAAGACACACTCTCTGTCTGACCTTTCTGTCTCTATTACAAAATGCACGGTCCATATATCTCACCTGAGAATCTCCTACTATTAAAATATTATTACCTTGATTAGCAGGGGAATCAGTGGTACCCTCAACTTCAGTAACCACTGAAGTACACTCGTCTTGGAGAACAGAGAATCGATTTCCTACCTTCACATCTTCTCCATTAACTCTCCTCATCTTCCTTCTTCCAGAACTGTGAACCACTTGCCACTTAAAGCGGCTGCCACTATCACCGCTGGTGACCATTTCCTTCTTACCAGCTAAAACCTTCTAGCACTCACTCCCAAACCCATCTATGCGACGCTTCAGCCTCCTATTTTCCTCCTGAAGAAGTAGAATCTCCTTCTTCAACACTTGAACCTGAGATTCTAAAACACTACAACAAGCCATGGTGCTTGGTAACAGCCCACGCTAACTCCCAAGAGCTTAGGCAGGTATGACCACACGTGACCACTGACCTTAGCGTACTGACCACTGACCTCAGCGTATATGAAGGCAAGGATTCTGTTAACTTTATTGCAAACACTTATGCACTGTTGTCTTGGTTTCAGATTACTGCTAACCAGAACTCTTAAATCCTTTTCGCAATCAGTAATGATAAGATCTACATTATTTAGTTTATGTGTGGCATGGTTATTTTCCTGTCCAACATTTAGAACTTTGCATTTGTCTGTATTAAACTGCAACTGCAAGTCTATTCAGATCATCCTGGAGTGCTCTAATATCCTCATTAGAATGAATTGGATGGCCTATTTTGGTGTCATCAGCAAATTTGGTTATGTCGATTTTTAATCTCTCGTCTACGTCAATTGTGAACAACATGGGGCCCAGCACTGACCCCTGTGGAACACTGCTTGTGATGTACATCCATTCTGATTTCTCCCCATTTATGCAAACTCTCTGCTACCTATTTGTCAACCATGCCTTTACCTAGAAAAACATTTCTCCTCCTATTCCGTATGCCTTAAATTTCCTCAATAGCCTCTGATGTGGAACTCTATTGAAAGCCTTACTGAAGTCCATATGCACAATATTATATTCATTACCATGATCTTCCTCCTCAAATACCTTGATGAAAAAGTAAATTCATAAGACAGGAACACTCCTTTGTAAAACCATGCTGAGATTCATTAATCAGTTTATGCCTTTCAAAATGGCTACGAATTGCCTCGGCAATTATTAATTTCAGAAATTTTCCCACTATGTAGGTAAGGCTTATTGGTCTATATTTCGAAGCTAAGGATCAATCACCTGCCTTGTAAATAGGTATTACTTTTGCTATTTTCCACTTGTCTGGCACTATGCCAGTTTGTAGTGATATATTGAAAATATTAGCCAAAATGTATGCTAACTTCCTCTTTACATTCTTTAAAATCCTTGCAAACAGTTCATCAGGGTCTGGGTGTTTGTTAGAGGACCATGTCACTAGTTACCCCAATCATGCATAGTTTATTATCCCCCTGTTCTACTGAATTTATAATTTCTGGAATTTCGCTAGTATCTTCCTGAGTAAAAACTGTGTGGAAGTAAGTATTGAAAAGTTCACACATCTCCTTATCACTGTCAGTGATCGGACATGAGTTACTCTTAAGTGAGCCTATCTTGTCTCTAATCTTACTTCTGTATACCTGAAAGAACCCTTTTGGGTTAGTCTTCGAATTCCTTGCGACTTTAGACTTAAAATCCATTTTTGTTTTTCTTATTCCTTTTTTTATGTCTCTTTAATTAAACATATTGATATTTTTAACTGCCTATATATGCCTCTCTTTTGACCAATTAGATGTTTTAATATATTGTTTATCCATTTAGGATCATTTTTGTTAGATCTAATTTCCCTACCCGAAACAAAGATTATTTGGGCAGCTAGCACTATGCTCTGAAACACGTCATATTGGCAACCAACACCAGCTACCTGACCCATAGTCAGGTTATACCTATTTAGCCCACCTAGGTAGTTTCTCAGTCCCATGAAATTGGTCAAGTGGAAGTCTGGGGACAGAGACTTGATTGCAGTTATTTGGGTAATTTCATGATATATTGAAAGTGATTTGTGATCACTTTCCCCAAACTCTTGCTAATTAACTAATTTTACCAATTTGCACGATATATATGTACGTGTTACCTGGAGTTTACCTGGAGAGAGTTCCGGGGGTGTGTGCTTATGTGAAGGCTTACTCAGCCCTGTAACAACTTCAGACAGTATTACCAAGGCTGGCTCCTCCTCAGGAAAATTAATGTACAGAAAAAGAATAAAAACTGACAAACATAAACACTTTATTATTTAGAAAATATAAAACACTTAAATATGAAATATTAATCCTACATTAAAGAAAATGAAAAATGAAAAATATAAATGATAACTGAATTCAACGCTAATATAAATGTATATAAAACGTGGGTGTCTGGTGTTGGTGACACTGTGTGTTGTTGAAATCGTAGCCGTTGCCGATGATGGGGCGGGGGGTCGCAGGTGTTGATGACAACCCACCGGCTCGTTCTTCACAGATTTTCTAGCTTTCAATAATCCTTCCAGATGACAGGAAAGCAGGTTTTCTCCACTGCAATCATGAGGGGTTATATCCTGCTACTTGCATACACAAACAGGTAAGTGGATCAAAATTTGGGACATCTTAGAACGTTAGTCCGTCTCCTTCAATTCTACTCATTGATTGGCAGGTGACCCTCTCTGTCATCCAAGCTGGAAAGATAGACAGGTTACCCACTGCTTAAGAAATCACTCTCCATGATAAGTACAATACCTAAAAGATGTGGTGATTATTACAACAGTCAACCTAGAGCAAGACTGAAAGGACTAAGTTTATTATTGGTCAAAAGTGAAGCTTTCAACCAATAAATCCACTAGAATACAAGGCAGGCATGTACTTACAGTAGTGCTGGGAGCTGTGAGTCTAGTGATTACTGTTTGGACCGGAGCCCCACACGTCACCTTTCGGGGGGGGGGGGAGAAGAAGGAAGGGAAGGGATAGTGGGAGCTAGACTTACCTTACCTTAACAAGTAGCCGGCAAGCAAACTATCACTTTCGGGGAGGGGGAAAAGGGGGGGGGAATAGCGGGAGCTAGACTTACCCTACCTTAACAAGTAGCCGGCAATGAAACTATTGTTACTATATCGCTACTCCTATCTATTGAACTTTTCCCTCACAGCTTACCTATTTGTTGTTGCAGGGATCTGATCACAGCTCCTGGCTACGAGTGTGTGCATGTGTGTGTGCGCGTGTGTGTGTGCTCTGTATGAACATAAGAAGGAGCACTGTAGCAGGCCTACCAGTCCATGCGAGGCAAGTCCAACTCACACCCATCCACCCACTCATGTATTTATCTAACCTAGTTTTAAAACTACACAAGGTTTAACATCAAAGACGGAACTCGTGAGTTTGTTCCACTCATCCACAACTCTGTTACTAAGCCAGTGCTTTCCTATATATTTTCGGAATCTAAATTTTTCCATATAGAAACCATTGCTGCTAGTCCTACCTTGGTTAGATATTTGTAGCACATTATTTACTCCCATTTTCCATTTATATACTTCAGTTATATTCCCCTTAATTCTACGCCTTTCTAGAGAGTGCAGATTCAGGGCTCTCAGTCTATCCTCGTAGGAAAGATTTCTGACCAACATTTGACCAACCCAATTGAAAATTGAGTTGGTCAAATGTTTTGCTAGTGGGATGAATTGTAAAGGACCTGCCTAGTATGGGCCAACAGGCCTGCTGCAGTGTTCCTCCTTTCCTATGTTCTTATGTTCTTATGATACATGGGATCCTCTTTTGTCATCCTCCTTTGTACGTTTTCAACAAAGAATATACTGAGTTGAATAATAATCTACAGACACCTGTTAGTTATACTTCTTGATATGAAGAATTATTACTTGATATTAGGATTATTTCGAATACTTTCGCACTGTTTGGGCTTTAGATTACTGATAACCAGAACTCCCACATCTTTTTCACAATCAGAGATATTAAGATCTACATTATTTAGTTTATAAGTATCATGGTTATTTACCTTTCCAACGCTGAGAACTTTGCATTTGTCTATGTTAAACTGCATCTGCCACTTCACCGACCCTTGAACCAATCTATTCAGATCTTCCTGGAGCACTCCAGCGTCCTCGTCAGAATGAATTCGACGGTTTATTGTCGGTAATTCTACCAACTTTATTATTTTGGTGTCATCCGCAAACTTGCTTATGTCACTATTTATACCCTCATATATGTCGTTTATGTAAATTGCAAACAACATGCGGCATATCACTGACCCCTGTGGAACACCGCTTGCATCGCTTCCCCACTCTGATTTCTCCCCGTTTATGCAACATAAGAACATAAGAACATAAGAATGGAGGAACGCTGCAGAAGACCTACTGGCCCATGCGAGGCAGGTCCTTATCAAAACGACTACTACCTAAAGCTTCCCTAGTCTTTAGGTAGTCTCCTACCTAAAGACTGAGGGACTGATTACCTCAAGCTCCTCCTGTTCTTCACATTTCTCCTTTGTATGGACTGATGAAGTCACTGTGTGACGACACGTTTCCTCATTAAAGATGCCCAAGTGTTGCACATGTGTCTAATTTATCAACACTTGGGTATCTTTAGTGAGGAAACGTTTCGCCACATCGGTCTATATAGGGGAGAATGGTGAGGGGCAGGAGGAGTTTGAGGTGATCAGTCCCTCAGCCTTGAGTCTTTCTTGTATCAAGATCACATGATGTTACAGTGTCTGACAGATGTGATAAATGGTATTGAAAACCGACAAATTGAAGATTAAGACGCTTATGGGATCTTGATACAATATGCATGAAAGGTATAAAATACCGACAAGATGAAAGTTAATTAAGACACATGTGCAACATGTTGCTCTCAGCACCAAATCCAAGACTGAGGGACTGATTACCTCATCTTTTGTATGACAAGTTGGTTTGGAAAGACACGTGAGCGGGCACTGTAACGTGTTTGTTGGAGAGCGTTTCGGTCCTGGGACCTTGAAGTGATCAAGGTCCCAGGACCGAAACGTTTTCTGATAGGTGTGTTGCAGTGTTTGCTTGCGTGTCTTTCTAAACCATCTTATTCCTAGCACTGCGACTGTTTGTGTAATATATATTTGGGGACCCTCCTCTCTCTTTGCCCTTCCTGCTCCTTTCTGTTGTTCCACTAGACCTATTGCTGTCCTTGTCAGTTGGTGCCACTGGCTTTCCAATGTTCACCTCGTTTTGCCTATTACTAGTTCTCCTACCCTGCGACTTCGCTGTTTTCCCGCCAGAACCCATACCACTGGCTATTCCTAGTTTGGGGACCTAACAGCTCCCTCCACTGCGTTGGCCGGTGCTCCCGCCCCACACCTAGATGGGTGGGCTCCGTCCCTGGCATGCGTGTCATTTCTGCCATGGAGGGGGTCCCAGTTGTCTGTGAATGTGTGAGTTAGACCTGATAGCTTGTGCTACCAGGTCGGTTGCCGTGTTCCTCCCTTAAGTCAATGTGACCTGACCTGACTAGGTTCGGTGCATTGGCTTAAGCCGGTAGGAGACTTGGACCTGCCTCGTATGGGCCAGTAGGCCTTCTGCAGTGTTCCTTCGTTCTTATGTTCTTATGTTCTAGAAATAACTCCCGTACCCAATGACACCAATCAAACCCAGCCCCTCCCACTCATATATTTGTCCAGTCTCTTCTTAAAGCCACACAAGGTCCTAGCCTCTATCACCCCACTGGGAAGACTGTTCCACGCATCTACAACTCTGTTAGAAAACCAGTACTTACTTATGTCCTTTCTAAATCTAAATTTATCCAACTTAAATCCATTATTCCTGGTTCTTACCTGGTTCGACACCCTCAGTACTTTATTAATATCTCCCTTGTTTATGCCCGCCATCCACTTATACACTTCAATGATATCTCCCCTCATTCTACGCCTCTCCAGAGAGTGGAGATTTAAGGCTTTGAGTCTATCTTCATACGGAAGGTTCCTTACACAGTAAATCATTTTAGTCATTCTTCTCTGTATGTTCTCTAATGAGTCTATATCCATCCTGTAGTAAGGGGACCAAAACTGAGCAGCATAATCTAAATGAGGCCTCACTAGTGATGTATAGAGCTGTAAAATAACTTTTGGACTTCTGTTACTTATACTTCTTGAGATAAATCCAAGTAATCTGTTGGCCTTGTTGCGCACACTAAGGCACTGCTGTCTTGGCTTTAGATTTCTGCTTACCATGACTCCCAAATCTTTTTCACATTCTATATGATCAAGCTCTACTTCACCTAGATTATAGCTTCGAGGGTTATTTTCATTACCAAGGGCAAGTACCTTACACTTATCCACATTGAACTTCATCTGCCATTTTTCAGACCAAGACATTAATTTGTCCAAATCGTCCTGGAGTTCATTGATATCCTCCTCAGAGTGAATTTTACGGCCTATCTTTGTATCATCAGCAAATTTACTCATGTCACTCGTAATCCCTTCAAGGTCATTAATGTAAATTATGAACAAGAGAGGGCCTAAAACTGATCCTTGTGGAACGCCACTAGTGACTAATCCCCATTCAGATTTCACTCCATTAATGGTAACTCTCTGCTTTCCATTGGTAAGCCATGCCTCAATCCATGCTAGAACTTTATCTCCTATACCATGAGCTGCCACTTTTCTTAAGAGTCTCTTGTGAGGTACTCTATCGAAGGCTTTACTAAAATCCAAATAAACAATATCATATTCCTTATCACTGTCAACTGCCTCAAATGTTCTATTGAAGAACGTCAGTAAGTTTGTCAAGCAGGAACGACCTCTCGTGAATCCATGCTGAGATTCATTTATCAAGTTATGCTCTTCAAGGTGACTTCTGATAATGTCAGCTATAATTGATTCTAATAACTTGCCCACTATAGATGTCAGGCTTATTGGACGGTAATTTGAAGGAGTGGACTAATCCCCTGATTTGAATATAGGAACCACATTAGCCATCTTCCACAACTCTGGCACAACACCGGTAAGGATGGATGCATTGACTAAGCTCCATCTTGCATTCCTTAAGTACCCTTGAAAACAACTCATCGGGTCCCGGGGACTTATTTTGTTTCAGTTTGTCTATCTGTTTAATAACCATGTCCCTCGTGACAGTAATATTAGTTAACTTAAATTCATCAGGAAATAAATAATTGTTAATTACTAGAATCTCATTTACATCTTCCTGTGTAAAAACTGACAAAAAATAGTCATTAAATAAGGAACACATTTCCAGTTCATTATCCGTCAGCTGTCCATTCCCAGATTTCAGAGGTCCTACTTTTTCCTTCACCTTCGTCCTATACACTTGAAAGAACCCCTTTGGATTAGTCTTTGATTCATTAGCAACTCTAATTTCATAGTCACGTTTAGCCTTTCTAATCGCCTTTTTTACTTCTCTTTTAAGCTGAACATATTGGTCAGTAAGGTTAACCTCTCCTCTTCTGATGCGCCTATAAATTCCCCTTTTCTCCCCTAATAGATGCTTTAGCCTCCTGTTAACCCATTGGGATCGTTATTATTAGACCTAATTTCTCTCTGGGGAATGTATATACTCTGGGCACTGCTTACATTATTAAGAAAACAATCATAAAAGCAGATCCCTTCATATTCATAAGTATGATTATCGTCAATAAAATCATTAGCTAGATAACCCCAATCAAGATTAGACAGATGTTCCCTAAGTCCATTATAATCAGCAGAACGAAAATCAGGGATTTTTACTGTATTATCATTATTCTTGCATTCCCAATTAATGCTAAAAGTGATGGATTTGTGATCACTTGCGCCAAGCTCTTCAGTGATCTCCAGATTATTCACGAGTGTTTCCTTATTTGACAAGACTAGGTCTAGCAAATTATTACCCCTGGTAGGCTCAGTTACGCTCTGTTTCAGAAAACAGTCCTGAACTGTTTCCATAAAGTCACTGGACTCTAGATTACCTGTCAAAGAATTCCAGTCAATTTGACTAAAGTTAAAGTCTCCTACTATGACTATGTTACTGTGTCCAGAAGCCCTAACAATTTCGTCCCAAAGAAGTCTCCCTCTATCGTGATCCAAGCCTGGAGGTCGGTATATTACACCTAGAATTAGTTTTTCTTGACCCTCCACGAACTCTACCCAAACAGACTCTGTTACTGCTCCATCTATTTTTATACCTGTTTTTATGCAACAATTAATATTTTCTCGAACATACAATGCAACTCCTCCCCCTTTCCCATTACATCTATCCACATTGAACAACTTAAATCCCTGAATATTACACTCAGCAGTCATATCCCGACTCTTTAAATCATACCACGTTTCAGTTAATGCAATGATATCAAAGTTCCCAGCACATGCTACCAAACGTAGTTCATTAATTTTATTTCTTGCACTTCGACTGTTAGCGTAAAATACCATCATATGTTTTTTCTTCTGCACATTTTTCCTATTCATCTTTGTTTTTACACAATTTCTGAAATTATCATTACCCAGAGTTACTCCATGACAGTTACTATTAAGATTCTTAATATCAGAGCATAAGTCAATATATCCATACTCATTATTTATCATTTCTAAACCCATACCTCTAATTAATACTAGTGTAAAGTCCTAACAACCCCCTCAACTGAGTTAGCAAGAAAACCCACACCTGCCCTGGATAAGTGAACCCCATCCCTGGCATACATGTCATTTCGGCCATAGAAGTTGTCCCAGTTGTCAATGAATGGTACTGCATTATCCTTACAGTGTTTATCCAGCCAACAATTAATACCAATTGCTCTGGACAACCATTCATTACCAACACCTCTCTGTTGCCTATCTGTCAGCCACGCCTCTATCCAGCAAACAATTTCCTTCTCCTTTTAAATGTGCCCCAACTTTCCTCAATAGTCTCCGATGTGGGACTCTGTCAAAATCCTAACTGAAGTCCAAATACGTTATATCATTTTCATTACCATGATCTACCTCAAATACCTTAGTGAAAAAGCTAGTAAATTCGTAAGACAGGAACACCCCCTTTTAAAGCCGTGCTGAGATTCATTAATCAATTTGACTTTCAAGATGGCTGCGAATAGCCTTGGCAATTACAGATTGCATCAATTTTTCCACTAAGGAGGTTAGGCTTATTGGTCAAGTTGGAAGCTAAAGAACTGTCACCTGCTTTGTCGATAGGTATCTCATTTGCCATTTTCCACTTATCTAGGACTATGCCACTTTGTAGAGATAAGTTGAAAAGACTAGTCAAAGGTTCATTAGGTTCCACCTTACATTCCTTTAAAACCCTTGCGAACAGTTCATCAAGGCTCGAGGATTTGTCAGGTTTTAATTCATCTATTTGTCTGAGAACCAAGTCACTGGTGACTTGGATCCTGCATAACTTATCATCGTTCAGTTAAACAGTTTATTATTTCTAGAATTTCACTAGTATCTTCCTGAGCTAAAACTGAGAGGAAATAATTGTTAAATAAAAATTCTACCCATTTCCTTATCACTGTCGGTGAGCTGACCAGAGTGACTTCTGAATGAGCCTATCTTTTCCATAATCTTACTTCTGTATAGCTGAAAGAAATCTTTTGGGATACTCTTCGAATCCCTTGCGACAATATAATCACAGATTGCGAAAAGGACTTGGGGGTTATGGTAAGCAGCAACCTTAAACCAAGACAGCAGTTTGTAGAAGAATGGTTCAGAGAACCGACATGTTGATAAATTAGACACATGTGCAACTCTTGGGTATCTTTATTGAGGAAACGTTTCGCCGCACAGTGGCTTCATCAGTTCATACAAAGGAGAATCTTGAAGAACAGGAGGAGAATGAGGTAATCAGTCCCTCAACCTTGAGTCGATGTGGTCAGTCCATCAGTCTTCAATTCAAGATTGATGGACTGACCACATCGACTCAAGGTTGAGGGACTGATTACCTCATTCTCCTCCTGTTCTTCAAGATTCTCCTTTGTATGGACTGATGAAGCCACTGTGTGGCGAAACGTTTCCTCAATAAAGATACCCAAGACAGCAGTGCCTAAGCATACGTAATAAGGCAAATAGATTACTGGGATTTATATCAAGA
Source organism: Cherax quadricarinatus (assembly GCF_026875155.1). Taxonomy (NCBI): domain Eukaryota; kingdom Metazoa; phylum Arthropoda; class Malacostraca; order Decapoda; family Parastacidae; genus Cherax; species Cherax quadricarinatus. The sequence continues at coordinate 49,085,978 of NC_069421.1, forward strand.
AGTGTAAGCAACAGAAGTCCAGAGGTTATACTGCAGCTTTATACATCATTAGTAAAGCCTCACCTAGATTATGCAGCTCAGTTCTCGTCTCCATATTAGAGAATGGACATAAATTTGTTAGAAAACATTCAGCACAGGATGACTAAATTAATACATAGCATTATAAATATTCCTTATGAAGAAAGATTGAAGACTCTTAAATTACATTCACTTGTTAGACGAAGAATGAGGAGAGACCTGATCGAAGTCTATAAGTGGAAGATAGGTATTAATAAAGGGGATATTAACAAGGTCTTGAGGATATCTCTCCAAGAGAGAACCCGCAGTAATGGATTTAAATTAGATAAGTTTAGATTTAGAAAGGACATAGGAAAGTATTGGTTTGGAAATAGGGTAGTTGATGAGTGGAACAGTCTACCTAGTTGGGTTATTGAGGCTAGGACTTTGGGTAGTTTCAAATTTAGGTTGGATAAGTACATGAGTGGGAGGGGTTGGATTTGAGAGGGACTTGCACATCAGAGCTTATTTCTTGGGTAGCATTGAAAATTGGGTTGGGCAAATGTTTTGTTACTGGGATGAATTGTAATGGACCTGCCTAGTATGGGCCAACAGGCCTGCTGCAGTATTCCTCCTTTCTTATGTTCTTATGTTTTCTTATTCCTTTTTTTTTATTTCATGCTTCAATTGAATATACTGATTTCTTAAGTGCCTTTCTCCTCTTTTGTCCAATGATGTGTTTTAATCTATTGTTTATCCATTTTTTGCTTGATCTAATTTCTCTATTGTGGGTTAGTGTGTCTCTCATTATGTAAGTGAAGGAGCATGTTTGTATTCGTGTTCGTGTTAGTTTTGTTGTGCGAGTTAATGCTTGAGTGTGGCTGTGTTTGGATCAATGTTTGTATGGTAGTCCTTCCCCCAAATCTCACTCTTCTAACCGTTTCAGATCTGTGTATGTGTGTGTGTGTGGTGTGTGTGTGTGTGTGTGTGTGTGTGTGTGTGTGTGTGTGTGTATGTGAGTGTGTGTGTGTGTGTGTGTGTGTGTGTGTGTACTCACCTAGTTGTACTCACCTAGTTGAGGTTGCGGGGGTCGAGTCCGAGCTCCTGGCCCCGCCTCTTCACTGATCGCTACTAGGTCACTCTCCCTGAGCCGTGAGCTTTATCATACCTCTGCTTAAAGCTATGTATGGATCCTGCCTCCACTACATCGCTTCCCAAACTATTCCACTTACTGACTACTCTGTGGCTGAAGAAATACTTCCTAACATCCCTGTGATTCATCTGTGTCTTCAACTTCCAACTGTGTCCCCTTGTTACTGTGTCCAATCTCCGGAACATCCTGTCTTTGTCCACCTTGTCAATTCGTCTCAGCATTTTGTATGTCGTTATTATGTCCCCCCTATCTCTCCTGTCCTCCAGTGTCGTCAGGTTGATTTCCCTTAACCTCTCCTCGTAGGACATACCTCTTAGCTCTGGGAATAGTCTTGTTGCAAACCTTTGCACTTTCTCTAGTTTCTTTACGTGCTTGGCTAGGTGTGGGTTCCAAACTGGTGCCGCATACTCCAATATGGGCCTAACGTACACGGTGTACAGGGTCCTGAATGATTCCTTATTAAGATGTCGGAATGCTGTTCTGAGGTTTGCTAGGCGCCCATATGCTGCAGCAGTTATTTGGTTGATGTGCGCTTCAGGAGATGTGCCTGGTGTTATACTCACCCCAAGATCTTTTTCCTTGAGTGAGGTTTGTAGTCTCTGACCCCCTAGACTGTACTCCGTCTGCGGCCTTCTTTGCCCTTCCCCAATCTTCATGTGTGTGTGTGTGTGTGTGTGTGTGTGTGTGTGTGTGTGTGTGTGTGTGTGTGTGTGTGTGTGTGTGTGTGTGTGTGTACGTGTGTGTGTGTGTGTGTACTCACCTAATTGTACTCACCTAATTGTGGTTGCAGGGGTCGAGACTCAGCTCCTGGCCCCGCCTCTTCACTGATCGCTACTGGATCCTCTCTCTCTCTGCTTCCTGAGCTTTGTCATACCTCTTCTTAAAACTATGTATGGTTCCTGCCTCCACTACTTCACTTGCTAGGCTATTCCACTTGCTGACAACTCTATGACTGAAGAAATACTTCCTAACGTCCCTGTGACTCGTCTGAATCTTCAGCTTCCAGTTGTGACCCCTTGTCCCTGTGTCCCCTCTCTGGAACATCCTATCTCTGTCCACCTTGTCTATTCCCCGCAGTATCTTGTATGTCGTTATCATGTCTCCCCTGACCCTTCTGTCCTCCAATGTCGTCAGTCCGATTTCCCTTAACCTTTCCTCGTACGACATTCCCTTGAACTCTGGGACTAGCCTTGTTGCAAACCTTTCTACTTTCTCTAACTTCTTGACGTGCTTGACCAGGTGTGGGTTCCAGACTGGTGCTGCATACTCCAGTATGGGCCTAACATACACAGTGTACAGTGTCTTGAACAATTCCTTATTAAGGTATTGGAACGCTATTCTCAGGTTTGCCAGGCGTCCGTATGCTGCAGCGGTTATTTGGTTGATGTGTGCCTCCGGTGATGTGCTCGGTGTTATGGTCACCCCAAGGTCTTTCTCCCTGAGTGAGGTCTGTAGTCTTTGTCCACCTAGCCTATACTCTGTCTGCGGTCTTCTTTGCCCCTCCCCAATCTTCATGACTTTGCATTTGGCTGGATTGAATTCGAGAAGCCAGTTGCTGGACCACATGTCCAGCCTGTCCAGGTCTCTTTGCAGTCCTGCCTCATCCTCGTCCAATTTAATTCTTCTCATCAACTTCACGTCATCTGCGAACAGAGACACTTCAGAGTCTATTCCTTCCATCATGTCGTTCACATATATTAAAAATAGCACTGGTCCTAGAACTGACCCCTATGGGACCCCGCTCGTAACAGGCGCCCACTGTGATACCTCTTCACGTACCATGACCCGTTGCTGCCTCCCTGTCAGGTATTCCCTTATCCATTGCAGTGCCCTCCCTTTTACGTGCGCCTGATCCTCCAGCTTCTGCACTAATCTCTTGTGGGGAACTGTGTCAAAGGCCTTCCTGCAGTCTAGGAAAACGCAATCCACCCACCCCTCTCTCTCGTGTCTTATTTTCTGTTACCTTGTCATAAAACTCCAGGAGGTTTGTGATACAAGATTTGCCTTCCATGAACCCATGCTGGTTTTCATTTATATCTTGTTCCTTTCCAGGTGTTCGACCACTCTCCTCCTGATAATCTTCTCCATGACTTTTGCACACAATACATGTCAGAGACACAGGTCTGTAGTTTAGTGCCTCTTTTTCTGTTTCCTTTCTTAAATATGGGGACTACATTAGCTGTCTTCCATTTCTCAGGTAGTTGCCCAGTTTCAAGGGATGTGTTGAAGATTGTGGTTAGAGGCAACGCACAGCATCTCTGCTCCTTCTCTAAGGACCCATGGGGAGATGTTGTCCGGTCCCATCGCCTTTGAGGTGTCAAGGTCACTTAAGAGCTTCTTCACCTCCTCCTCATTGTTCGTATGTCATCCAACACTTGTTGTATATTCCCTCTTGATGCTCCCTTCTGTGCTGTCTTCCCACAGCCCTTCCTGTCTCTACTGTAAAAACTTCCTTAAATCTCCTGTTCAGCTCCTCACATACCTCCTGATCATTTCTTGTGAGTTCTCCACCTTCTGTCCTTAATCTGATCACCTGGTCTTTGACTGTTGTCTTCCTCCTGATTGGCTATACAACAGTTTCGGGTCAGTCTTGATTCTCGATGCTATGTCATTTTCATACTGTCGCTGGGCCTCCCTCCTTACCTGGGGCGTACTCATCCTGGCTCTGCGACTGATCTCCCTATTTTCGTGTGTTCTCTGCCTTCTGTATTTTTTTCCATTCTCTATTGCATTTTGTTTTTGCCTCCTTACAACGTCGGGTAAAACCAGGGGCTCGTTCTGGTCTTCCCGTTTTTTACTGTTGCCCTTGGGAATAAACCTTTCCACTGCCTCCTTGCATTTTTTTTGCTACATATTCCATCATTTCATTTACTGGCTTTCCTGCCAGTTCTCTGTCCCACTGGACCTCCCGCAGGAAGTTCTTCAACCCAATGTAGTCCCCTCTTTTATAGTCAGGCTTTTCCCATTCAACTCCTGTTATTCTCTCCACTTGCAGCTCTACTATGTATTCAAAGCACAGAACCACGTGGTCACTAGCTCCTAGGGGACTCTCATACTTGATGTCCTCAATATCTGAGCTGCCCAGGGTGAACACAAGGTCCAATCTTGCTGGCTCATCCTCCCCTCTCACTCTGGTAGTGTCCTCAACATGTTGGTGCATGAGGTTTTCCAGCACCACGTCCAACATCCTGGCTCTCCATGTTTCGGGACCCCCATGTGGCTCCGGGTTTCCCAGTCAATCTCCCTGTGGTTGAAATCCCCCATAACCAGCAACTTTGCTCTGCTGGAGTGAGCTCTTCTTGCCACCTCAGCAAATGTGTCCACCATTGCGCTGTTGCTCTCTTCATATTCCTCTCTTGGCCTCCTGCAGTTCTGTGGTGGATTATACATCACTGCAATGACCACTTTGTGTTCCCCAGACTGAAGTGTACCTGCTATGTAGTCTCTTTCTCCCGTCTCATCTATTCCTTCCATTTTCTCGAATTTCCATCTGTTTTTTTACGGGCAGAGCAACCCCACCTCCCCCCCTGCCCCTTCTATCTTTCCTCATGATCTTGGTATCCTGGTGGGAAGATTGCATCTGTTATTGTCTCCATGAGTTTTGTTTCTGTAACTGCTATGATGTCTGGGGACTTCTCATTGATTCTTTCTTGCCATTCCTCATGTTTATTCGTTAATCCATCTGCATTTGTGTACCAAACCTTCAACTTCTGTTCTAATACTGTAACTGTGGTGCGGGGGGTGGAAACAGAGGGATCGGTGTGTGATGGTTGGTTTGGATTGTTCAGTTGCCTTGGGGGTGTCGTGGCTGGAGTCCTTCTGCAGGTGTTTCTGGGGGTTGCACTTGTCCTTCCATTTGATCCTGGATTATTCTGCTCTCCTTTTTCATTTCCTCCCACTTCTCCTTTCGTTTTTGAACTCTCTCTTTCATTGTCTTTCTTTCGTCCTGTGTTCTGTCTCGATCGAGGTACACACTCCGGAACTCCTGCTTGCCTCTCAACCGTGCTTTCTCCTGCAGGATCATGGCTCGGGTTGATTCTGCCTTGAAAATTACTTTGAGAGGCCGATTCCTTTTCTTTGTGAACCACCCAATTCTCCGAAAATTTGCCACCTGAGTCATGTCCCCCTCACCTATCACCTTCATGATATCTTCAATCGCTTTTTTCTCCTCCTGCTTTCTTTCATCATAAGTTTCCCCTTTAGCTTCGTCTAGCCCATAGACAAACAGGGAAATCTTTCCCTTTCCACCTCCCACTGTGACTCCCATTGCATCCTCTGATGTGTTTTAGTTCCTTCCTGTGGAGTGTTCCTTCCTTCAGTCCCTTCCCTAGTTATTGCCCCTATGCTTCTTGGTTTATCCTTCCTGCTCACCTGCTCCTGGCCCCCACAGGTATCTGGTAAGGTCCTTGCACATGTCCTAGTTCCTTCAATGTCTTCCAACCTCTCATTCTGTCCTAGTGTGCTCCCTGTCTTTGTTTTGGCCCCATGTGGGTTTGACAGGACCTCTGCATACAGTTTAGTTTCCATGCTTCCTTCAGACCTGTTGTCTGTGTTTGATGTAGCCATTGCCGATGCTACTTCTGTGATATCTTTGTCTCTGTGCTGTTTTCAGATGTCTCAGCTCCTCTTCTAATCTCTCTATCTTGATTTCTGCTGCTGTGGCCTGTTGCTTCCACCTTCTGCATTCTGCTCCTAAACCTCTCTTCCATCTTCCTTTCCAGCTCATCTAGTCTCCTTCCCCAGTCTTCCTCCCTTTTTTTGAGCTCTACATCCCATTCCTCCCTCCCAGATTCGTCCTTGGAGCCCCTTGTCCTCATCCTGGTTAGGGGGGGGGAATAGATGGTTAGGAGAGGGGATGGATGGTTGTGGGGGAGGGGAGGATGGTTATTGGAGGGGTAGAGATAGTTGGGGAGGGGTTAGATGGTTTGAGGGAGAGAGGGGATGGATGGTTATGGGGGAGGGGGAGGATGGTTATTGGAGGGAGGGATGTATTTGGGGGGGTTAGACGGTTTGGGGAGGGTTTTGGTGGTTTGGGGGGGGTAGGTGGCTAAGGTGAGGTGGTTAGGGATGGGGGAGAGGTGGTTAGAGGAAGGGGGGAGTACGTGTTTGTGTCAAGTGTTTGTGTCAAGTGGTGGAGGGTGTGTGGGTGTGTGTGTGTGTGTGTGTGTGTGTATGTGCGTGTGTGTGTGTGCGTGTGTGTGTGGGTGTGTGTGTGTGTGGTTTTGTGTGTGTGGTGTGTGTGGTGTGTGTGTGTGTGGTGTGTGTGTGTGTGTTTGTGTTTGTGTGTGTGGTGTGTGTGTGGTGTGTGTGTGTTTGGGGTGTGGTGTGTGTGCGTGTGTGGTGTTGTGTGGTGTGTGTGTGTGTGGTGTGTGTGTGGTGTGTGTGTGTGTGTGTGTGGTGTGTGTGTGGTGTGTGTGTGTGGTGTGTATGTGTGTGTGTTTGTGTGTGGGGTGTGTGTTTTTGTTTTGTGTGTGTGTGTTTATGTTTTGTATGTATGTATGTGTGTGTGTATGTTTTGTGTGTATGTGTGTGTGTGTGTGTGTGTGTGTGTGTGTGTGTGGTGTGTTGTGTGTGTGTGTGTGTGTGTGTGTTTTGTGTTTGTGTTTGTGTGTGTATGTGTTTATGTATGTATGTGTGTGTGTATGTGTGTGTGTGTGTGTGTGTGTGTGGTGTGTGTGTGTGTGTGTGTGTGTGTGGTGTGTGTGTGTGTGTGTTTGTGTTTGTGTGTGTATGTGTTTATGTATGTATGTGTGTGTGTATGTGTGTGTACTCACCTAGTTGTACTCACCTAGTTGAGGTTGCGGGGGTCGAGTCCGAGCTCCTGGCCCCGCCTCTTCACTGATCGCTACTAGGTCACTCTCCCTGAGCCGTGAGCTTTATCGTACCTCTGCTTAAAGCTATGTATGGATCCTGCCTCCACTACATCGCTTCCCAAACTATTCCACTTACTGACTACTCTGTGGCTGAAGAAATACTTCCTAACATCCCTGTGATTCATCTGTGTCTTTAGCTTCCAACTGTGTCCCCTTGTTACTGTGTCCAATCTCTGGAACATCCTGTTTTTGTCCACCTTGTCAATTCCTCTCAGTATTTTGTATGTCGTTATCAGTCCCCCCTATCTCCTCCTGTCCTCCAGTGTCGTCAGGTTGATTTCCCTTAACCTCTCCTCGTAGGACATACCTCTTAGCTCTGGGACTAGTCTTGTTGCAAACCTTTGCACTTTCTCTAGTTTCTTTACGTGCTTGGCTAGGTGTGGGTTCCAAACTGGTGCCGCATACCCAATATGGGGCCCAACGTATACGGTGTACAGGGTCCTGAACGATTCCTTATTAAGATGTCGGAATGCATGTTCTGAGGTTTGCTAGGCGCCCATATGCTGCAGCAGTTATTTGGTTGATGTGCGCTTCAGGAGATGTGCCTGGTGTTATACTCACCCCAAGATCTTTTTCCTTGAGTGAGGTTTGTAGTCTCTGACCCCCTAGACTGTACTCCGTCTGCGGCCTTCTTTGCCCTTCCCCAATCTTCATGACTTTGCACTTGGTGGGATTGAACTCCAGGAGCCAATTGCTGGACCAGTTCTGCAGCCTGTCCAGATCCCTTTGTAGTTTCTGCCTGGTCTTCGATCGAGTGTATTCTTCTCATCAACTTCACGTCATCTGCAAACAGGGACACCTCAGAGTCTATTCCTTCCGTCATGTCGTTCACAAATACCAGAAACAGCACTGGTCCTAGGAAATGACCCCTGCGGGACCCCGCTGGTCACAGGTGCCCACTCTGACACCTCGCCACGTACCATGACTCGCTGCTGTCTTCCTGACAAGTATTCCCTGATCCATTGTAGTGCCTTCCCTGTTATCCCTGCTTGGTCCTCCAGTTTTTGCACCAATTTTCTTGTGTGGAACTGTGTCAAACGCCTTTTGCAGTCCAAGAAAATGCAATCCACCCACCCCTCTCTCTCTTGTCTTACTGCTGTCACCATGTCATAGAACTCCAGTAGGTTTGTGACACAGGATTTCCCGTCCCTGAAAACCATGCTGGCTGCTGTTGATGAGATCATTCTTTTCTAGGTGTTCCACCACTCTTCTCCTGATAATCTTCTCCATGATTTTGCATACTATACATGTCAGTGACACTGGTCTGTAGTTTAATGCTTCATGTCTGTCTCCTTTTTTAAAGATTGGGACTACATTTGCTGTCTTCCATGCCTCAGGCAATCTCCCTGTTTCGATAGATGTATTGAATATTTTTGTTAGGGTACACATTTGCGCCTCTGCTCCCTCTCTCAATACCCATGGGGAGATGTTATCTGGCCCCATTGCCTTTGAGGTATCTAGCTCACTCAGAAGCCTCTTCACTTCTTCCTCGGTTGTGTGCACTGTGTCCAGCACTTGGTGGTGTGCCCCACCTCTCCGTCTTTCTGGAGTCCCTTCTGTCTCCTCTGTGAAAAACTTCTTTGAATCTCTTGTTGAGTTCTTCACATACTTCCCGGTCATTTCCTGTTGTCTCTCCTCCTTCCTTCCTTAGCCTGATTACCTGGTCCTTGACTGTTGTTTTCCTCCTGATGTGGCTGTACAACAGTTTCGGGTCAGATTTGGCTTTCGCTGCTATGTCATTTTCATATTGTCTTTGGGCCTCCCTTCTTATCTGTGCATATTCATTTCTGGCTCTACGACTGTTCTCCTTATTCCCTGGGTCCTTTGCCTTCTATATTTCTTCCATTCCCTAGCACACTTGGTTTTTGCCTCCCTGCACCTTTGGGTAAACCATGGGCTCATCCTGGCTTTTTCATTACTCCTGTTACCCTTGGGTACAAACCTCTCCTCAGCCTCCTTGCATTTTATTGCTACATATTCCATCATCTCATTAACTGGTTTCCCTGCCAGTTCTCTGTCCCACTGTGTGTATGTATGTGTTGTGTGTGTGTGTGTGTGTGTGTGTGTGTGTGTGTGTGTGTGTGTGTGGTGTGTGTGTGTGTGTGTGAGAGTGTGTGTGTCTACCCTTGTGTGTGTGTGTGTGGTGTGTGTGTGTTGTGTTTGTGTTTGTGTGTGTATGTGTTTATGTATGTATGTGGTGTGTGTATGTGTGTGTGTATGTATGTGGTGTGTGTGTGTGTGTGTGTGTGTGTGTGTGTGTTGTGTGTGTGTGTGTGTGTGTGTGTGTGTGTGTGTGTGTGTGGTTTGTGTTTGTGTTTGTGTGTGTATGTGTTTATGTATGTATGTGTGGTGGTATGTGTGTGTGTATGTGTGTGTGTGTGTGTGTGTGTGTGTGTGTGTGTGTGTGTGTGTGTGTGTGTGTGTGTGTGTGTGTGTGTGTGTGTGTGTGTGTGTGTTTGTGTTTGTGTGTGTATGTGTTTATGTATGTATGTGTGTGTGTATGTGTGTGTGTATGTATGTGTGTGTGTGTGTGTGTGTGTGTGTGTGTGTGTGTGTGTGTGTGTGTGTGTGTGTGTGTGTGTGTGTGTGTGTGTGAGAGTGTGTGTGTCTACCCTTGTGTGTGTGTGTGAGTGTGTGTGTCTACCCTTGTGTGTGTGTGTGTGTGTGTGTGTGTGTGTGTGTGTGTGTGTGTGTGAGTGTGTGTGTCTACCCTTGTGTGTGTGTGCTTGTGTGTGAGGGAGGGAGGGTTAGGGAGGGTAGGTTGTGTGGTTGAATGATCCGTCGTGTAGGCACAAATTTTGTCTCATTTATCTTTCCCAATTATCTACTCTCTCCACTTATTGCCCTTTCTGGATTTACGTATTAATTGTTGCTGGTTATTATCATTTTCCTTGTTCACATTGAGAGAGGACTTCCTAGCTTCCTAAGTATTCTTACTGCTAATAACTACCGGTAGTAACACTGCCTGTGTGCGTGTGTGCATGTGTGTGTGTGTGTGAGTGTGTGTGTGTGTGAGAGAGAGAGAGTCTTGTGCGGTGTAATGACTGGCCGCAACTTCTTGTGACCTGACACAACCCTCCTGGGACCTGACCCTAGCACCGTCTTACAATGTTGCCCTTAAAAGCTTGTCCCACCTACCTTCTCACACTCGTCAACACTATATTCTCTGTCTATGCTATTTCTATTCTAATTCTGGTAATAACTTGCAGGAGTGAGTGACCAGTATCAAACAGTATGCAAGGCCAGCCAGGGCCGTCAACATGCAAACCACAAATAGGCGAATAAACTTGCGGTGACAGTTGCCAGCTGCTGATGACCAAGTCGTCGTCGTAGGCCTTAAATCTCTATTTTGGAGATCCTTCATCCGTGATGATTATAAACATATATTCTCATACATCCTGCTTCCTCACGCCATTTCACTCTTCACTGATGATAGTATACACTTCACATTATATACACTTCACTTTATATGTATAATGGCACACAACTTGTCGTGACGTCACTTCTTCAGGCCTACCGCTACCAATGTGGCAACAGCGCCTAAGACCCCCAACGGTTTGCGCTTTGAAATATTATGATTTCAGCTTTCCTCTCACTTTCTTTAACTAATAACTTTAATTATCACTCGTAGTATTGTTCACTGACGTTCCACTACCACTGATTACTGCTAACTGTTATTGCACGCCATACAACGCTAAGGATCTCGGAGCCTTGTTACGCACGTCTTCACCCCACGGACCCACGCTACTGTGTGTGTGTGTGTGTGTGTGTGTGTGTGTGTGTGTGTGTGTGTGTGTGTGTGTGTGTGTGTGTGTGTGTGTGTGTGTGTGTGTGTCTGTGTGTGTGTCTGTGTGTCTGTGTAGGTGTGATGGGTAGGGTACATGGTTAGTGTGGAGTGTCGTTATAGGAGAGGATATGGAGCGTGAGACGGGGGGGGGGCAGCGTTGATCTGAGGAAGTGGAGCAGGAGTGGTCATGGTCTTGAGTGACAGGAACAAGGTGAGTTGTGGTATCTTGATCCAAGAACATGGAGCAGGGTAAGTACTTAAAAGTTATTCACTCTGGGACCCAATCAGTTTGTGGCCCGATCACTCTGTTGGTTATGATCAGACGGCAAAGTATTTTCCGATCACTCTGACATTGTCTATATTACTTACTCCAAATGGTAAATCCTGTTTCCCTTGTTTTGCAAACATTCAGGGTTTGAAATCAGTTAAAAATAGCAAAGTTTGATGAACGATGAGATAATAATAAAATATGTGCAGCTATGAGAGAGTTAATAGGTCAGAGGGAGGAGAACGACTCGACGTAGAAGATACTTCTTCTTGCACAGATCCGGTGAAATCATCAAATGATTCAGCAGAAGTTTTACATATTAAAGTTGAAGATAGGAATCTGGTTTTCTTCTTCAATACCGGATGTCTCCCACCGAGGCAGGATGATCCAAAAAGAAGAAAACTATGAAGTTTATCTTCTTTTTACATTTAGTAATTTATACAGGAGGGGTTACTAGCTCCTTGCTGCCTACATTTTAATGGCCTCTTACGATATGCATGGCTTACGAAGGAATTTTTTTCCACTCCCTCCCCCATGGATAATCTCGTAATTATCTTTGGATATAAACCGTCGACAGCAATGTTTGAGGAATTTACGGATCAAATGCGGACATAGAACCGCCTCGAAAGACTTGATAAACTCCACTCCAAATATTTTCCTCCTTGGTGATTTCAACCTCCCAAATGTGAAACAGGAAATGATTCAACAGGTGCATACCAGGAAAGTAATAAAGCTTTGTGAAAAGTTTGTATTGAATAAACAGATAACAGATCTCACTAGAAATAAAAAAAATAGAGGATTGGATTTTTGAAAACAACGTGTCACTAATTATAGATATGACAATCACAAAAATCATAAACTCTGAACACACCATTACAGAAGTACAAACGAGTATCAGCTCAGGGATGGGGAACTACAGTAATATGTGGGAAGGGATGTTCAACTGCAACAATCGTAGAACCAATAAGAAAAAAAATAGCAAAGAACTCTCAGACATACTCTGGTAAACAGTCATGAGCATCCTACTGTATAGCCTCACCAGTGCCAGGAGAAGCATACAAGGTCAGTATTAAATAAATATCAATAAGAGAACCTAGGAAATCAAATTTAGAAAAAAAAGTACCCAAGGATGTACAGAGGGAAAAGAGTAGGAAAGGTAATCTTAGCCGAGAGATAACTGAAATATAATAAATATTTAAGTTACAGTACCGGACAGAATCACAAAGGGAAAAATGCCACCTAGGATATTGCAAACCCAAAATGTTTTCAAACTTATGCAATATCCATATTAAGAACTACCTGTAAAATTCGACCATTAATCGAAGAGTAGTGATAAACAGAGTTAAATCAGGTGCTGCCATAGTGAAGAGCTCTGTCCCACAAGGCACAATACTCGCACCTATCCTGTTGCTTATTCTCATATCAGACATAGACAGAAATGTAAACCACAGCACTGTATCATCTTTTGCAGACGATACTAGGATCTACCTGAGAGTGTCATCCACTGAGGACACTGCAAAGCTCCAAGAAGATATAAACCAAGTTTTCCAATGGGCAACAGAGAACAATATGATGTTCGATGAAGACAAACTCCAACTACTCCGTTATGGAAAACTGGAGGAAATAATAACTAGGACTGAGTATACTACAAACTCTGGCCATACAATATAGCAGAAAAGTAATGTGAAGGACCTGGGTGTGGTAATGTCCGAAGACCTCACCTTCAAGGACCACAACAATGCCACTATCACATCTGCTAGGAAACTGATAGGATGGATACCGAGAAAATTCAAGACAAGAGATGCAAAGCCAATGATGATCCTTTTTATATCACTTATTCTCTCTAGGCTGGAATACTGCTGTACATTAACATCCTCATTCAAGGAAGGTGAAACTCTACTGGGAGCGCCTGCAGCCTCCCACCAGCAATAAGGAGCATTACGGGAAGACCCCTGGTTGAAATCAAGAGGGAGCTGGACAGATACCTAAAGACGGTGCCGGATCAGCCGGGCTGTGGTTCGTACGTTGGATTGCGTGCGGCCAGCAGTAACAGCCTCGTTGATCAGGCCCTGATCCACCGGGAGGCCTGGTCGTGGACCGGGCCGCTGGGGCGTTGATCCCCGGAATGCCCTCCAGGTAGACTCCAGGTAGGGACAACGTCACGATATCATATTCTGACGTCGTCGTAGCCCTCCAGTTCACGTTACACATATTTCAGGAATAATATAAAACGAGAAGAGCATTGATATGATCATTCTTCACCGTTGTTGGGAGTTAGTTAAGGCTGACAAGTTTCATTCATATGTGCACTTACTGTCGAAATGTACAACTCACATTTAGAGTCCACATAAAGCAGATTCAGATCTCAAGTGACGTTCCGTCAGAAAAGATGGCTGATTTAAAATTACATTTTTTGCTCTTGAAAGTATGTATTACTACGAATTTTTGTTGCTGATATTTAAATCTTTAAAAAATGCCTTCATGGTACAGAAAAAATACAAGGTGACCTATTTTCTGGTTGTCTGGTAAGAGAGGTCATGGCTAGCGGCCTTAAAGCTGCTTGGGTGGCTTGGCCAAGGCTTGCGGCTTCCAGATTGTCAGGATATCTTGTGTGTTTCAGGTTGAGTGGATGGGTGAGTTACCGCTTGGGTGCTTTAGGTTGTCTGAGGGACTGAGCCGATGTACAATTTTTCTGAGAGATTGAATATAATTACAATTTATCTGAGTGGTTGCGTCAAGTCTACAGGTTTTCTAAGTACATAAGTGTGGCAACAGCTTGATTAGGTGGCTAAGTGAAAACTAGTTTATCTGGGTTGCTGAATCAAATTTCTGTGTTGCAACTTGCTTGGGTGGCGGAGTCATTGCTACAATTTGTTTGCCTGGTTGAGCCAATGTTATACCTTACAAGAACATAAGAACATAAGAAAGAAGGAGCACTGCGACAGGCCTACTGATCCATGCGGAGCAGGTCCATGTCCCCCCCCCCCAGGATTAGCCCAATGACCCAACCCCCCCGGATTAGCTCAGTGACCCACCCAGTCTGGTCACCTCCATTCAAGGATGGAGCACGGAACCAGACCCAGTAGCACAAGCTAGTCAGGTTCAACTCACACCCACCCACACCCACTCATGTATTTATCTAACCTATCTTTAAAACTACACAAAGTTTTAGCCTGAATAACTGTACTCGGGAGTTTGTTCCACTCATTAACAACTCTATTACCAAACCAGTGATTTCCTATATCCTTCCTGAATCCGAATTTTTCCAATTTGAAACCATTGCTGCGAGTTCTGTCTTGGCTGGAAATTTTCAGCACGCTATTTACATCCCCTTTATTTATTCCTGTTTTCCATTTATACACCTCGATCATATCCCCCCTAATTCTACGCCTTCCGAGAGAGTGAGATTCAGGGTCCTCAGTCTATCCTCATTGGGAAGATTTCTGATACATGGGATCATCTTTGTCATCCTCCCATGTACGTTTTCCAGAGCATTTATATCCATTCTGTAATACGGTAACCAGAACTGAGCAGCATAGTCTAAATGAGGCCTAACCAAGGATACATAGAGTTGAAGAACAACCTGAGGACTTCAATTATTTATACTTCTAGATATGAAGCCAAGAATTCCGTTAGCTTTATTGCGAACACTTATGCACTGTTGTCTTGGTTTTAGATTACTGCTAACCAGAACTCCTAAATTCTTTTCGCAATCAGTAGTATTAAGATCTACATTATTTAGATTATATGTGGCATGGTTATTTACCTGTCCAACATTTAGAACTTTGCATTTGTCAATATTAAACTGCATCTGCCACCTCTCCGACCATCAAATCATACTGGAGTGCTCTAGTGTCCTCATTAGAATGAATTGGACGGCCTATTTTGGTGTCATCAGCAAATTTGCTTATGTCGCTATTTATTCCCTCATCTATGTCGTTTATGTAGATTGTGAACAACAACGGGCCAAACACTGACCCCTGAGGAACACCGCTTGTAACGTGCCCCCATTCTGATTTCTACCCATTTATGCAAACTCTCTGCTGCCTATTTGTCAGCCATGCCTCTACCCAGGAAAAAAATTCTCCTCCTATTCCGTGTGCCTTAAGTTTCCTCAATAGCCTCTGGTGTGGAACTCTGTCGAAAGCCTTACTGAAGTCCATATACACAATATCGTATTCATTACCATGATCTACCTCCTCAAACACCTTAGTGAAAAAAGTTAGTAAATTCGTAAGACAGGAACGCCACTTTGTAAAACCGTGTTGAGATTCATTAATCAATCTGTGCCTATCAAGATGGCTACGAATTGCTTAGGCAATTATTGATTCCATAAATTTTCCCATTATGGAGGTAAGGCTTATTGGTCTATAGTTTGAAGCTAAGGACCTGTCACCTGCCTTGTAAATAGGTATTACATTTGCCATTTTCCATTTATCAGGCACTATGGCAGTTTGTAGTGATATGTTAAAAAGATTAGCCAAACGAATGCTAAGTTCCTCTTTACATTCCTTTAACACCCTTGCACACAATTCATCAGGGCCTGGGGATTTGTCAGGTTTTAGTTTCTCTATTTTTCTGAGGACCATGTCACTAGTTACTGCAATCGTACATAGTTTATTATCCTGTTCTACATAATCTATTATTTCAGGAATATCGCTAGTATTTTCCTGGGTGAAAACTGAGAGGAAGTAGGTACTGAGAATTTCACACATATCCTTATCACTGTCAGTGATCTGACCTGAGTCACTCCTAAGTGGGCCAATCTAGTCCCTAATCTTACTTCTGTATACCTGAAAGAACCCTTTTGAGTTAATCTTTGAATCCCTTGCGACTTTAGCCTCGTAATCCCTTTTTGCTTGTCTTATTCCTTTCTTTATTTATCTCTTTAATTGAATATATTGATTTCTTAACTGCCCATTCCCTCTTTTGATACGCCTATATATGCCTCTCTTTTGACCAATGAGATGTTTTAATCTATTGTTCATCCATTTGGGATCATTTTTGTTAGATCTGATTTCCCTACTCGGAACAAAAGTTGTCTAGGCAGCTAGAACTATGCTCTGAAAAACGTCATATTGGCAACCAAGATCACCTACATGACCCACAGTCAGGACAATGTTTCCTCTAGTTGCTTCTGTCACATCCTGTTCTAAAAGGCAATCCAGAACCGTATCAAGAAAGTCACTAGACTCAAGATTTCCTGTTATATTGTTCCAATCAATTTGTCTAAAGTTAAAATCTCCTATTATCACAACATTTTCATATCTAGATGCCTTATGAATTTCATCCTATAACAGCTTACTGCACTCCCTATCAAGGTTTGGAGGCCTATAAATCACACCCAAAATTAATTTGTCACGTCCCTCGGGAAACTGTAGCCAAACAGATTCTGTGTTCGATGTTTCTAATCTTATATTATGTCTAAGACAACAATTTAAATTTTGTCTGACAAACATCGCCACTCCACCACCCTTCCTGTTGACCCTATCAGTGTGGAATAGCTTAAAACCCTGTATGTTGCATTCAGAAGGCATTTCTCTATATTTCAGGTTGAACCAGGTCTCTGTTATACCAATAATATCTATATTACCTGCACTTGCAAGTAATCTTAGCTCATCTATCTCATTTCTTAGACTCCTACTATTTGTATAGTAAACCTTTAGGGAGCTAGTCACTCGTTCCCCTCTACTATCTTTCTTTGTGTGTTGATAAATTGATTTGCCATTACTAGCAACTTTATTTTGAATATTGTCTTTTAAACATATCCCTGAAGTATCCCAGTAATAACTGCTGTTTTTAACCGTAATGCTGCAGCCTGATTGTTTCCCACAAACACCCATTCCTGTATAATCTATCAGTTTAAATTCCTAGACAAGTCATCAATTACCCTCTCAATTGAATTGGCTAATGCAACCACTCCATCCCCAAAGAGATGAACCCCATCCCTTGCATACATATCACGTTTGCCAAAGAATAGGTCCCAGTTATCAATGAATGGGATTGCAAGTTCCTTGCAGTACCTGTCTAGCCAGAAATTTATACCAATTGCCCTAGACACCCATTCATTGCCCACTCCCTTTCTAGCCAGGATGCTACATATGACTGGGATCCCTCCCTTAGACCTAACTACTTCTATGGCTGACCTGTACTTATCCAGCAGCTCCTCTCTCCTGCCCTTCCCAATGTCATTACCCCCAGCACTAAGACAGATAATGGGCTTGTTCCCATTACCTGCCATAATATTATCCAACCTGCTGACTATGTCACGAACACCAGCTCCAGGAAGGTACGCTCTCTGTCTGACCTTTCTGTATCTGGTAGCGTTATTTAGTAGGTCAGCTGTTCGGAGATGCAAATTTATTTTATTCAGTAATCAAGCATTTCTTTGCGTGTTAAAATGTAATGTGCATATTATCACACTGGAGTTACTTTTTAAATTAGTCGTGACAGGACGTGGGTGAATTAAAATGAATATATATAATGTTAAGTAAATCTTGGATCTAACAGGAAGAGAGAAAGAAACTCTGCGATAGATAGAAAATCTGTTACGTTTTAAGTCTGTTTAAGTATTTTTTTTATTTAAAAAAAAATTCATAGGTCTATATTATATTTTTCAATTGAGAATAAAATGGACTTTCATAAACTGCGGCAACATTTAGGTTCAAAATATATTTAGAACCTCAGTTCAGGTCATGCGGGCTGGCTCTGACAAAGTCAACTATACTGGAAATATTGGTGTCCAGTTGAACGAGTGAACAGTTAAGGGATAAAGGTCACACTACATAGAGCCCTTCATGTCAAACAAGAGTTAGCTAGTGGGAGCCAAGTACTCTATGCCGTCATAAAGGCTACAATATTTGAAGTTTATTAGTATATTTATTAATACATCAGTGAACACTGAGGAGAAAAAAATAGAATATAGTTTCTAGTGTACAGCAATGCCGTGTTTCGACCAGTGTTCCTATAACAGTTATTTGTTATGGTGCCGCATGCAGTAAATTGTTTGATGAAAAGTGAACGTAGAACGGAGAGAGGAAGTGAGTGAGACCAGGGCTCAGTGCACAGTTCCTAGACTGTGATCTCAGAAAGGAAACACTGGAAACTAGTCCTATGTGCTTCCAAACAGTGCGTTTGGGTTGTCAATACATAGTGAGTTGTTGTTTACCCATATGCACTGAGAAAGTTTGGTTGTCAATTATATTGTGTCTGCAGAATGACATACGCAAATAGTGAAAGTACCTTGAAAACTGCATTAAAAGAAAAGTTCAGAGAGGCATGGAGGTGTGTACAATTTAACTGAACCATGGTCATATAGTGAGTGATAAGGATATTGATATTGAGTCTCCAACAGTAATCTTAAATTGAGTATAACAACATTGCGAAGGTTCCAGAGTGCATAGTGTCTGGTAGATGGTGTAATATATGGGTGTAATACATAGTGTAACATTATTAGTTAGTTAATGCAAGAAGTTGGCAGATAAATAAGTGGGAGCTAAACAAGCAGATGAGCATAACACTAAAATTAACAGTACAATTAATATAATACGAGTGATCAGTTAATGTGAGGCTGTGGGAGGTAGAGAATAAACATACTTAAAAGACTAGGAGGACATGGTATTTGCTCTACTCTTTGAATATAGATTTAAAAATTAAGAGAAAATGGGTGAGGTGACTACTTACAACCACACCCCAAACCACCCCTACCCACACCACCTCTGCCACACCCACCACTAGTTGAAACGGTGGTCCAGGATAGTACAAGAAACGGAGAAGTTACAGTGAAAATGGCCAGATATAAGATCTATAGTGTATGTTTGAGAAACCTGGGAAGAAACGTAAAGGGCATTGATTGTGAAATATGTGTAACAAAATTTAATTTTTCATGTACAAAACGTAATTCAGTCATGAGAAATGACCTCAAACAGGAAGGATGTTTCTGGATCTGTCCCAGAGAGATGGAAAGCTGGTCAGGCATAATAGAAGTACTGAAACTCAGAAACCAATAAAATATCAAACACTGAGCTGAGGAGGTGTTGACCCCTCACAACTACCTTCAGGTTGTAATAAAGTTGGTAGAATTACCGACAATATGTAAAGTAAAAGGACACAAGTGCAACTAATGTGACATTTTATTGTGGCAACGTTTCGCTCTCCAGGAGTTTTGTCAAGCCGTTACAAACAGTACATGGACACAATGGGTATATATAGGCTCAGAGTGAGGTGTAGTAGTAGTGATATAAGTAGTAGTAGTAATACAATATATAGAACAATTAACTTGCACATGAGTAAAAGGATATTAAAGCTTGACAAAGCTCCTGGAGAGCGAAACGTTGCCACAATAAAATGTCACATTAGTTGCACTTGTGTCCTTTTACTTTACCTTCAGGTTGGTAGATATGTATAAAAAGTGGGAGATAAAAGGTAGGGAACAAGGAGTGTGGAAAAATGAAGGTAGGGTTCACTAAGGGACCCTATCTTAAGGGAAGAGAGACAGTCACTCAGGACAAGACAGACACTGAAACACAAGGAAAGGGAGGCTGAGACGTGTATATCAGGAATACAAGAAATGGAGCAACCGGGAGAAATATGCTCAGAGGAAAGAAAAGAGGAGAATCTAGATCACTTAGCAGAAAGTCAAACTCAGTAAATGTAGGCAGTTAGAACACAAGCAGATATTATGCAAATTACGTACATGGGGGAAAAAGCTGGTATAAATACACCAGAAAATGCAAAATGATAAGAAAAGAGAAATGTCACTTTGAAAAGGAATGCAGGTACTTCCATTCAGAGATGTGCAAAGCTTCAATGCAGACCATCACGTGCAAGGAACGTGCAAGGAACGTGCAAGGAACGTGCAAGGAACGTACAAGGAACGTACAAGGAACGTGCAAGGAACGTGCAAGGAACGTGCAAGGAACGTGCAAGGAACGTGCCTCACTTCAGAGAAAGTAGAGAAATGAAAAATGGACAGCATTCTTATTTAGATAAGGAGAAACGAATGGACCCCCCCCAAAAAAAAGTCAAACAATAAAATACTACAGATGAGAAAGAGGTGCACAACTGTGGGACAAGCCAGTCCCTCATCCACTCAACAGGGTTCCATGTACAACAGACAAATGCACAATCAATACTGGGGAAAACAGGGGTATGTACACCAGGGGCCATATGAGGCAGGACATCACTAGTGGTACTAACAAAATACACTAAACTAAAACATCCCAAATAGTAAACCCTGCCTCCTTTTCGCAAACATTCAGGATCTGAAATAAAATAAAAACGACAAAGTTAGTTATATTTTTGGGCTTCTCTCAGAAACGAATGTTCGGAGCATTTACAGAGACACATACAATGAATGTTTTTAAAGGTGAGATAACGATAAAAAAAACTATAACATGTATAGATGTGACAGAATTAATAAGTCACAGGAAGGTGTAGGATTATGTCAAAGACACTTGTTGCTCAAAATTGCCGAATTTATCGATAGATACAGTACAAAATTCTAGATATTAAAATTGAGAAAAGAATCTGGTAATTATCCTAATAGGATGATTACCAGAGGAATTCATAGATCAGATTACGAAGATAGATTGCTGTCTCGAAAAGTTGGAAAATTCCACACCATATATTAACCTCTTTGTAAGTCTTGCAAGTGTAAAATGGAAGATAACTCAACACAAAGCTATATCAGAAAAAGTTACTGGAAGCATCTTGGCTCAACAGATACATACCAGGGAAATAATGAGGCTTTTTGAAAAGTTCGCATTGAACCAACTGATAACTGATCCCACTATAAATGAAAATTCAGTGGATTTGATATCCACTGGACAACAAGGAATTAATCAGAAACATAACAATCACAAAACAATATACTCTGACCATAACATCATAGAAGTACATAGTTTAAACTCAGGGTTGTGGAACTACCGTACTGATGTATGAGAAGAGATAAACCAAGGTACGGGTGGGGATCGAACTCACAGCAAGTGAGTCGTAAAACTCAAAGCCAGTGCGTAAGCCACTGACTCAGCTGGCTCATTAGCGTACACGCTGGGACAAAATTAAAAAATACTATCAGACATAACCTGGGAAATAGTTACAGCACCCTAAATCCTCCCCAGTGTCTGGAGAAACATAAAAGGTCTGTATCAAATATGTATTAACCACCGAGGAAAATTAGAAGATCATATAGAGAAAGAAAGCTTTGGAGATGGTACGAGAGAAGAAAATGCGTTAACAAATTACTTAAAAACATAAATATGTCACAACGATGGAAAGACAGTCTTAGACGAGAGAAGACTCATACACTTACGACGAACAGAAAATGAGCGAAATTCTATAAGAACAGTATGAGTAAATGTTGAACAAGTCACTAAATGACAGCTGCGTAGAGAATGAAGATAATTTTTTCATTCCATGGGAAGGCCATGCAGAGCAACTAACTGACGTTAGTACTAATTCCATAGAATTCGGAAAAATTAATTGAAATCATTCCCATTCACTCAGCACCTGGACCATATTCATGGAATTTCTTATTTATAAAAAAAAAAGTGCAAAGTACCACTAGCACGATCCCTCAGTATTCTCTGGAGAAACGTAGCTCACTTGCATAAGGGAGCTAAAAGTTAGAGACCAGCATTATTATTACAATCAAAACCAAATGCTAAACCCACAAGGGTCATACAGTGCTGCAAAGCAGGGTGCTTGCTTGATCAGAGATTTGTGAGGGAGAAGATGACAGAGGTATAGCTAGAAAGTACTGTGAGGAGTGTGATGGGAAGTATCATCAAGGTTTGTGTAATATATATGTTGCTGTCAAAAGGTAAAGGGTGTTAAGGCGGTGACTACAGCTGGTGTGCTCACTGGTAAACAGGACAGACCAATAGAATATGACAAATTGAAATTAGAACCAGACAATTCTCACAGAGTGGAACTGGGCACATCTCCATGAGATACCCATGAATGAGACGTGTGAGTCCGATGTGAAGACGACAGAGCAATTAGAACCTAGTCTCCCAACCTTGACATCGATGACAAAATGGCCAGAAACCTAAACCCAGCTTGATAGAACATAATTTGTTATTAATCAAATCAGGTCAACGTTGTTGCCAACGGTTGCTAAGGTGACTTGAGATTACAGCAAAATAATTTGAGAATGGAATACTCCTAAATGAAACGCCAAGGTCAAGTACAGCTGACCGCTCATCCTAGTCTTTTTGCTCATTGCCTATAACATCTACATGACCAGGGACACAACAGAAAACGATTTCTTTGTTTCTGCTAGAGATGCGGCGCAACCAAATTTGGATACGAAGAACTAAGAGATGAATCAAATTATTTTTTTGGATTGCCTGGAGAGCACTAAAGGTGTTGAGGTAGGCATGGATGCAATACGGATAATAGCAATGAGAACTGCATACAGTTCAGGTGTAAAAATGATAGCTGAATCTAATAAATGTCCTCACACAACACTATCCGGAAACACTTCTGCAAACCCAGCACCATCAGAGGATTTAGAACCATCAGTGTAAAGAGCAACGGCATGAGAATGAGACCTGAAGTGGTTATGAAGGTCTTTATAACAGGGTGCACCTCTTTGCAGTTAAGGCAAGAGGGAGGGTGGCTACAGAATGGACTGCAATGGTCAGCTGCACCACGGACCTCTCATTCTGCCACTGACCTACAATGTTTTGCAGGGTGGTCAAAGCGCCAGCAATTTCTAATTGCTGTTGGGTAGGCAATAGTAGGCATTGTCCCGCTACATAAACAGATGGTGGCAGTTCACGGCTGTCAAAAGTTAACCTCGCTGTACTGTAAGGATAGCGCCTACGCCGCGGGCAGGGAGTATGTGTCAAATTTAATAATCGGAAATTCTGGAGCTCGAGTTGCTCCAGAATGTCCTCCTAAACGCGAGAAAGTTGCATTGTACGATCATATGTGGAAGGATAACAGTTCTTCAGCCAGAATTAAGGGAGATGCGCTTGAGAATCGTAACTGATGTATTGTCAACAACGTCAAGATGTGAAAAATTATATGCCTGCTCTGCATTTAGTATTGTGACAACACAAGAGACACTCTTAAGAACATGGAAGAAAATGTTCTGCCCAACATAGCGAAGGAGTGCCTTGCTGATGCTGTGGACGGAAAGTTAATCAGTAGAAGTTGGTAGGAGCATAAAGAATTTTTTCCAAGGACTTTAAGACACAGAGCATAAGAGGAGCAATTGCCTAGCTGGTCGTTTCTTAGAAACTGAGATAGGGTCATTAGTGACAAGTCGAGATCGTTTCGATAGGAGGTGAGAGGTGGGCCGTCCTGAGTTGTGTGCATGATCCAAAAATCGACGCACTACAGGGGGAGAAGCCGGGATCATAGTCAAATTAAAGCCGTGTAGCGGTCAGATGTATCTGAAGGGTCGGTTGGAGCCGTGGCACCAGGGCAGGGTAACGAAGCGTTACTCGGATGGAAGAGAGGTCCGAAGGCGTGCTAGGTTATGTATGGGGCGCCGCAGAAGGAAAAGGTCTGGAAAGAGGAAGGTCATGGGTATGGATCTCCATGGTAAGTTTCTCTTTTTTTATTTTTTAAGGGAAAAAGGGGGAGGTGGAGAAAGAATTCCAAGAAAGAATAAAAAGGACCATGTATCTCCCTCTGCTCTCAAGAGGCCCCTCAGTGCAGCTGTCACTGCAGATGTAGTATAGAACCCGCGCCCTACCCTACCCTTCATACCAGTAAACCGGCAATCCAGGATAACAGCCTCACATCCACCAAGGTACCTCGGCAGACAAAAAAGAGGACGGTTGGAAACCTGCCACAAGGCATACCTTTTTCTGCCACTACCTCCCGGACCCGACAAGCAGCCTCCAGTGATACATCTGTCACCCGAGGACATTGCAAGCCACTGAAGGAGGATCGGGACATCCCCAGATGATCAGATTGCCCGGCAAACTACACCATCACAAGAGACCTCAGTGGAATGGGATGAACAACTACACCTCAGGCTGTGAGCTAGAATTTCAGAGGGAAAGACTCCAATGGCCAAAAGTAGAAAAGGATGGATGGAGAATGGAAGAGAAATGGGGGAGGAAGGATGGGAAGGATTGGGTATGGAGAAAGAATGGTGGGTTATTAGGTTCGGTAAGGGGAAGACGACGAAAAGTGCAACTCTTCAGACCAAAAGCCTCTTCACAACACCAAAGAACTCCCCTTGAGGAGGTAGAGACCAGTAACCCTAACCTCCAATATGGTTTTAAAACTGAACGATCATATCTATCACAGTTACTGAACCACCATGACAGAATTACAAAGGCGTTGGAAGAAAGCCAAAATGCAGATGTGATACACATAGATTTTGCAAAGACATTTGACAAATGCGATTTTGGGGTGATTGCACACAAATTGAGGGCCATAGGACTCACGAAATCCTAATGACACGATTGCAAACAAACCATACCACGGGCGGGATTTGAACCCGCGGTCAGAGAGTCTCAAAACTCCAGTAGCTAACGCGACGGTCTGGAGTTTTGAGTCTCTCTGACCGTGGGTTCAAATCCCGCCTGTGGTATGGTTTGAGGGCCATAGGCATTAAGGGAAATGTGGGCAGATGGAATTTCAGGTTGCTAACACGCTGGACACCAAAAGTAATAATAAACAGAGCAAAATCCAGCATCAGCGAAGTTAGAAGTTCAGTTCCCAAGGCACTGTCCTGGCACAACTGCTGTTTCTTATATTCATATAAGCCATGCGTGTCGTATGAGGCGACTAAAATGTCGGGAGCAATGGGCTAGTAACCCCTTCTCCTGTAGACATTTACTAAAAAAGAGAAGAAGAAAAACTTTATAAAAATGGGATGCTTAAATGTGCGTTGATGTAGTGCGGATGACAAGAAACAGATGATTGCTGATGATATGAATGAAAAGAAGTTGGATGTCCTGGCCCTAAGTGAAACAAAACTGAAGGGGGTAGGGGAGTTTCGGTGGGGAGAAATAATTGGGATTAAATCTGGAGTATCTGAGAGAGTTAGAGCTAAGGAAGGGGTAGCAATAATGTTGAAGGATCAGTTATGGAAGGATAAAAGGGAATATGAATGTGTAAATTCAAGGATTATGTGGATTAAAGTATAGGTTGGATGCGAAAAGTGGGTCATAATAAGCGTGTATGCACCCGGAGAAGAGAGGAATGTAGAGGAGAGAGAGAGATTTTGGGAGATGTTAAGTGAATGTATAGGAGCCTTTGAACCAAGTGAGAGAGTAATTGTGGTAGGGGACCTGAATGCTAAAGTAGGAGAAACTTTTAGAGAGGGTGTGGTAGGTAAGTTTGGGGTGCCAGGTGTAAATGATAATGGGAGCCCTTTGATTGAACTTTGTATAGAAAGTGGTTCGGTTATAGATAATACATATTTTAAGAAAAAGAAGATAAATAAGTATACAAGATATGATGTAGGGCGAAATGACAGTAGTTTGTTGGATTATGTATTGGTGGATAAAAGACTGTTGAGTAGACTTCAGGATGTACATGTTTATAGAGGGGCCACAGATATATCAGGTCACTTTTTAGTTGTAGCTACACTGAGAGTAAAAGGCAGATGGGATACAAGGAGAATAGAAGCATCAGAGAAGAGAGAGGTGAAGGTTTATAAACTAAAAGAGGAGGCAGTTAGGGTAAGATATAAACAACTATTGGAGGATAGATGGGCTAATGAGAGCATAGGCAATGGGGTAGAAGAGGTATGGGGTAGGTTTAAAAATGTAGTGTTAGAGTGCTCAGCAGAAGTTTGTGGTTACAGGAAGGTGGGTGCGGGAGGGAAGAGGTGCGATTGGTGGAAAGATGATGTAAAGAGAGTAGTAAGGGAGAAAAAGTTGGCATATGAGAAGTTTTTACAAAGTAGAAGTGATGCAAGGACGGAGGAGTATATGGAGAAGAAGAGAGAGGTTAAGAGAGTGGTGAATCAATGTAAAAAGAGAGCAAAGGAGAGAGTATGTGAGATGTTATCAACAAATTTTGTTGAAAATAAGAAAAAGTTTTGGAGTGAGATTAACAAGTTAAGGAAGCCTAGAGAACAAATGGATTTGTCAGTTAAAAATAGGAGAGGAGAGTTATTAAATGGAGAGTTAGAGGCATTGGGAAGATGGAGGGAATATTTCAAGGAACTGTTGAATATTGATGAAGATAGGGAAGCTGTGATTTCGTGTATAGGGCAAGGAGGAATAACATCTTGTAGGAGTGAGGACGAGCCAGTTGTGAGTGTGGCGGAAGTTCGTGAGGCAGTAGGTAAAATGAAAGGGGGTAAGGCAGCTGGGATTGATGGGATAAAGATAGAAATGCTAAAAACAGGTGGGGATATAGTTTTGGAGTGGTTGGTGATATTAAATAAATGTATGGAAGAAGGTAAGGTACCTAGGGATTGGCAGAGAGCATGCATAGTTCCTTTGTATAAAGGCAAAGGGGACAAGAGAGAGTGCAAAAATTATAGGGGGATAAGTCTGTTGAGTGTACCTGGTAAAGTGTATGGTAGAGTTATAATTGAAAGAATTAAGAGTAAGACGGAGAATAGGATAGCAGATGAACAAGGAGGCTTTAGGAAAGGTAGGGGGTGTGTGGACCAGGTGTTTACAGTGAAACATATAAGTGAACAGTATTTAGATAAGGCTAAAGAGGTTTTTGTGGCATGTATGGATTTGGAAAAGGCGTATGACAGGGTGGATAGGGGAGCAATGTGGCCAATGTTGCAGATGTATGGTATAGGAGGTAGGTTACTGAAAGCAGTGAAGAGTTTTTACGAGGATAGTGAGGCTTAAGTTAGAGTGTGTAGGAAAGAGGGATATTATTTCCCAGTAAAAGTAGGCCTTAGACAAGGATGTGTGATGTCACTGTGGTTGTTCAATATATTTATAGATGGGGTTGTAAGAGAAGTAAATGCGAGGGTCTTGGCAAGAGGCGTGGAGTTAAAAGATAAAGAATCACACACAAAGTGGGAGTTGTCACAGCTGCTCTTTGCTGATGACTCTGTGCTCTTGGGAGATTCTGAAGAGAAGTTGCAGAGGTTGGTGGATGAATTTGGTAGGGTGTGTAAAAGAAGAAAATTGAAAGTGAATACAGGAAAGAGAAAGGTTATGAGGATAAGAAAAAGATTAGGTGATGAAAGATTGGATATCAGATTGGAGGGAGAGAGTATGGAGGAGGTGAATGTATTCAGATATTTGGGAGTGGACGTGTCAGCGGATGGGTCTATGAAAGATGAGGTGAATCATAGAATTGATGAGGGGAAAAGGGTGAGCGGTGCACTTAGGAGTCATCGGAGACAAAGAACTTTGTCCTTGGAAGCAAAGAGGGGAATGTATGAGAGTATAGTTTTACCAACGCTCTTATATGGGTGTGAAGCATGGATGATGAATGTTGCAGCGAGGAGAAGGCTGGAGGCAGTGGAGATGTCATGTCTGAGGGCAATGTGTGGTGTGAATATAATGCAGAGAATTCGTAGTTTGGAAGTTAGGAGGAGGTGCGGGATTGCCAAAACTGTTGTCCAGAGAGCTGAGGAAGGGTTGTTGAAGTGGTTCGGACATGTAGAGAGAATGGAGCGAAACAGAATGACTTCAAGAGTGTATCAGTCTGTTGTGGAAAGAAGGCGGGGTAGGGGTCGGCCTAGGAAAGGTTGGAAGGAGGGGGTAAAGGAAGTTTTGTGTGCGAGGGGCTTGGACTTCCAGCAGGCATGCTTGAGCATGTTTGATAGGAGTGAATGGAGACAAATGGTTTTTAATACTTGATTTGCTGTTGGAGTGTGAGCAAAGTAACATTTATGAAGGGGTTCCGGGAAACCGGCAGGCCGGACTTGAGTCCTGGAGATGGGAAGTACAGTGCTTGCACTCTGAAGGAGGGGTGTTAATGTTGCAGTTTAAAAACTGTAGTGTAAAGCACCCTTCTGGCAAGACAGTGATGGAGTGAATGATGGTGAAAGTTTTTCTTTTTCGGGCCACCCTGCCTTGGTGGGAATCGGCCGGTGTGATAATAAAAAATAAAAAAAAATATACCTGAAAGGTACTTAAGGGTCTTATTTCAGTTCTGCACACCGCCATAACAACGTACTGGAGGGAGAGATATGAGATGAAGTGCAAAATAAACCCAGTGAAAAGCATGGGTGCAGTGGACACAATAAAGGAACAAAGCATCAACATCCTTGGCCCCAGCCTATTCAGCAATGGAAATATAAACACATATGCAGTATAATGTTATCCTTTATTGGCAACGTTTCGCCCACAGAGTGGACTTTATCAAGTCACAAACAGATCTGATTGGGACTTGATAAAGCCCACTGTGTGGGCGAAACGTTGTCAATAAAGGATCACATTTTACTGCATTCGTGTTTATATTTCCACATCACAGTCCATCAGTCACTCGTCACATGTATTACATGGAATGTTTTCTCCTCTGCTTTCAGGATTGTTTTTTTTTTCTCCCAAGACCACATATATCTTTCCTTACAAAACAACAAAATATTACTCTCAATCCCCCTCCACCCCAAACACAGGAATAACAGAAAATGTACTTTAATGGATCAGGGAATACCAGCCAGGAAGGAAACAACGACACATGGTACTTGACGAGGTGTCAGAATGGGTGCATGTGTGGAGTGGGGTTCCACAAGGGTCAGTCCTAGACCCGGTGTTGTTTCTTGTATACGTGAAGGGCATAAGGAAGGGACTGAGTCAGAGGTATCCCTGTTTGCATACCACGTGAATATAATGAGGAAAATATAAGCGGACAAGCATGAGAAAAGGCTACAAAGGGATCTAGACAGACCGAAAGCATGGTTTACCATATGGTCGTCCAAGTGATAGAGCCTGGCTGATTTCAAAAGTGTCACCAGTGGCATAACTTCCCTTATTTTGAATATTCTCATCATCTACCCCATCATTCTCATGGTTGTCTTGACCTTGGTCTTAATGCATTCTTTGAAGGCAAGGTCAGCTGACATAATTAATCCCAAGTAGTTCACATGTTCTTTTCCCTCTATTTGATGACCCTCTTGAGTTTTGCATCCAGTTCTTCATTTTTTTCATACTTAAGCAGCTTGAACTTATCCTTCGGACCTCTCTTCTAATCTGTTACCCTGCTCTGATACCGCTGCTTCGACTGACTTTTTAGGCACATCTGACCTCCTTACAGCTGTGATTTGACTATGATCCTGGCTTATACCCCTATAGTGAGTTAATTTTCGGATCATGCACGCTACTCAGGATGGTCCGCCTCTCACCTCCCATCCAAACGACCTCGACCTGTCACTGATGAACCTACCTCAGCTTCCTCTCACGCTTCTAAGAAACGACTAGCTAGGCAATTCCTCCACTTATGCTCTGTGTTTCAAAGTCCTTGGACAAAATTCTTTTACTATCCTCCCAACGTCTTCTACTTATTATCTTTCGATCACAGCATCAGCACAGGACTCCTTCGCCATGTTGAGCAGAACATTTCCTTCCATGTTCCATTACAGATTTATATTCCCCTCCTAGTTATTGTGTTTTGTTCCATCCTCTCTAAATGTCCTAACCACCACAACAACCCTTCCTCAGGAGACTGGATAATACTTACAGTAACCCTGTAGCTCCTAATCTCCAAGCTATGGATTCTCTGCATAATCACACCACACATTGCTCTCAAACATGACATCTCCAATGCCTTGTGAAGGTATAATTGCCCTTTCAGACACTCAAAGAATAATTGAAAGGACCATTCCTCCTCATGAAAACAAAATTTAGAATAATAAATTATAACAGAATAAGATAAACAATTTTTTTGATAATTACCAAAACTTTTTTCTAAAATGTAAAACAAACATGAAATGTTCCAAGCTGAAGCAAATAATGAAAAATAAAATATATAAATAACTCTCATGAAACAAACAGACGGATGGCATTCCAATGTGCCGATGTTGGTGGTAAGTAGCTCAGGATTCACACGGGGGTTGTGAAGTAGAAGCCGGTGTGAGATACGGTAGTCACTGGTGGATGTGACTTGTATGAAGTTCCATCCGAGACAGAGTACAGATGGTTGATCATCTGTGAAGACCACAGATGATCAGCCACAAGGGTGAAGTAGCACACTCCAGTGTTCCGTAAAAGATAAGGTTTATATTTCGGATCTAGTGCCTAGATCCCGCTGCCTGTCTTGTCTGGCTAGTGTTAAGTGACCCAAATTGAACAAGATTGAATAGATAAACAGGAAGTTACAGAGCAGGATCAGTAGTCGCTCACACAATATGACAATAAATAAGAGTGGAAGTCATTACTCACAGATTTAATGGAAGCAGAAAAACCAAGTAAAGGGAGGATGAAGGGGGAGGAGGTAGGGGAAACGTCGAGCAACCCTTACTGAACAAGTATTCAACCAATTATACTACCCCCACCAGTCATGCTTTCACTCTTATCTAACGAACTTTTCCCTCACATCATTCCAGCCTTCTCCTTGTTGCAATAGTCACTACTCATGCTTCACACCCACTTAAGAGAACCGGTACCACTATAATCTCATACATTCTCCTCTTTGCTTCCATGAATAACGTTCTTTGTCTCCACAGACTCTTCAGTGCTCTACTCACCTTTTTCCACTCCTCAGTTCTACAATTCTAAGTCCACTCCCAAATACCTGAACACACTCACTTCGTCAGTTCTCCCTCTCTCTTATCTGATATCCAATCTTATATTTCCTAATTTTTTGTTATCCTCATCAGCTTGCTCTTTCCTATGTTCACTCTTAATTTCTCTCTTTTACCCTCCCAAATTCGTCCACTAACTTCTGCAACTTCTCCTCAGAATCTCCCAAAAGCACAGGGTCATCAGCAAAAAGCAACTGTGATAACTCCCACCTTGTATTAGATTTTTTATCTTTAACCCCACACCTCTTTCCAACACCCGATCATTCCCTCCTCTTATAACGCCATCTATAAACATATTGAACAACCATGGTGACATCACGCGTCCCTGTCTAAGGCATACTTTTACTTGGCAATAGTCTCTCCTCTCTCTTACATACTCAAACCTGATTCCCAAACTGCTTTCAATAACCTACCACCTATTCCGACATCTGCCACATTGCGCTCCTGTCCACTGAATTGCTTGTGACATTACACTGTACTATCAAATTGGTTTTCGTTTGCCTCTTATACTGCATCATGCTGACATGCCATTAAGCTTCTGGCATCCACTAAGCATAAGCAGTTTGCTGGGGTGGTGCTGTTGACTCAGCAGCTGTCAGTAGTAACTGTCTTCCGCTAGTAGAACCTTCAGTTTGTATTGTCCCAACAAAATATAAACTAATTTTTATATTGATTTGTCTTTTCTACCAGAGGGTTGGAAATATAGCTTCCATATAGTGAGGGTTTGACTATTTCATACTTTTAATAACAAATGAAGAAGGAAAAGAGTAATGAATTAAGAAATAAATAAATGTTTGATATCGCAATGCTAAAATTAAAAAAAAATATTGCTTAAGATTGTCATTTTCCAAACAAACTTTTGTTTTAAGTGAAAGGAAACAAGTATTATTAAAACTCCCATATTTCACTTATCTGAAAAATATATTGATTTGTAAATATCCAGTAGTTCAGTTTATTTCTACGACAAAGGAGAGTATTAATCCGACTGTGTCCTGCAGCAGTCACAAGCTGTGTGACGAAAGAATCGTAATGCTTTAATCTGTTTTACATATTTTAACAGGTGACCAACGTAT
>NC_069421.1:49122770-49160270 GCF_026875155.1 Cherax quadricarinatus
AGCACTCCAGGAAGATTTGAATAGACTGATGCAGTGGTCGGAGAAGTGGCAGATGCAGTTTAATATAGACAAATGCAAAGTTCTAAATGTTGGTCAGGACAATAACCATGCCACATATAAACTAAATAATGTAGATCTTAATATTACAGATTGCGAAAGAGATTTAGGAGTTCTGGTTAGCAGTAATCTGAAACCAAGACAACAGTGAATAAGTGTTCACAATAAAGCTAACAGAATCCTTGGCTTCATATCAAGAAGCAAAAATAATATTAGTCTTTAGGTTGTTCTTCAACTCTATATATCCTTGGTTAGGCCTCATTTAGATTATGCTGCACAGTTTTGGTCACCGTTTTACAGAATGGATATAAATGCTCTGGAAAACGTGCAAAGGACGATGACAAAGTTGATCCAATGTATCAGAAACCTTCCCTATAAGGATAGGCTGAAGGCCCTGAATCTGCACTCTAGAAAGGCGTAGAATTAGGGGGGATATGATTGAGGTGTATAAATGGAAGACAGGAATAAATACAGGGGATGTAAATAGCGTGCTGAAAGTATCTAGCCTAGACAGGACTCGCAGCAATGGTTGGGAAAATTCAGATTCAGGAAGGATATAGGAAAGCACTGGTTTGGTAATAGAGTTGTGGATGAGTGGAACAAACTCCCAAGTACAGTAATATAGGCTAAATCATTGTGTAGTTTTAAAAATAGGTTAGATAAATACATGAGTGGGTTTGGGTGGGTGTGAGTTGGACATGATTAGCTTGTGCTACTAGGTCATCTGTCGTGTTCCTTCCTTAAGTGAATGTGACTTGACCTGACTAGGTTGGGTGCATTGGCTTAAGCCGGTAGGAGACTTGGACTTGCCTCGCATGGGCCAATAGGTCTGCTGCAGTGTTCCTTCTTTCTAATGTTTTTATGTTTTTATATCACTTCTTAAAGCTATGTATGGATCATGCCGTCACTAAATTACTTTACTGACTATTCTACTTCCTGGCAATTCTGTTAGTGAAGAAATTATTTCTAATATCCCTGTGACTCATCTGAGTCTTCAGCCTCCAATTATGATCCCTTGTTGCTGTGTTCCATCTCTCGAACATCCTATGTTTGTCCATCTTGTCGATTCCTCTCAGTATTATATATGTCGTTATCATATATTCCCTATCTCTCTTGTCCTCCAGTGCCGTCAGGTTGATTTTCCTTAACCTCTCCTCGTAGGCCATGCCCTTTAGCTCCGGGACTAGTCTCGCTTCAAACCTTTGCACTTTTTCTAATTTCCTTACGTACTTGGCTGGGTGTGGGTTTCAAACTGGTGCTGCATACTCTAATATGGGCCTGATGGATATGGTATACAGGGTCGTGAACGATTTCTTACCGAGATGTCGGAATGCTGTTCTTAGGTTTGCTAGGTTCCCATACGCTGCAGCAGTTATTTGGTTGATGTGCGCCTCAGGATATGTGCTCGGTATTTTAATCACACCAAGATCCTTTTCCTTGAGTGAGTTTTGTACTCTCTGGCCCCTTAGACTGTATTCCATCGGCTGCCTTCTTTGCCCTACCCCAATCTTTGTGACTTTGCACTTGGTTGGATTGAACTCCAGGAGCCAGTTTCTGGACCAGGTCTGCATCCTGTCCAGATCCCTTTGTAGTTCTGCCTAGTCCTCCTCCGATTGAATTCTCCCATGATCTTCACATCGTCTACTTACTTACAAACAAAGACACTTCTGAGTCTATTTCTTCCGACAAGTCATTCACATATGCCAGAAACACCACTGGGCCTAGGACTGATTCCTGTAGAACCCCACTCGTCATAGTGGCCCATTCTGACACATCACGTGCAATGACTCGTTGTTGCCTTCCTGTCAGGTATTCTCTGATCCTTTGCAGTGCCTCCCTTGTTCTACCTGCCTAGTCCTCCAACTTTTCCACTAATGTCTTAGTATGCAACTGCATCAAAAGGATTCTTACAGTCCAAGAAAACGCCATGTTTCCACCTCTTTTTCTCTCTCTTGTCTTACTGCTCTCACCCTGTCATAGAACTCCAGTAGGTTTGTGACACAGGATTTCCCATCCCTGAAACAGTGCCAGATGTCGTTGATAAGCATATTCGTTTCTAGGTGCTCCACCACTCTTTTCCTGATAATTTTCTCCATGACTTTGCATATGTCAGGGACACTGGTCTGTAGATTAATACTTTATGTCTGTCTCCTTTTGTAAAAATTGGGACTACATTTGCTGTCTTCCATGCCTGTCTCGACAGATGTATGGAAGATTGTTGTTAGTCGTAGTCCTAGTGCCTCAGCTCATTCTCACAGAACCCACGGAGAGATATTATCCAGCCCCATCGCCTCTGAAGTATCTAGCTCGCCTAGCAGCCTCTTCACCTCCTCCTCGGTTGTACGTATTGTGTCCAGCACTTGATGGTGTACACCACCTCTCAGTCTTCCTGGAGTCCCTTCTGTCTCCACTGTAAATACTTCTTTGAATCTCATGTTGAGGTCCCTACATACTTCTCGGTCATTTCTTGTAAGAGAGTGAGTGTGTACATGTGTGTATGTGTGTGTACTCACCTAGTTGTACTCACCTAGTTGAGGTTGCGGGGGTCGAGTCCTAGCTCCTGGCCCCGCCTCTTCACTGATCGCTACTAGGTCACTCTCCCTGAGCCGTGAGCTTTATCATACCTCTGCTTAAAGCTATGTATGGATCCTGCCTCCACTACATCGCTTCCCAAACTATTCCACTTACTGACTACTCTGTGGCTGAAGAAATACTTCCTAACATCCCTGTGATTCATCTGTGTCTTCAGCTTCCAACTGTGTCCCCTTGTTACTGTGTCCAATCTCTGGAACATCCTGTCTTTGTCCACCTTGTCAATTCCTCTCAGTATTTTGTATGTCGTTATCATGTCCCCCCTATCTCTCCTGTCCTCCAGTGTCGTCAGGTTGATTTCCCTTAACCTCTCCTCGTAGGACATACCTCTTAGCTCTGGGACTAGTCTTGTTGCAATCCTTTGCACTTTCTCTAGTTTCTTTACGTGCTTGGCTAGGTGTGGGTTCCAAACTGGTGCCGCATACTCCAATATGGGCCTAACGTATACGGTGTACAGGGTCCTGAACGATTCCTTATTAAGATGTCGGAATGCTGTTCTGAGGTTTGCTAGGCGCCCATATGCTGCAGCAGTTATTTGGTTGATGTGCGCTTCAGGAGATGTGCCTGGTGTTATACTCACCCCAAGATCTTTTTCCTTGAGTGAGGTTTGTAGTCTCTGACCCCCTAGACTGTACTCCGTCTGCGGCCTTCTTTGCCCTTCCCCAATCTTCATGACTTTGCACTTGGTGGGATTGAACTCCAGGAGCCAATTGCTGGACCAGGTCTGCAGCCTGTCCAGATCCCTTTGTAGTTCTGCCTGGTCTTCGATCGAGTGTATTCTTCTCATCAACTTCACGTCATCTGCAAACAGGGACACCTCAGAGTCTATTCCTTCCGTCATGTCGTTCACAAATACCAGAAACAGCACTGGTCCTAGGACTGACCCCTGCGGGACCCCGCTGGTCACAGGTGCCCACTCTGACACCTCGCCACGTACCATGACTCGTTG
This sequence comes from Cherax quadricarinatus, assembly GCF_026875155.1. Classification (NCBI taxonomy): domain Eukaryota; kingdom Metazoa; phylum Arthropoda; class Malacostraca; order Decapoda; family Parastacidae; genus Cherax; species Cherax quadricarinatus. Next base: position 49,126,369 of record NC_069421.1, read on the forward strand.
CTGTCTTCCTGACAAGTATTCCCTGATCCATTGTAGTGCCTTCCCTGTTATCCCTGCTTGGTCCTCCAGTTTTTGCACCAATCTCTTGTGTGGAACTGTGTCAAACGCCTTCTTGCAGTCCAAGAAAATGCAATCCACCCACCCCTCTCTCTCTTGTCTTACTGCTGTCACCATGTCATAGAACTCCAGTAGGTTTGTGACACAGGATTTCCCGTCCCTGAAACCATGTTGGCTGCTGTTGATGAGATCATTCCTTTCTAGGTGTTCCACCACTCTTCTCCTGATAATCTTCTCCATGATTTTGCATACTATACATGTCAGTGACACTGGTCTGTAGTTTAATGCTTCATGTCTGTCTCCTTTTTTAAAGATTGGACTACATTTGCTGTCTTCCATGCCTCAGGCAATCTCCCTGTTTCGATAGAGGTATTGAATATTGTTGTTAGGGGTACACATAGCGCCTCTGCTCCCTCTCTTAATACCCATGGGGAGATGTTATCTGGCCCCATTGCCTTTGAGGTATCTAGCTCACTCAGAAGCCTCTTCACTTCTTCCTCGGTTGTGTGCACTGTGTCCAGCACTTGGTGGTGTGCCCCACCTCTCCGTCTTTCTGGAGTCCCTTCTGTCTCCTCTGTGAACACTTCTTTGAATCTCTTGTTGAGTTCTTCACATACTTCACGGTCATTTCCTGTTGTCTCTCCTCCTTCCTTCCTTAGCCTGATTACCTGGTCCTTGACTGTTGTTTTCCTCCTGATGTGGCTGTACAACAGTTTCGGGTCAGATTTGGCTTCGCTGCTATGTCATTTTCATATTGTCTTTGGGCCTCCTTCTTATCTGTGCATATTCGTTTCTGGCTCTACGACTGTTCTCCTTATTCTCCTGGGTCCTTTGCCTTCTATATTTCTTCCATTCCTAGCACACTTGGTTTTTGCCTCCCTGCACCTTTGGTAAACCATGGGCTCATCCTGGCTTTTTCATTACTCCTGTTACCCTTGGGTACAAACCTCTCCTCAGCCTCCTTGCATTTTGTTGCTACATATTCCATCATCTCATTAACTGGCTTCCCTGCCAGTTCTCTGTCCCACTGAACCCCGTTCAGGTAGTTCCTCATTCCTGTGTAGTCCCCTTTCTTGTAGTTTGGCTTCATTCGTCCTGGCCTTCCTGCTTCTCCCTCCACTTGTAGCTCTACTGTGTATTCGAAGCTTAAAACCACATGGTCACTGGCCCCAAGGGGTCTTTCATATGTGATGTCCTCGATATCTGCACTACTGAAGGTGAATACTAAGTCCAGCCTTGCTGGTTCATCCTCTCCTCTCTCTCTGTAGTGTCCCTTACGTGTTGGTACATGAAGTTCTCCAGTACCACCTCCATCATCTTAGCCCTCCATGTATCTTGGCCCCATGTGGGTCCAAGTTCTCCCAATCGATCTCCTTGTGGTTAAAGTCACCCATGATCAGGAGCTTTGCCCTGCATGCATGAGCTCTTCTGGCCACTCTAGCCAGTGTGTCAACCATCGCTCTATTGCTCTCGTCGTACTCTTGCCTTGGCCTCCTGCTGTTCTGTGGTGGGTTATACATCACTGCTATTACCACCTGGGACCTCCAGAGTGAAGTGTTCCCACTATGTAATCACTTTCTTCTCCGCTATTCTCCTCTCCAGCTCATCAAAATTCCAGCGATTTTTGATCAGCAACGCCACTCCTCCACCCCCCTGTTCCCTCTGTCTTTCCTCAGGATTTGGTATCCCGTTGGAAAGATGGCATCTGTTATCATACCTGTAAGCTTGGTTTCTGTGAGAGCTATGATGTCCGGTTGATGCTTCTTTGACTCTTTCGTGCCACTCCTCCCACTTATTTGTTATTCCATCAGCGTTTGTGTACCATACCTTCAGTTTCCTTTCCAACACTGTGGTTTGGGGGCCTGTGAGGGTGGGAGACCTGGTGGCATACTGTGGGATTCTATAGCTCGGTGTTGGGTGGAGGCTGTGGGTATGGATTGTAGTGTGTGTTGGGATGGTGTGATAGGTTGTATGGTTCTGAGAGTAGTTGTGTGTTGTGCTTGCCCTTGCTGTTCTGTCCTGCTCTGACTGACCTCTGCTGATTCCCTCCTTGTCTCTTTTCCTAGCTCCTTTCGCTTTTTTTTCCTCTCCCTCAGCTGCTGTCGTCTGATTTTGTTCTGTCTCTGTCTAGGAACACCCTCTTGTACTCTTCCGAGTATTTCAATCGTGGTTTCTCTTGAGGATCCTGTTCCGCACTGTTTCCGTCCTGAGAATCAGCTTGATTGGTCGTTTTCTCCCCTTCGAGTACCCCCCTATTCTCTGAAAATTTACTATCTCGTCCATCTCTTCACCTATTTCTGTGATGATTTTCTCAATCTCCTTTCTTTCTTCCTGCTTCCTTTCAGTGTGTGTCCTTTCCTCTCTCTCCTGAAGCCCATGGATAAACACTGATTTTGCCCTTTCTTCCTCCCATTGCCTCACCCTCTGTGACTCTGGATCCTGCCTGTATGTGGTCAGTTTCTCCCTTGATTTTTCCAGTGGCTCTTGATAGCCTTGTTGTGCTCAGCATTCGACCTATCACCCTCTCCATCTGCAACCAGCTGATCTTCCCCTTCACTCCTTGGTCCTCCTTGGCAGATTGATGTGACCTTAGCATAATTCATAATTCCTTCCTTCCTGTTCAGCCTCGCAGCTTCATATGCTGTGTCTTCTCTTGTCACTGCCCCTGTAACTCGCTTCAGCCTATTTATCTCAACTTCTAGGACCCTTATCTTGGCTACTGCACTTTCGACTTGTGCCTCCCAATTCTTTGTCTCCTTCTCCAACCTCCTTTCCAATTTCACAGAGAGCTCTTTCTCCATTTTTTCAGAAAGCTCTCCTAATTTTCTCTCCCACTCTTGTTCCATCTATTTGTACTCACCTATTTGTGGTTGCAGGGGTTGAGACTCAGCTCCCGATTGCTACTAGGTCCTCTCTCTCCCTGCTCCATGAGCTGTATCATACCTCGTCTTAAAGCTATGTATGGTTCCTTCCTCCAGTACCTCACTTTCCAGACTATTCCACTTTGTGACAACTCTGTGACTGAAGAAGTACTTCCTAACATCCCTTGGACTCATCTGAGTCTTCACCTTCCAATTGTGACCCCTTGTTTCTGTATCCCATCTCTGGAACATCCTGTCTCTTTCCACCTTATCTATTCCTTGCAATATTTTTTATGTCGTTCTTAAGTCTCCAATAACCCTCTTGTCCTCCAGTGTCGTCAGGCCTATTTCCCTTAACATTTCTTCGTAGGACATTCCCTTTAGCTCTCGAACTAGCCTTGTTGCAAACCTTTGCACTTTCTCTAGTTTCTCGACGTGCTTGGCCAGGTGTGGGTTCCAAACTGGTGCTCCATACTCTAGTATGGGCCTGACGTACACGGTGTGCAGTGTCTCGAACGATTCCTTACTGAGGTATTGGAACGCTATTCTCATGTTTGCCAGGCGCCCATATGCTGCAGCAGTTATCTGGTTGATGTGTGCTTCCGGAGACATACTCGCTAATATAATCAACCCAAGATCTTTCTCCTTGAGTGAGGTTTGCAGTCTTTGGCCACCTAGCCTATATTCTGTCTGCGGTCTTCTTTTCCCTTCCCCAATCTTCATGACTTTGCATTTGGCTGGGTTAAATTCGAGTAGCCAGCTGTAGGCCCAGACGTCCAGCCTGTCCAGGTCCCTAGAGTTCTGCCTAATCCTCATCTGATTTAATTCTTCTCACTAACTTCACATCATCTGCAAACAGGGACAGTTCTGAGTCTATCCCTTCCATCATGTCATTTACATATACCAAAAACATCACAAGTCCTAGGACTGACCCCTGTGGAACCCCGCTCATCACAGGCTCCTACTCTGACACCTCGTCACTTACCTGTTATGCATGCCTAATCTTCTAGCTTTTGCATTAACCTCTTGTGAGGAACTGTGTCGAAGGCCTTCTTGCAGCCCAAGAAAATGCAGTCTATCCACCCATCTCTCTCGTGTCTTACTTCTGTTACCCTGTCATAAAACTCCAGTAGGTTTGTGACACAGTATTTTCCATCCCTGAAACCGTGCTGGTTGTCGTTTACAAGCTTGTGTCTTTCTAGGTGCTCTACCACTCTTCTGATTATCTTCTCCATGGCTTTGCATACTATACAAGTCAGTGACACAGATCTGTAATTTACTGCCTCTTTTCTGTCTCTTTTCTTAAAAATTGGTACTATATTTGCTATCCTCCATACCTCAGGTAGTTGTCCAGTTTCAATTGATATGTTGAAAATTTTTGTTAGTGGCACATACAGCATCTCTGCTCCCTCTCTATGGTCCATGGAGAGATGTTGTCTGGTCCCACCGCCTTTGAGATATCAAGTTCACATAGCTGCTTCTTCACCTCTTCGTCGGTTGTGTGTATTTCATCCAGCACTTGTTGGTGTACCTCTTTATTCTGAATTCCTTGAGTCCTTTCTGTCTCCACTGTAAATACTTCTTTAAATCTCATGTTGAGCTCCTCAGATACCGCTTGGTTGTTTCTTGTGAACTCCTCACCTTCCTTCCTCAGCCTGATTACATGGTCTTGACTGTTGTTTTCCTCCTGATGTGGGTCAGACTTGACTTACGATGCCATGTCATTTTTGTATTGTTGCTGAGCCTCCCTTCTCATCTGTGCATATTCGTTTCTATTTCTTCTGCTAATCTCTTCATTTTCTTTGGCCCTTTGTATTCTGTATCTTTTCCATTCTCTAGCACACTTAGTTTTTGCGTCCTTACACCTTTGGGAGAACCAAGGACTCATTCTGGACTTTCCATTATTTCTGTTTCCTTTGGGAACAAACCTCTCCTCTGCCTCCTTTCATTTTGTTGTCATTTCTTTTACTAGTTTTCCTGGCAATTCTCTTTCCCACTGAACGTCTTGCAGGAAGTTCCTCATGCCTGTGTAGTCCCCCCATTTGTAGTTTTGATTTACCCATCCAATTCCTGCTAGTCTCTCCACTTGTAGATAAACTATGTAATCAAAGCACAGAACCCACATGGTCACTAGCTCCAAGGGACCATTCGTACATGATATCCTCGATGTTCGAACTACTCAAGATGAATACTAGGTCCAGTCTTGCTGGATCATCCTCACCTCTCCCTCTGGTAGTGTCTCTAACATGTTGATGCATGAGGTTTTCCAGTACCACATCCTTCATCTTGGCTCTCCATGTTTCGGGACCCCATGGGGCTCCAGGTTTTCCCAGTCAGTTTCCTTGTGATTGAAATCACCTATAACTAGTAATTTTGCTCTCCCCATGTGAGCTCTTCTGGCCACCTCGGCTAGTGTGTTTACCATTGCTTTGTTACTCTCATTGTATTCTTCTCTTGGCCTCCTGCAATTATGTGGTGGGTTGTGCATTACTTCAATTATCACCTTATGGCCCTCAGATTGGATTGTTCCTACTATTTAGTCCCTTTCAATAATTCCATCCATTCTTTCCATTTCCTCGAATCCCCACCAGTTTTTAATGAGCAGTGCGACTCCTCCTCCCCCTCTGCTTCCTCTATCTTTCCTGAGGATTTGATATCCAAATGGAAAGATTGCATCTGTTATTATTCTGCTGAGTTTCGTTTCTGTGAGTGCTATTATGTCTGAGGATGTCTCCTTGATTCTTTCATGCCACTCCTCACACTTATTTGTCATTCCATCTGCATATGTATACCAAACCGTCATCTTCTTTTCTAAAACTGTGGTCTGGGTGGTTGCTGTAAAGGTAGAGTTTGTAATGATGTGGGTGGGGGCATTGGGTATGGCATGTGTGTTTTGGGTTAGAATGTTTGGTTGCATTGGGGTGCTCCTGGCTGGGGCTTCTGTAGGTGATTGTGAGGGAGGTTGTATTTGATACTCCTCCTGAATCTGGGTTCTGTCCATCTGCATCTTCACCTCTCTTTCCTTCTTTCTTCTTTGTACCCTCTATTTCAGTTTCTGCCTTTCTTCTTGTGTTCTCACGAGGTCGAGATACACCTTCCAGTAAGCTGGCATGTCCCTTATTCTTGCTTTCTCCTGCAGGATCCTGTTTTGGGCCAATTCTGCCTTGAAAATCACTTTGACTGGCCAGATTCTTCCTCTTGCAAACCTCCCTATTCTCAGAAAATTTGCCAGCTGGGTCGTATCTTCTACTGCTTTCATGATGTTTTCAGTCATTTTTTTTTCTCCCCTTGTCTTCTTGCCTCATAAGTTTCCTTTTCAACTTCCTGTAGGCTATTAACAAAGACTGATCTCTTCCTTTCATTTTCCCACTCCATATCCCTATGTATCCCCTGATTCGATTAAGTTGCCTCCATTGCAGCTTTCCTTTTCTCAATCTCCTCACTATCTGTTGTCCCTGGGCGCTGATGTGGTCTGTTAGGGCCTCTGCATTTAGCTTATCTGTTTCATTTTCTACAGTCCCCTCGATTGTTCCTGATGTGATCCTCTTTTTTTCTCGAGCTCCACAATGGTCCGACAGTGCTTCTGCATACAGTTTCACTCCTTCATTCCCTATGATCCCCTTGTTTGTGACTGAGGTAGCAGTTTCTGATATTATGCCGTATTGCTGTATAGTTCTTAGGCTGCTTCAGATTTTTCAGTTTCTCTTCTAATCTCCGTATCTTAGCCTCTGCTGCTGTGACTTGCACCCCTGCAGCTATCCTCTTCTCCATTTTCATGCTAAGTTCTTCCAGCTTACTTCCCCACTCATGTTCCATTTCATGAGCTCTGCTACCCAATTTTCCTTCCCAGACTCATCCTCCAGTCCCCTGGCTTTCCATCCTGCTCTCAAACAACCCATTTTTTGGGGGGTTGCTACAGATTGAAAAACTTATGTTTTTCTATGTGGTTGTTTTGTGGAGTGTTTGTCTGAATGTGTGTGGGGGAGTGGAGGGAGGGAGTGGAGGAAGCTGGAGACAGTGGCGAAATGAGAGAGAAGTGGGGAGGGGAAAGACTAGGGTATATGGGGTGATAGAGGAGGAGGGATAAGCAGAGTGGGGGAGAAGGAGGGTGAGAGAGTGAGAGTGGGGGATCAGGGGAGGGAGTGGTAGAAAGGTGAGGGGGAGGGTGCAGGGGGATGAGAGTGGGTGAGTCTGTATATGTGGGAATGTGTAAGTGTGAACATGTGAGTGTGTGCTCATGTGTGTACTCACCTATTTGTACTCACCTATTTGTGGTTGCAGGGGTCGAGTCCTAGCTCCTGGCCCCGCCTCTTCACCGGTGTGTGTGTGTGTGTGTGTGTGTGTGTGTGTGTGTGTGTGTGTGTACTCACCTAATTGTACTCACCTAATTGTGGTTGCAGGGATTGAGACTCAGCTCCTGGCCCTGCCTCTTCACTGAGTGCTACTAGGTCCTCTCTCTCCCTGATCCATAAGCTTTATGATACCTCATCTTAAAGCTATGTATGGTTCCTGCCTCTGTTACCTCACTTGCTAGGCTATTCCACTTCCTGACTGCTCTATGACAGAAGAAATACTTCCTAACATCCCTTTGACTTATCTGGGTCTTCATCTTCCAATTGTGACCCCTTGTTTCTGTGTCCCCTCTCTGAAACATCCTGTCTCTCTTCATCTTGTCTATTTCACGTGTATTTTGTATGTTGTTATCATGTCTCCCCTAACCATCCTGTTCTCCAGTGTCGTCAGGCCGATTTCTTTGTGCATGTGTGTGTGTGTGTGTGTACTCACCTAGTTGAACTCACCTAGTTGAGGTTGCAGGGGTCGAGTCCGAGCTCCTGGCCCCGCCTCTTCACTGATCGCTACTAGGCCACTCTCCCTGAACCGTGAGCTTTATCATACCTCTGCTTAAAGCTATGTATGGATCCTGCCTCCACTACATCACTTCCCAAACAATTCCACTTACTGACTACTCTGTGGCTGAAGAAATACTTCCTAACATCCCTGTGATTCATCTGTCTTCAACTTCCAACTGTGTCCCCTTGTTACTGTGTCCAATCTCTGGAACATCCTGTCTTTGTCCACCTTGTCAATTCCTCTCAGTATTTTGCATGTCGTTATCATGTCCCCCCTATCTCTCCTGTCCTCCAGTGTCGTCAGGTTGATTTCCCTTAACCTCTCCTCGTAGGACATACCTCTTAGCTCTGGGACTAGTCTTGTTGCAAACCTTTGCACTTTCTCTAGTTTCTTTACATGCTTGGCTAGGTGTGGGTTCCAAACTGGTGCCGCATACTCCAATATGGGCCTAACGTACACGGTGTACAGGGTCCTGAACGATTCCTTATTAAGGTGTAGGAATGCTGTTCTGAGATTTGCTAGGCGCCAATATGCTGCAGCCGTTATTTGGTTGATGTGCGCTTCAGGAGATGTGCCTGGTGTTGTACTCACCTCAAAATCTATTTCCTTGAGTGAGGTTTGTAGTCTCTGGCCCCCTAGACTGTACTCCATCTGCGGTCTTCTTTGCCCTTCCCCAATCTTCACGACTTTGCACTTGGTGGGATTGAACTCCAGAAGCCAATTGCTGGACCAGGTCTGCAGCCTGTCCAGAACCCTTTGTAGTTCTGCCTGGTCTTCGATCGAGTGAATTCTTTTTATCAACTTCACGGCATCTACAAACAGGGACACCTCAGAGTCTATTCCTTCCGTCATGTCATTCATAAATACCAGAGACAGCACTGGTCCTAGGACTGACCCCTGTGGGACCCCGCTGGTCACAGGTGCCCACTCTGACACCTCGCCACGTACCATGACTTGCTGCTGTCTTCCTGACGAGTATTCCCTGATCCACTGTAGTGCCTTCCCAGTTATCCCTGCTTGGTGCTCCAGTTTTTGCACTAATCTCTTGCGTGGAACCGTGTCAAACGCCCTCTTGCAGTCCAAGAATATGCAGTCCACCCACCCCTCTCTCTCTTGTGTTACTGCTGTCACCCTGTCATAGAACTCCAGTAGGTTTGTGACACAGGATTTCCCATCCCTGAAACCATGTTGGCTGCTGTTGATGAGATCATTCCTTTCTAGGTGTTCCACCACTCTTCTCCTGATAATCTTCTCCATGATTTTGCATACTATACATGTCAGTGACACTGGTCTGTAGTTTAGTGCTTCATGTCTGTCTCCATTTTTAAAGATTGGGACTACATTTTCTGTCTTCCATGCCTCAGGCAATCTCCCTGTTTCGATAGATGTATTGAATATTGTTGTTAGGGGTACACATAGCGCCTCTGCTCTCTATCTCAATACCCATGGAGAGATCTTATCTGGCCCCCTTGCCTTTGAGGTATCTAGCTCACTCAGAAGCCTCTTCACTTCTTCCTCGGTTGTGTGCACTGTGTCCAGCACTTGGTGGTGTGCCCCACCTCTCTGTCTTACTGGAGCTACTTCTGTCTCCTCTGTGAACACTTCTTTGAATCTCTTGTTGAGTTCCTCACATACTTCACGGTCATTTTTTGTTGTCTCTACTCCTTCCTTTCTTAGCCTGATTACCTGGTCCTTGACTGTTGTTTTCCTCCTGATGTGGCTGTATAACAGTTTCGGGTCAGATTTGGCTTTCGCTGCTATGTCGTTTTCATATTGTCCTTGAGCCTCCCTTCTTACCTGTGCATATTCGTTTCTGGCTCTACGACTGCTCTCATTATTCTCCTGGGTTCTTTGCCTTCTATATTTCTTCCATTCCCCAGCACACTTGGTTTTTGCCTCCCTGCACCTTTGGGTGTATGAGTGTGTTTGTGTGTGTGCGTGTGTGTGTGTGTGTGTGTGTGTGTGTGTGTGTGTGTGTGTGTGTGTGTGTGTGTGTATGTGTGTGTGTGTGTGTGTGTGTGTGTGTGTGTGTGTGTGTGTGTGTGTGTGTGTGTGTGTGTGTGTGTGTGTGTGTGTGTGTGTGTCTGTGTGTGTGTGTGTGTGTGTGTGTTTGAAACTATATGAATGTGGGTTTATTGTTTGAAAACTAGAAGGTGGGATTGTGTTATGGTGTATGAGTATGTATGTGGAGTCTGTGGGTGACACATGGTCTACAGTGCTCCTCTACCTCACCTGACCCACACCCAGCTTCTAGATTATATCCTCTATGTGTATACTTCCTCCTAGTACGCTAGGAGGTCAGTGGTCACGTGTGGTCATACCTGCCTAAGCTCTTGGGAGTTAGCGTGGGCTGTTACCAAGCACCATGGCTTGTTGTAGTGTTTTAGAATCTCAGGTTCAAGTGTTGAAGAAGGAGATTCTACTTCTTCAGGAGGAAAACAGGAGGCTGAAGCTTCGCACAGATGAGTTTGGGAGTGAGTGTGAGAAGGATTTAGCTAGTAAGGAGGAAATGGTCACCAGCAGTGATAGTGGCAGCCACTTTAAGTGGCAAGTGGTTCACAGTTCAGGAAGAAGGAAGATGAGGAGAGTTAATAGAGAAGATGTGAAGGTAGGAAATCGATTCTCTGTTCTCCAAGACAAGTGTACTTCATTGGTTAGTGAGGTTGAAGGCACCATTGATTTCCCTGCTAATCAAGGTAAGAATATTTTAATAGTAGGCGTTTCTCAGGTAAGATATATGGACCGTGCTTTTTGTAACAGAGACAGAAAGGTCAGACAGAGAGTGTGCCTTCCTGGAGCTTGTGTTGGTGACATAGTCAGCAGGTTGGATAATATTATGGCAGGTAATGGGAACAAGCCCATTATCTGTCTTAGTGTTGGGGATAATAACATTGGGAAGGGCTTGAGAGAGGAGCTGCTGGATAAGTACAGGTCAGCCATAGAAATAATTAGATCTCAAGGAGGGATTCCAGTCATATGTAGCATCTTGCCTAGAAAGGGAGTTGGCAATGAATGGATGTCTAGGGTAATTGATAACTGGGACCTATTCTTTGACAAACGTGATATGTATGCAAGGGATGGGGTTCATCTCTCTGGGGATGGAGTCGTTGCATTAGCCAATTCAATTGAAAGGGTAATTGATGACTTGTCTAGGAATTTAAACTGATAGATTATAGAGGTATGGGTGTTTGTGGGAAACAATCAGGCTGCAGCATTAGCGTTAAAAACAGTAGTTATTATTGGGATACCTTAGGGATATGTTTAAAAGACAATATTCAAAATAAAGTTGCTAGTAATGGCAAATCAATTTATCAACAAACAAAGAGAGATAGTAGAGGGCAACGAGTGACTAGCTCCCTTAAGGTTTACTATACAAATAGTAGGAGTCTAAGAAATAAGATAGATGAGCTAAGATTACTTACTAGTGTATGTAATATAGATATTACTGGTATAACAGAGACCTGGTTCAACCTGAAACATAGAGAAATCCTTTCTGAATGCAACATAAGGGTTATAAACTATTCCACATTGATAGGGTCAACAGGAAGGGTGGTGGAGTGGCGATGTTTGTCAGAGAAAATTTAAATTGTTGTCTTAGACATGATATAAGATTAGAAACATCGAACACAGTATCTGTTTGGCTACAGTTTCTCGAGGGACGTGACAAATTAATTTTGGGTGTGATTTACAGGCCCCCAAACCTTGATAGGGAGTGCAGTAAGCTGTTATGGGACGAAATTCATGAGGCATCTAGATATGAAAATGTTGCGTTAATGGGAGATTTTAACTTTAGACAAATTGATTGGAACAATATGACAGGAAATCTTGAGTCTAATGACTTCCTTGATACGGTTCAGGATTGCTTTTATGAACAGGATGTGACAGAACCAACTAGAGGAAACAATCTGCTTGACTTGGTTCTTGCCAACGAAGATTCATTAATTAATAATCTTGAGGTTAATGATGAGCTTGGGGAAAGTGATTACAAATCACTTAGTTTCAATATATCATGGAATTACCCAGATAACTGCAATCAAATCTCTGTCCCAGATTTTCGCTTGGCCGACTTCATGGGACTGAAAAATTACCTTGGTGGGCTAAATTGGGATGTCCTGACTATGGGTCAGGTAGGTGATCTTGGTTGCCAATATGACGTTTTTCAGAGCATAGTTCTAGCTGCCCAGACAACTTTTGTTCCAGGTAGGGAAATTAGATCTAACAAAAATGATCCAAATGGGTGAACAAGAGATTAAAACATCTCATTTGTCAAAAGAGAGGCATACATAGCCGTATCAAAAGAGGGGATGGGCAGTTAAGGAATCAATATATTCAATTAGAGAGAGAAATAAAGAAAGGAATAAAAAAAAGCAAAAAGGGATTATGAGGCTAAGGTCGCAAGGGATTCAAAGATTAACCAAAAGGGTTCTTTCAGGTACACAGAAGTAAGATTAGGGACAAGATTGGCCCACTTAAGAGTGACTCAGGTCAGATCACTGACAGTAATAAGAATATTTGTGAAATTCTCAATACCTACTTCCTCTCAGTTTTCACCCAGGAAAATACTAGCGATATTCCTGAAAAAATAGATTATGTAGAACAGGATGAGAATAAACTACGCAAATTGCGGTAACTAGTGACAAGGTCCTCAGACAAATAGAGAAACTAAAACCTAACAAATCCCCAGGTCCTGATGAATTGTTTGCAAGGGTGTTAAAGGAATGTAAAGAGGAACTTTGCATACCTTTGGTTAATCTTTTTAACATATCACTACAAACTGGCATAGTGCCTGATAAGTGGAAAATGGCAAATGTAATACCTATTTACAAGGCAGGTGACAGGTCCTTGGCTTCGAACTATAGACCAATAAGCCTTACCTCCATAGTGGGAAAATTTATGGAATCAATAATTGCCGAAGCAATTCGTAGCCATCTTGATAGGTACAGATTGATTAATGAATCTCAACACGGTTTTACAAAGGGGCGTTCCTGTCTTACGAATTTGCTAACTTATTTCATTAAGGTGTTTGAGGAGGTAGATCATGGTAATGCATATGATACTGTGTATATTGTGTGATAATAAGTATATGGACTTCAGTAAGGCTTTCGATAGAGTTCCACACCAGAGGCTATTGAGGAAACTTAAGGCACACGGAATAGGAGGAGAATTTTTTTCTTGGATAGAGGCATGGCTGACAAATAGGCAGCAGAGAGCTTGCATAAATGGGGAGAAATCAGAATGGGGGCACGTCACAAGCGGTGCTCATCAGGGGTTAGTGCTAGGCCCGTTGTTGTTCACAATTTACATAAACGACATAGATGAGGGAATAAATAGAGACATAAGCAAATTTGCTAATGACACCAACATAGGCCGTCCAATTCATTCTAATCAGGAGACTAGAGCACTTCAGGATGATTTGAATAGACTGATGCAATGGTCGGAGAAGTGGCAGATGCAGTTTAATAATGACAAATGCAAAGTCCTAAATGTTCGACAGGTAAATAACCATGCCACATATAAACTAAATAATGTAGATCTTAATACTACTGATTGCAAAAAGAATTTAGGAGTTCTGGTTAGCAGAATTCTAAAGCCAAAACAACAGTGCATAAGTGTTCGCAATAAAGCTAACAGAATTCTTGGCTTCATATCTAGAAGTATAAATAATTGAAGTCCTCAGGTTGTTCTTCAACTCTATATATCCTTGGTTAGGCCTCATTTAGCCTATGCTGCTCAGTTCTGGTCACCGTATTACAGAATGGATATAAATGCTCTGGAAAACGTACAGAGGAGGATGACAAAGATGATCCCATGTTTCAGAAATCTTTCATATTAGGATAAACTGAGGGCCCTGAATCTGCACTCTCTCGAAAGGCGTAGAATTAGGGGGGATATGATCGAGGTGTATAAATGGAAAACAGGAATAAATAAAGGGGATGTAAATAGCGTGCTGAAAATTTCCAGCTAAGACAGGACTCGCAGCAATGGTTTCAAGTTGGAAAAACTCAGATTCAGGAAGGATATAGGAAAGCACTGGTTTGGCAATAGAGTTTTGGATGAGTGGAACAAACTCCCGAATACAGTTATTCAGGCTAAAACGTTGTGTAGTTTTAAAAATAGATTTGATAAATACATGAGCGGGTGTGCGTGGGTGTGAGTTGGACCTGACTAGCTTGTGCTACTGAGTCTGGTACCATGCTCCTTCCTTGAGTGGAGGTGACCAGACTGGGTGAGTCATTGGGCTATTTGGGGGGGGGTCATGGGGCTAATCCGGGGGGGACATGGACCTGCTCCGCATGGGTCAGTAGGCCTGTTGCAGTGTTCCTTTTTTCTTATCTTCTTATGTAGTCTAATAGACACCTGTCTGCTCGCTCTGTTCTACTATAAATTACAAATTGCTATTCGTTACTGAATACTTGATATCCTCTTCTTTATCGTCCTAGGAAAGTTAAACCGTTCACAAACAGCTTGGGGAAGAACTGGAACTCACACCTGACTCCCTGAAAACCACACATAGGCGAGATACTTGCGATGCAGCTTTTAGCAGCCTGTAGATTATCCAAATTGAGGCTCTCCCCACACTTATGTGGCTCATGGCAACTTGTAAATTTCTTCAAGGATTGTTCACTACCCTGACACACTTAATTACCTCTGCAGACCCCTTGGGTATCCCTCAAAAACACTTATATTCAGGGAGCACTAAAAGTTGTGACTCGCACAAGCGGTGTCCCCCGGTGTGTGTGTGTGTGTGTACTCACCTAGTTGTGGTCAGGTGTCGATTCATAACTCCTGGCCCTGCCTCTTCACTGGCCACTACTGGGTCACTCTCCCTGCACCATTAGCTTTATCATACCTCTGCTTAAAGCTGTGAATGGATCCTGCCTCCACTACATCGCTTCCAAAACTATTCCACTTCCTGACTACTCTGTGACTGAAGAAATACTTAAGAACATAAGAACATAAGAACGAAGGAACACTGCAGAAGGCCTACTGGCCCATGCGAGGCAGGTCCAAGTCTCCTACCGGCTTAAGCCAATGCACCCAACCTAGTCAGGTCAGGTCACATTGACTTAAGGGAGGAACACGGCAACCGACCTGTTAGCACAAGCTATCAGGTCTAACTCACACCCACCCACATCTACTCATGTATTTATCCAACCTATTTTTAAAGCTACACAACGTTCTGGCCTCTATAACGGTACTTGGGAGTTTGTTCCACTCATCCACAACTCTATTACCAAACCAGTACTTTCCTATATCCTTCCTGAATCTGAATTTTTCCAACTTAAAACCATTGCTGCGAGTCCTGTCTAGGCTAGATATTTTCAGCACACTATTTACATCCCCTTTATTTATTCCTGTCTTCCATTTATACACCTCAATCATATCCCCCCTAATTCTACGTCTTTCTAGAGAGTGCAGTTTCAGGGCCCTTAGTCTATCCACATAGGGAAGGTTTCTGATACATGGGATCATCTTTGTCATCCTCCTTTGTACATTTTCCAGAGAATTTATATCCATTCTGTAATACGGTGACCAAAACTGTGCAGCATAATCTAAATGAGGCCTAACCAAGGATATATAGAGTTGAAGAACAACCTGAGGACTCCTATTATTTATGCTTCTTGATATGAAGCCAAGGATTCTATTAGCTTTATTGCGAACACTTATGCACTGTTGTCTTGGTTTCAGATTACTGCTAACCAGAACTCCTAAATCTTTTTCGCAATCCGTAATATTAAGATCTACATTATTTAGTTTATATGTGGCATGGTTATTGTCCTGTCCAACATTTAGAACTTTGCATTTGTCTATATTAAACTGCATCTGCCACTTCTCCGACCACTGCATCAGTCTATTCAAATCTTCCTGGAGTGCTAGAATGTCCTCGTCAGAATGAATTCGACGGCCTATTTTGGTGTCATCGGCAAACTTGCCGATGTCGCTCTTTATGCCCTCATCTATGTCGTTTATGTAGATTGTGAACAGCAGGGGGCCCAACACTGACCCCTGTGGAACACCGCTCGTGACGCTTCCCCACTCTGATTTCTCCCCATTTATGCAAACTCTCTGCTGCCTATTTGTCAACCATGCCTCTATCCAGGAAAAAATTTCTCCTCCTATTCCATGTGCTTTAATTTTCCTCAATAGTCTCTGATGTGGGACCCTGTCAAAAGCCTTACTGAAGTCCATATACACAATATCATATTCATTACCATGATCTACCTCCTCAAATACCTTAGTGAAAAAAGTTAATAAATTCGTAAGGCAGGAACGCCCCTTTGTAAAACCATGCTGAGATTCGTTGATTAATTTATGCTTTTCAAGGTGGCTACGAACTGCCTCGGCAATTATTGATTCCATAAATTTTCCCACTATGGAGGTTAGGCTTATTGGTCTATAGTTCGAAGCTAAGGACCTGTCACCTGTTTTGAAAATAGGTATCACATTTGCCATTTTCCACTTATCTGGCACCATGCCAGTTTGTAGTGATATGTTGAAAAGATTAGCCAAAGGTGTGCTAAGCTCCTCTTTACATTCCTTTAGAACCCTTGCATACAGTTCATCAGGGCCTGGGGATTTGTTAGGTTTCAATTTATCTATTTGCCTAAGGACCATGTCACTTGTGACCCTAATAGTGCACAGTTTATTATCGTCCTGTTCTACATAATTTATCATTACTGGTATATCGCTGGTATCCTCCTGTGTAAAAACTGAGAGGAAGTATGTGTTAAAAATTCTACACATTTCCTTATCACTGTCAGTGAGCTGACCCGAGGAACTTTTGAGTGGGCCTATCTTGTCCCTGATCTTACTTCTGTATACCTGAAAGAATCCTTTTGGGTTAGTCTTCGATTCTCTTGCAACTTTAACCTCATAATCTCTTTTTGCTTTTCTAATTCCCTTTTTTATTTCTCTCTTTAACTGAATATATCGATTTCTTAATTGCCCCTCTCCTCTTTTGATTTGCCTATATATGCCTCTCTTTGACCAATCAGATATTTTAATCTATTGTTCATCCATTTAGGATCATTTTTGTTTGATCTGATTTCCCTATTTGGAACATAATTTGACTGAGCAGCTAGAACTATGCCCTGGAAAGCATCATATCGGCAACCATCACCACCTACCTGACCCTTAGTCAGGTCATTCCAGTTCAGCCCACCTAAGTAATTTTTCAGTCCTATGAAATCAGCCAAGCGAAAGTCAGGGACGGAGACTTGATTGCCATTATTAGGGGAATTCCATGATATATTAAAACTGAGTGATTTGTGATCACTCTCCCCAAGCTCATCATTAACCTCAAGATTATTAATTAGTGTTTCCCTACTGGCAAGAACCAAGTCAAGGAGGTTATTTCCCCTAGTTGGCTCTGTCACAAACTGTTTTAAAAAACAATCCTGGATCGTATCAAGAAAGTCACCCGACTCTAAATTTCCTGTCAAATTGCTCCAGTCAATCTGTCTATAGTTGAAATCTCCCATTAGCACAACATTTTCGTATGTAGATGCCTTACGAATTTCGTCCCATAGAAGTTTACTGCACTCCCTATCAAGATTTGGGGCCCTGTAAATCACACCCAAAATTAGTTTTTCTCGGCCCTCGAGAAGCTGTAACCAAACAGATTCAGTGGCTGACGCTTCTAATTTAATATCTTGTCTTACACAACAATTTAAATTGTCTCTGACATACATCGCTACTCCACCACCTTTCCTGTTGACCCTGTCAGTGTGGAATAATTTATAGCCTTGTATGTGACATTCAGAGGGCATCTCTCTATCTTTCAGATTGAGCCAGGTCTCTGTTATAGCAATAATATCTATGTTTCCTGCACTTGCAATTAATCTTAGCTCATCTATCTTATTTCTAACACTCCTGCTATTAGTATAGTAAACCTTAAGGGAGCTAGTCCCTTGCTGCCCTCTGCTGCCCCCCTTTGTTAGCTGACCTGTTCTATTGTCTTTATTTATAACTTCATGCTGAATGCCTTTTATACATTTACTGTTTCCAACCCTAGTGTTGCAACCTGCTTCCAACTGTGTCTCCTTGTTGCTGTGTCCCAGTTTGGAACATTCTGTCTCTGTCCACCTTGTCAGTTCCTCTCAGTATTTTATATATCGTTGTCATGTTCCCCCTATCTCTCCTGTCCTCCACTGTCGTCAAGTCGATTTCTCTTAACCTCTCCTCGTAGGACATACCCCTTAGCTCTGGAACTAGTCTTGTTGTAAACCTTTGCACTTTCTCTAGTTTCTTTACGTGCTTGGCTAGATGTGCGTTCCAAACTGGTGCTGCATACTCCAGTATGGGCCTAACGTACACACTGTACAGGGTCCTTAACGATTCCTAATTAAGATGGCAGAATGCTGTTCTTGGGTTTGCTAGGCACCCATATGCTGAAGCCGTTATTTGGTTGATGTTCGCCTCAGGAGATGTGCCTGGTGTTATACTCACCCCAAGATCTTTTTCCTTGAGTGAGGTTTGTAGTCTCTGGCCTCCTAGGCTGTACTCCGTCTGCAGTCTTCTTTGCCCTTCCCCAATCTTCATGACTTTGCACTTGGTGGGGTTGAACTCCAGAAGCCATTTGCTGGTCCGGATCCCTTTGAAGTTCTGTCTGATCCTCGTCCGATTGAATTCTTCTCATCAACTTTACATCATCTGCAAACGGGAACACTTCAGAGTCTATTCTCTCCCGTCATGTCGTTCACAAATACCAGAAATAGCACCGGTCCTTGGACTGACCCCTGTGGAACCCCACTCATCACAGGCGCCCACTCTGACACCTCGCCTCGTACAATGACTCACTCCTGTCTTCCTGACAGGTATTCCCTGATCCATTGTAGTGCCTTCCCTGTTATCCCAGCCTTGTCCTTCAATTTTTGCACTAATCTCTTGTGTGGAACTGTGTCGAAAGCCTTCTTACAGCACAAAAAATGCATTCTACCCACTCCTGTCTCTCTTGTCTTACTGCTGTCACCCTGTCATAGAACTCCAGTAGGATTTCCCATCTGGGAAGTGATGTAGTGGAGGCAGGATCCATACATATCTGAAAGAAAAGGTATGATAAAGCTCATGGGGCAAAAAAAGTGACCTAGTAGCGACCAGTGAAACGGCGGGGCTAGGAGCTGTGACTCGACCTTTGCTACCACAATTTGGTGAGTAGAAATAGGTGAGTACATACACAGCACTCACATGTGCACTGAAGGGAGGACATGTGAAAAAAGACGACATTGAAAGAAAAGAGAGATTGAAATATTATCCAACAAACAGGAGAGGAGGGTATGACCGAGCTAATAAATTTTCAGAGAATAGGGATATACTCGAGGGGATGAAATCGGTCAGTCAGATTTATTTTTAGGAGAGAAACAGTGCAAAACAGGATCCTACAGCAGAAACCTCGGCAAAAGCAAACAACTAAATACCAGCAGGTGTACCTAGACAATGACAGCTCGAGAACAGAATGACAGAAAGTAAGAGGATATAAAGATGCAAGGGGCAAGAGAGACAAGGCTGGAGTTATGCGGGGACACCCAGAGTCGAGAGGAGCAGCAAGCGCAACCTCTCGGAGAACCTCCCACAGAACCACCAACAGAACATCACAACAAAACAAATTAGCACAAAACGAATCACACTCCACACTCACAGCTCCCCAGCCCAAACCTCATCTACACAGCAGCCCCCCCATAATATCCTGTCAGGTCTCCCACTCCTTTAGTCTACACAAACCCAGAATACAGTTTTGGAAAAGAAGCTGTAGGTATGGTACACCAACGCAGATGGAATAACGAATAAGTATTAGGAGTGGCACGAAAGAGTCATAAAGGCATCTCCAAACATCGTAGCTCACAAATACCAACCTATCAGAAACGATAACAGATGTAATCTTTCCTACTGGATATCAGAACCTGAGGCGAGAGAGAAGGAATAGAGTTAGGTGGAGGAGTTGCACTGTTCATCAAAAACTAGTGGAGTTTTGAGGAGTTGGAAGGAAGGAACAGAAGGGAAGGAAGGGACTACACAGTAGGAACACTTCAGACTGAGGTTCCCAAAGTGGTGATTGCAGTGATGTACAACCCACCACAGAATAGCAGAAGGTCAAGACAAGAATATAATGAAAGCAACAAAGTAATGGTTGATCCACTAGCTGAGGTGGCGAGAAGGACTCACATGGGCGGGACAAAACTGCTAGTTGTTGGTGACTTCAGTCACAAGGAGATTGACTGGGAAAAGCTGGAGCCACATGGGGAATCAAAAACGTGAAGGGCTGAGGTAATGAAGGTGGAACTGGAAAGCCTTATGTATCAACAGGTTAGGAGCACTACCAGAGAGAAAGAGAGAGAGAGAGAGAGAGAGAGAGAGAGAGAGAGAGAGAGAGAGAGAGAGAGAGAGAGAGAGAGAGAGAGAGAGAGAGAGAGAGAGAGAGAGAGAGAGAGAGGAGAGAGGATGAACCACCAAGACTGGACCTCATAATCATGTTGAATAGTTCAGACAAGTGAGGACATCATGTATGAAAGGCCCCATGGAGCTAGTGATCGAGTGGTCCTGAGCTTCGAATACATAGTAGTTAAAAATGAAGAGGAAAGCAGGACAAGTAGGATAGGAGAGGCCAAACAACAAATGAGAGGACTGCACAAGCATGAGAAATTTCCTGCATGAGGTTCAGTGGGAAAGAGAACTGGTGGGAATATGTGACAACAAAATGCAAGGAGGCAGAAGAGTGGTTCGTACTCAAGAGCAACAGAAACAACTGGAAAACGAGAACGAGCTCTCGGTTAACTCAAAGATGTAGAGCAGCCAAAAGGCAGTGGGACCGGGTAACGTGTTTCTGTGGGTCCTGAGAGAGGGAGTCAGAGGTGCTGTGTGTGCCACTAACAACAATCTTCAACTCATCTATCAAAACAGCAAATGTAATCCCAATCTTTAAGAAAGGAGACAGGCATGTGTCATTAAAATACACACCAGTGTCACAGACATATATAGAATGCAAAGTAATGGAGAAGGTTATCAGGAAATGACTGGTGGAACACATAGAAAAGAATGAGCTTATAATTATACACGATAATCTGCACGGTTTCAGGGAGGGGGAGTCCTCTGTCACAAATCTATTGGAGCTTTGCAACAAGGTGACAGAAGTAAGGCAGGGGAGAGAGAGGGGTGGGTAGACTTCGTTTTTTTGGATTGTTAGAAAGCTTTTTACCCAGTTCCTCACAAGATATTTAGGAAAAAGCTTGATGAGCAGACAGAAATAACAGGAAAGGCACTACAACGGATCAGAAAATACCTGAAAGGAAAGAAGCAATGAGTGATGGTACATGACGAGTTGTCAGATTGGACGACTGTGATGAGTGGCGTTCCTCAAGGGTTAGTCCTAGACCTAGCGCTGTTTCTGATATATATGTGAAAAACATGACGAAAATGATAGATTCAGAGGTGTCCTTGTTCCAGACGACGTGAAGGTAATGCAGAGGATTCAAGTAGATGGGGATCAGGTATAACAGACAGAGAGAGGCTAGGGATTCAAAGACTCCAAACCTCAATAAAGAAAGAGGATTTTGGAGTGAGTATAATACCGAGCACATCTCCTGAGGCACCCATCAACCAGATAACTGCTGCAGCATATTGTCAGTAGTGTTACTGTGTACTTGTGTACTATAATTAGATAATCCCAGCTACTTTTCAGATATGCTCCCTTCTAGCTGTGACGTCGGGAGACCCATCGCCTTTGAGCAGTAGGCCAGGGGCCTCGCGGTCGGTTCCTGCTAGGCATAGACTGGACTAGGCCAGGCTTGTGGGTCCTCTCCTCTAGACTCTTAATGGTATTCCTCCAAGACATCCAACGTGTGCATTTCTTACTCAAATGTCTCCTCACGAACCCCCACGACAAATCGTGACAGCAGTGTGGGCGTGATTTGGACAATTGCGCAGATTAAAGGAGATTGTTCAACAAAGTCAGTCAGACATTGTGTGTGACCGTGTGTAAACCCAGACGACGCACCCCACATCCAACCCAGCATCCTCCAGCCTTGTCTACACAACTTCCTGGTTACTAGCTTCATGCATTAATTGCTTATTTGCTAACCTACGAATAGTTGATCCGGGCTTTGCAAATTAAGCCAATCCACTTAAGCCAGTCTGTAGGGAAGAGCCTAAGCCACCCAATCAAGCCACCTAAGGCAGTCACCAGTCTGTTTTATTGCTGCTGTGTGCATAGTTAAAGGATTCAAGCCATCCCAGCCTAGCCAGTATCGAGGGCTTAAGCCAGCTCAAAAACCCAGCTGAGAGAAAAGTAAGCCAAGCATGTTCATCTTTGAAGTTATTGTCTCTGTGCTATACTGCTCTGTGATTCCAGTAAAACACTGGTCAGAGTGAAAATCATCGAGACACTCCCCAGATAGGGAGCCAAGGCCGGGTCACCACTACTTGGAAAAGACCCGGGCCGGGAGAATACCGGCGAATAAAAAAAAAATCATCCCTTTAGTACAACTTGGCTTATTAAGCCACCCAGGCTTATTATCAAGTGAATTCTTGATGTGGAGTACCAGCTAGACGCAGCTGTAGAAGCTCACCCAGCCCACCTAAACCACCCACACAAAGCCAACCACGTGTGCCATTCATCTACCCATATATCGGAGGGTTATAACATCCTTCTCCTTCAGTCGTCGCTTCCAGTTTTCCAGTCAAGCCACTGGTCAATAACCAAAATGCTTCCAAAACCAGAGTATTAATTTCCAACTAATTTTAGGTCATTGATAATGAATATCATGGTTAAAATTGTTTGTTGGTTCTACTTTTCAATATACACCTACGTGTCACAACAAGTTCCAACAAGCTTGCGGCAGTGTTTCTTACCACACTCATAGTCTCACTGACCTTCATTATTGTTCCAGCAGTCACAGAAGGTGATTGTGCTGTGCATGTTTATATTTTGAGGTGAATAGTAGGTGATTTTCTTAGCTATGCACTTATTAAACTTATAATAAAGCTATTGATTTGCATGTGGGGCATATTATAATTTGATTTTCCTACTGAATGATATAAATACTTTGCTTAGCTGTCATGTATTATAATGATAAATTAATGAATAAATTTTCTGTTTATCTTATAAGTGTTTGTTGTTTCCTTCTTTCAAATGTCTTGTACTCGTGTGAATAGTGCAGACAACTTCTGTTACATTTGTGGCGAGAGGACATTTGTATAACAGAAGCGCCGTATGACTGTTATGGTTAAAAAAGCATATCACCTATATTTTGGATGCCAATAGTTGAACACGAAGAAGAAAGGAATGCCTTTTGCTGTGCCAATGACGTGGCTGGAGCCAACAGACCATATCAGCAACTGTTATTTCTGCTTGGTACCTCCAGTGCGAAAAGGCTTGTCAAAAAAAAAAAGGGGTCCATTGAATATCCAACATTCCATCGGCTATTCGCCCAGTTCCACATGGAGGAGGTCTACCTGTTCCTGATGTACTAACTTCGGTATCTTTCGATTCAAGTGAAGAAAGTGATGAGAAAGAAGAGAAGGATGACAGTGCTGGACAACAGAGTGACCGAAACTTTGATGAAGCACACTCCTTAAGACCATATCTCATAACAAAATGGAAACTCCATGACCTTGTTAGAGATCTGAGCTACCCAAAAATAAGGCAGAGCTGCTTGGCTCTCGTCTTCAATAGTGGAATCTCCTAGCAGCTGATATGAAAATTGTAGAGTATTCCTGGACATTGGCAAGAGATGATTCTTCAGCCCACTATAAACGTCAAGCATAAAGGCAGAAAGTAGGTACGGATTAGAATTTAAAACATACCGACAAAATAATCAAATATTACATGACATCATGACATCCTAACGTTGACAAAGTAAACATAATACAGAGAGTACCTGACCCCGGCGCACGCAGGCGCCTCAGCCACACTACAGTAATAATGCTTATTAACATTATTGTAGATTAAGAACCAATACAATATATTAACGTCTGGGGCAAAAGAACAAAATCCCAGCTTCTTGTTCAACACGAAGAAGATTTCGTAACATTATTACAAAAGTGTCTTCCATTTGGCCCCTCTGTGAATTCATCTAAGAGGAAACCTTGGCAGAACATCCAGTTGCGTAGAATACATGTGCAAAAGATAACCTCCACCCTGCTTACAGGAAGCCACATTACCATAACTGGACACTCCCCACAACACACACACACACACACACACACACACACACACACACACACACACACGCACATGCACACACACACCACAGAACCACAGAACTGCAGGAGGCCAAGAGAGGAGTACGAAGAAAACAACAGGGTGATGGTGGACACACTGGCTGAGGTGGCAAGAAGAGCTCACTCGAGCAGAGCAAAGTTACAGGTAATGGGCGATTTCAACCACAGGGAGATCGACTGGGAAAACCTGGAGCCACATGGGGGTCCCGAAACATGGAGAGCCAAGATGTTGGATGTGGTACTTGAAAACCTCATGCATCAACATGTCAGGGACACAACCAGAGAGAGAGGGGAGGATGAGCCAGCAAGACTGGATCTTGTGTTCACCCTGAGCAGTTCAGACATGGAGGACATCACTTTACGAGGGGGCCCCTTGGAGCTAGCGATCATGTGGTTCTGAGTTTTGACTATATAGTAGAGTTACAAGTGGAGAAGGTAACAGAACTGAAGGGACAGGCCAAACTATAAAAGGGGGACTACACAGGTATGAGAAACTTCCTGCAGGAGGTTCAGTGGGACAGAGAAATGGTAGGAAAATCAGTAAACGAGATGATGGAATATGTGGCAACAAAGTGCAAGGAGGCAGAGGAAAGTTTTGTTTCCCAAGGAAACAGAAATAATAGGAAGACCAAAACGAGTCCTTGGTTTACCCGAAGGTGTAGGAGGCAAAAACTAAGTGCAACAGAGAATGGAAAAGGTACAGGAGGCATAGGACCCAGGAAAACAAGGGATTAGTAGTAGAGCCAGAAACGAGTATGCGCAGATAAGGAGGGAGGCCCAGCGACAGTATGAAAACGACATAGCATCGAAAGTCAAATCTGACCCGAAACTGCTGTATAGCCACATTAGGAGGAAGACAACAGTCAAGGACCAGGTGATAAGGCTGAGGAAAGAAGGTGGAGAACTCACAAGAAACGATCAAGAGGTATGTGAGGAGCTCAACACGAGATTTAAGGAGTATTTACAGTAGAGACAGGAAGGACTCTGGGGGACAGACCAGATGGGGACACCAACAAGGAATACACCAACAAGTGTTGGACGACATACATACAGATGAGGAGGAGGTGAAAGAAACTGCTAAGGGACATCGATACCTAAAGGCAATGGGACCGGACAACATCTCTCCATGGGTCCTTAGAGAGGGAGCAGATATGTTGTGCGTACCACTTACCACAATCTTCAACACATCCCTGGAAACTGGGCAACTACCTGAGGTATGGAAGACGGCAAATGTAGTTCCCATTTTCAAAAAAGGAGACAGAAAAGAGGCACTAAACTATAGACCTGTGTCATTGACGTGTATAGTATGGCAAAATTATGGAGAAGATTATCAGGAGGAGAGTGGTGGAGCACCTGGAACGGAACAGGAGTATAAATGCCAACCAGCACGGATTCACGAAGGCAAATCCTGTGTCACAAACCTTCTGGATTTTATGATAAAATAACAGAAGTAAGACAAGAGAGAGAGGGGTGGGTTTGATTGCATCTTCTTGGACTGCAAGAAGGCTTTTGACACAGTTCCCTCACAAGAGATTAGTGCAGAAGCTAGAGCATCAGGCGCATATAACAGGAAGGGCACTGCAATGGATCAGAGAATACCTGACAGGGAGGCAACAACGAGTCATGGTACGTAATGATGTATCACAGTGGGCACCTGTGACGAGCGGGGTCCCACAGGGGTCGGTCCTAGGACAGTGCTATTTTTGGTATATGTGAACGACATGACGGAAGGGTTAGACTCAGAAGTGTCCCTGTTTGCAGATGATGTGAAGTTAATGAGGAGAATTAAAATCTGATGAGGACCAGGCAGGACTTCAAAGAGACCTGGACAGACTGGACACCTGTCCAGCAAATGGCTTCTCGAATTTAATCCTGCAAATGCAAAGTCATGAAGATAGGGGAAGGGCACAGAAGACCACAGACAGAGTATAGGCTAGGTGGCCAAAGACTGCAAACCTCACTCAAGGAGAAAGATCTTGGGGTGAGTATAACACCGAGCATGTCTCCGGAAGCACACATCAATCAGATAACTGCTGCAGCATATGGGCGCCTGGCAAACCTGAGAACAGCATTCCGACACCTTAGTAAGGAATCATTCAAGACACTGTACACCGTGTATGTCAGGCCCATACTGGAGTATGCAGCACCTGTTTGGAACCCGCACTTGATAAAGCACGTCAAGAAACTAGAGAAAGTACAAAGGTTTGCAACAAGGTTAGTTCCAGAGCTAAGGGGAATGTCCTATGAAGAAAGATTAAGGGAAATCGGCCTGACGACACTGGAGGACAGGAGGGTCAGGGGAGACATGATAACGACATATAAAATACTGCGTGGAATAGACAAGGTGGACAAGGACAGGATGTTCCAGGGAGGGGACACAGAAACAAGAGGCCACAATTGGAAGTTGAAGACACAAATGAGTCAGAGAGATAGTAGGAAGTATTTCTTCAGTCATAGAGTTGTAAGGCAGTGGAATAGCCTAGAAAATGACGTAGTGGAGGCAGGAACCATACACAGTTTTAAGACGAGGTTTGATAAAGCTCATGGAGCGGGGAGAGAGAGGGTCTAGTAGCAACCGGTGAAGAGGCGGGGCCAGGAGCTAGGACTCGACCCCTGCAACCACAAATATTTGAGTACAAATAGGTGAGTACACACACACACACACACACACACACACACACACACACACACACACACACACGCACGCACACACACACACACACAGACACACACACACACCACACACACACACACACACACACACACACACACGCGCGCACACACACACACACACACACACACACACACACACACACACACACACACACACACACACACACACACACATCCTCAGAACCCCAAAACCTATCACGCCATCCCAACACACACTACAATCCATACCCACAGCTTCCACCCAACCCCCAATCATAGAATCCCACAGTATGCTACCAGGTCTCCCACCCCCACAGGCCCCCCAAACCACAGTATTGGAGAGCAAACTGAAGGTATGGTACACAAACGCTGATGGAATAAGAAACAAGTGGGAGGGGTGGCACGAAAGACTCAAAGTGACATCACCGGACATCATAGCGCTCACAGAAACCAAGCTTACAGGTATGGTAACAGATGCCATCTTTCCAACGGGATACCAGATCCTGAGGAAAGACAGAAGGAACAGGGGGGGGGGAGTGGAGGAGTGGCACTGCTGATCAAACACCGATGGAATTTTGATGAGCTGGAGAGAGGAGACAGCGGAGAAGAAAGTGATTACATAGCGGGAACGCTTAACTCTGGAGGTCCCAAGGTGGTAATAGCAGTGATGTATAACCCACCACAGAACAGCAGGAGACCAGGGCATGAGTATCACGAGAGCAATAGAGAGATGGTTGACACACTGGCTGCAGTGGCCAGAAGAGCTCATGCATGCAGGGCAAAGCTCCTGATCATGGGCGACTTTAACCACAAGGAAATCGACTGGGAGAACTTGGAGCCACATGGGGGCCAAGATACATGGAGGGCTAAGATGATGGAGGTGGTACTGGAAAACTTCATGTACCAACACGTAAGGGACACTACAAGAGAGAGAGGAGAGGATGAGCCAGCAAGACTGGACTTAGTGTTCACCTTGAGCAGTGCAGATATTGAGGACATCACATATGAAAGACCCCTTGGGGCCAGCGATCATGTGGTTTTGAGCTTCGAATACACAGTAGAGCTACAAGTGGAGGGGGAAGCAGGAAGGCCAGGACAAATGAAACCAAACTACAGGAAAGGGGACTACACGGGAATGAGGAATTTCCTGAACGAGGTTCAGTGGGACAGAGAACTGGCAGGGAAGCCAGTTAATGAGATGATGGAATATGAAGCAACAATGTGCAAAGAGGCTGAAGAGAGGTTTGTACCCAAGGGAAACAGGAATAATGAAAAAGCCAGGATGAGCCCATGGTTCACCCAAAGGTGCAAGGAGGCAAAAACCAAGTGTGCTAGGGAATGGAAGAAATATAGAAGGCAAAGGACCCAGGAGAATAAGGAGAGCAGTCGTAGAGCCAGAAACGAATATGCACAGATAAGAAGGGAGGCCCAACGACATTATGAAAACGACATAGCAGCGAAAGCCAAATCTGACCCGAAGCTGTTATACAGCCACATCAGGAGGAAAACAACAGTCAAAGACCAGGAAATTTCAGGCTAAGGAAGGAAGGAGGAGAGACAACAAGAAATGACCGTGAAGTATGTGAGGAACTCAACAAGAGATTCAAAGAAGTGTTCACAAAGGAGACAGAAGGGGCTCCAGAGGGACGGAGAGGTGGGGTACACCACCATGTGCTGGACACAGTACACACAACCGAGGAAGAAGTGAAGAGGCTTCTGAGTGAGCTAGATATCTCAAAGGCAATAGGGCCAGATAACATCTCTCCATGGGTCCTGAGAGAGGGAGCAGAGGCGCTATGTGTACCCCTAACAACAATATTCAATACATCTATCGAAACAGGGAGATTGCCTGAGGCATGGAAGACAGCAAATGTGGTCCCAGTCTTTAAAAAAGGAGACAGACATGAAGCACTAAACTACAGACCAGTGTCACTGACATGTATAGCATGCAAAATCATGGAAAATATTGTCAGGAGAAGAATGGTGGAACATCTAGAAAGGAATGATCTCATCACCAGCAGCCAACATGGTTTCACAGACGGGAAATCATGTGTCACAAACCTACTGCAGTTCTATGACATGGTGACAGCAGTAAGACAAGAGAGAGAGGGGTGGGTGGATTGCATTTTCTTGGACTGCAAGAAGGCATTTGACACAGTACCACACAAGAGATTAGTGCAAAAACTGGAGGATCAAGCAGGGATAACAGGGAAGGCACTGCAATGGATCAGGGAATACTTGTCAGGAAGACAGCAGCGAGTAATGTACGGGGCGGGGTTTGGTCAGATGGGAAACCTTTTCCACGGGGCCCCCAGGGGGGTCACCCTGGGACCAGTGCTTTTTTCGGGTATTTGTAAAACGACATAAACGGAAGGAATAAACCCGAGGAGCCCTGTTTGCAGTTTGGCCCGTGAATTTGTGAGAAGAGTTCATTCGAAACGAAGAAACCCGGCAGAAATACAAAGGGGTTGGACAGGCTGCAGACCTGGTCCAGCCAAATTTGGGTCCGGAGTTTTAAACCCACCCAAATGCAAAGTCATGAGAATTGGGGGGAAAGGGGAAAAAAAGACCCCCCAGACGGAGTACATCCCCCAGGGGGGGCCCGAGACCCACAAACATCACTCAAGGAAAAAAATCCCTTTGGGGGAGTATAAAAACCAGGCACATCCCAGAAGCGCAAAACAAACCCCCTAACTGCCGCAGCAAAATGGGCGCCTGGCAAAAACCCCAAACAGCATTCCGACATCTTAATAAGGAATCGTTCAGGACCCTGTACACCCCGGGACGTTAGGCTCAAAAAGAGTATGCGGCACCAGTTTTGGGAAACCCCCCCCTACCCAAACATTAAAGAAACTAGAGAAATGCAAAGGTTTGCAACAAAACAATCCCAATTTTTAAAAGGTAAGGGCCTATTTAGGGGAGGTTTAAGGGGAAAAAACCTGGGCCCCCCCAAAATGGGGGGGGCCCGGAAGATAGGGGGGGCATGATAAAAGACCCTTTCAAAATAATGAGAGGGAAAGGGCAAGGTGGGAAAAAAGGATGTTTTCCCGGGGGACTGGGCACAGCAACGGGGGCACAGTTTTGGAGGCTGAAGACAACAGATGAATCAAAGGGATGTTAGGAAGTATTTCTTCAGCCACAGAGTAGTCGGGAAGTGGAATAGTTTTGGGAAGCGATGTAGTGGAGGCAGGATCCATACATAGCTTTAAGCAGAGGTAACGAAAAAGCTCATGGTCAGGGAGAGTGACCTAATGGCGACCAGTGAAGAGGCGGGGCCAGGAGCTTGGACTCGACCCCTGAAACCTCAACTAGGTGAGGACAACTAGGTGATAACACACACACACACACAAAACACACACACACACACACCACACACACACACACACCACACAACAAACCCCACACACACACCCACACACACACACACACACACAACGCACACACACACAAACACACACACCACACACACACACACACCACACACACCACACACACACACACACACCACACACACACACGCACACACACAGACACACACACACACACACACACACACACACCCCACACACACACACACACACAACACACACACACACCACACACCCCCGCACATGCACAACGCACAGTAAACGAGATGATGGAATTTTGGGGAAAACAAAGTGCAAGGAGGCAGAGGAAAGTTTTGTTCCCAAGGGAAACGGAAATAATGGGAAAAGACCAAAACGAGTCCTTGGTTTACCCGAAGGTATAGGGAGGCAAAAACTAAGTGCAACCCGAGAATGGAAAAGGTACAGGAGCATAGGACCCAGGAAAACAAGGAATAGTTTAAAGAAACCAGAAACGAGTATGCACAGATAAGGAGGGAGGCCCAGCGACAGTATGAAAACGACATAGCATCGAAAAATCAAATCTGACCCGAAACTGCTGTATAGCCACATTAGGAGGAAGACAACAGTCAAGGACCAGGTGATAAGGCTGAGGAAAGAAGGGGGAGAACTCACAAGAAACGATCAAGAGGTATGTGAGGAGCTAAACAAGAGATTTAAGGAAGTATTTACAGTAGAGACAGGAAGGACTCTGGGGGACAGACCAGACGGGGACACCAGCAAGGAATACACCAACAAGTTTGGACGACATACATACAGATGAGGAGGAGGTGAAGAAACTGCTAAGGGACATCGATACCTCAAAGGCAATGGGACCAGACAACATCTCCCCGTGGGTCCTTAGAGAGGGAGCAGGATATATTGTGCGTGCCACTTAACCACACTTCAACACATCCCTGGAAACTGGGCAACTACCGAGGTATGGAAGACGGCAAATGTAGTTCCCATTTTTTAAAAAAGGAGACAGAAAAGAGGCACAAACTATAGACCCCGTGTCATTGACGTGTATAGTATGCAAAATTATGGAGAAGATTATCAGGAGGAGAGTGGGGGAGGGACCTGGAACGGAACAGGATATAAATCCAACCAGCACGGATTCATGGAAAGGCAAATCCTGTGTCACAAACCTTCTGGAGTTTTATGATAAATAACAGAAGTAAGACAAGAGAGAGAGGGGTGGGTTGATTGCATCTTCTTGGACTGCAAGAAGGCCTTTGACACAGTTCCTCACAAGAGATTAGTGCAGAAGCTAGAGCACCAGGCGCATATAACAGGAAGGGCACTGCAATGGATCAGAGAATACCTGACAGGGAGGCAACAACGAGTCATGGTACGTAATGATGTATCACAGTGCGCACCTGTGACGAGCGGGGTCCCACAGGGGTCGGTCCTAGGACCAGTGCTATTTTTGGTATATGTGAACGACATGGCGGAAGGGTTAGACTCAGAAGTGTCCCTGTTTGCAGATGATGTGAAGTTAATGAGGGGAATTAAATCTGATGAGGACCAGGCAGGACTTCAAAGAAACCTGGACAGACTGGACACCTGGTCCAGCAAATGGCTTCTCGAATTTAATCCTGCCAAATGCAAAGTCATGAATATGGGGGAGGGGCACAGAAGACCACAGACAGAGTATAGGCTAGGTGGCCAAAGACTGCAAACCTCACTCAAGGAGAAAGATCTTGGGGTGAGTATAACACCGAGCATGTCTCCGGAAGCACACATCAATCAGATAACTGCTGCAGCATATGGGCGCCTGGCAAACCTGAGAACAGCATTCCGATACCTTAGTAAGGAATCATTCAAGACACTGTACACCGTGTATGTCAGGCCCATACTGGAGTATGCAGCACCTGTTTGGAACCCGCACTTGATAAAGCACGTCAAGAAACTAGAGAAAGTACAAAGGTTTACGACAAGGTTAGTTCCAGAGCTAAGGGGAATGTCCTATGAGGAAAGATTAAGGGAAATCGGCCCTGACCACACTGGAGGACAGGAGGGTCAGGGAGACATGATAACGACATATAAAATACTGCATGAAATAGACAAGGTGGACAAAGACAGGATGTTCCAGGGAGGGGACACAGAAACAAGAGGCCACAATTGGAAGTTGAAGACACAAATGAGTCAGAGAGATAGTAGGAAGTATTTCTTCAGTCATAGAGTTGTAAGGCAGTGGAATAGCCTAGAAAATGACGTAGTGGAGGCAGGAACCATACACAGTTTTAAGACGAGGTTTGATAAAGCTCATGGAGCGGGGAGAGAGAGGGCCTAGTAGCAACCGGTGAAGAGGCGGGGCCAGGATCTAGGACTCGACCCCTGCAACCACAAATAGGTGAGTACAAATAGGTGAGTACACACACACACACCAGGGAGATCGACTGGGAAAACCTGGAGCCACATGGGGGTCCCGAAACATGGAGAGCCAAGATGATGGATGTGGTACTTGAAAACCTCATGCATCAACATGTCAGGGATACAACCAGAGAGAGAGGGGAGGATGAGCCAGCAAGACTGGATCTTGTGTTCACCTTGAGCAGTTCAGACATTGAGGACATCACTTACGAGAGGCCCCTTGGAGCTAGCGATCACGTGGTTCTGAGTTTTGATTATATAGTAGAGTTACAAGTGGAGAAGGTAACAGGAACTGAAGGGGACAGGCCAAACTATAAAAGGGGGGACTACACAGGTATGAGAAACTTCCTGCAGGAGGTTCAGTGGGACAGAGAAATGGTAGGAAAGTCAGTAAACGATATGTTGGAATATGTGGCAACAAAGCGCAAGAAGACAGAGGAAAGGTTTGTTCCCAAGGGAAACAGAAATAATAGGATGACCAAAACGAGTCCTTGGTTTACCCGAAGGTGTAGGGAGGCAAAAACTAAGTGCAACAGAGAATGGAAAGGTACAGGAGGCATAGGACCCAGGAAAACAAGGAGATTAGTAGAAGAACCAGAAACGAGTATGCACAGATAAGGAGGGAGGCCCAGCGACAGTATGAAAACGACATAGCATCGAAAGTCAAATCTGACCCGAAACTGCTTTATAGCCACTTTAGGAGGAAGACAACAGTAAAGGACCAGGTGATAAGGCTGAGGAAAAAAGGGTGGAGAACTCACAAGAAACGATCAAGAGGTATATAGGAGCTCAACACGAGATTTAAGGAAGTATTTAACAGTAGAGACAGAAGGACTCTGGTGGACAGACCAGATGGGGACACCAGCAAGGAAAAAACCCAACAAGTGCTGGACGACATCATACAGATGAGGAGGAGGTGAAGAAAACTGCTAAGGGACATCGATACCTCAAAGGCAATGGGGCCGGACAACATCTCCCCGTGGGTCCTTAGAGAGGGAGCAGATATGTTGTGTGTGCCACTTACCACAATCTTCAAAAACGTCCCGGAAACTGGGCAACTACCTGAGGTATGGAAGACGGCAAATGTAGTTCCCATTTTTAAAAAAGGAGATAGAAAAGAGGCACAAAACTATAAAACCGTGTTTATTGACGTGCATAGTATGCAAAGTTATGAGAAGATTATCAGGAGGAGAGTGGTGGAGCACCTGGAACGGAACAAGAATAAAAATTTCCAACTAGCACGGATTCATGGAAGGCAAATCCTTTTGTCACAAACCTTCTGGAGTTTTATGATAAAATAACAGAAGTAAGACACGAGAGAGAGGGGTGGGTTGACTGCATCTTCTTGGACTGCAAGAAGGCCTTTGATACAGTTCCTCACAAGAGATTGTGCAGAAGCTAGAGCATCAGGCGCATTTAACGGGAAGGGCACTGCAATGGATCAAAAAATACCTGCCCAGGGAGGCAACAACGAGTCATGGTACGTAATATGTATCACAGTGGACACCTGTGACAGCGGGTCCCA